>JAVSCE010001374.1:0-355592 GCA_032199065.1 Smutsia gigantea | reverse complement strand
ACCCTGCACCTGCAGAGACCTGCTGTCCCCTAACTCATTCCAGTGTCCACCCAGCCCCCAGTCCCAGCCCTAACATCTTCCCTGACACACAGTCAACACTATCTGATAGAACTTTCTACAGTGATGGAAATGCTCTCTCTCTGGGCAGTCCAATACAGTAGCCACTAGCCAAGTGTATGTACCTACAGGGCACTTAAAAAGTAGTTGATGCCATGAGGACCCAAAGTCCTGATTATATTTAATTTTAATGAATTTAGATTTAAATAGCCACATGGCTACCATAAAGGACAGCGCAGTTCTAGGAACACGAGGAAGCTCTCCACAGAAGGTCTCTGCTCTCACTACCACCTTCCTCCAAATGCAAGCACCCAAGCACTTCCTGGGATCTGGGCAAGGGAGGCTTGCCGAAAGCATGCTGGGTGCCAAGGCTAGGGCACAGGGTGGCAGCTCTTCAGGAACAAGGCCAACTGTCTGGCAACAACCAGCAGAAGGGAAAGGGACGCTCCCAGCCCCTCCTGTAATTAATGATAAAATTCTAGAGCAGCGATTCTTGGCCTTTTAGTGGGGCTGGTCAGAGCACCTGTGAGAATCTACGGATAGGGACAGATGCCAACCCCAGAAACTGTACAAAGATGCTCATCCCCCTCTGGGAGGGTCACAACCCCCAGATTGGAAACCTCTGTTCTGGAGCCCAGTTCCTGCCCCGGCAGACAGCCATCAGGGGGCTGTCCTACAAATTCCCGGAGCAGTCTTTTGGAGAACCATCAGAGGAACCTTTTCTTGGCATCTTCCTGGGCAAAAAAGAGCAACAGGTGAACACCCCAAGAGGCGCCCCTGAGTCAAATGCCACCTCCACCCATCTTTGCAGTACAGAGGCTGGGCTGGGGGCTTCCTGATTCTGGGGTGGGCCCAGGGCATGCACCCTGGACTGAGACTCTGCCCTTCGTGTGCCCCCTGCTCCTGTCTGGGCCTTGGCTTCCTGAAGTTAAACCTGCCCCCGCCTGGGGTCACATGCCTCTCAGGGGGTGTCTGCATAAGGCCTTTGCAAATGGTGAAGCACCTCTCCCCATCCTCCTGGAGAGCCCTGGGTCCTGCTCCAGCAGGCAGTGCCGCGGATGGCGGGCCCTCGGGCTTCAGCCCGCACAGACCCAGGTTTGCACCCTGCTCTACCGCTGACCGCTGGCATGTCCACTAGCCAATTACCTCACTCTCTGACCTCTCTGTCACTAGATGACAGCAGTAAAACAACTGCTTCCCAGGGTGCCTGGGACAAAACCCTCCGTCATGTGAGTAATAACTGAGCTCTTGGGTTCTGCCAAGCCCAGCAGTGAGCACCTCATGATCTAGGCTCATCTAATCCCTGCAGCCATGCTGGGGGCTGGTGCTGTTAATGCCCCCACTTCACAGGTGAGGAACCCGATGCTCAGAGAGGTGAAGAGGTCTGCCTAGGGTCACACAGAGAGGAACTGGTGGGACTGGGATTCAAACCCAGGCCTCCAAAGCACACAGCAGGTGCTCAATTAATGGAAGCTACTGCTGTCAATATCATCATCCAGAAGTCTGAGTCCCATCTGAGAAGATACTGTGATTTCTCCTACAGACATGCCTACCCTGGATCCCTGAATACCTCAGAGGGGGAGAAACGTCCATGTCACCACTCACATTTTTCAAAGTGTAACCCAAAGCCACCCACCACATTTATCAAATTTGCAGATTCCTGAGCCTTGGTCCAGCCTACAGGTTCAGAATCTCTGGGGGTAGAGCTCAGGAATCTGCATTTTTCGAAGCAGGTGATTCTGAGGCCCCTAAAGTTTGAAAACCCACCCAGAAACTCTTGTAGGCAATTAAGGGTTCACTTGAGGGTGGCAAGGAAGAGAGAGGCAAGAATGTGGAAAGGAACAAGCTGCTTTAAAACATCAACCCATTCCAGCATAGACACACGATGTGGCCAGGGTCCAGGCCTCAGGGACAGCCCTGGGACTTGGAGCAGGAGCTAGAGGCTCAGGCCCACCCTCCCGAGCCCCAGAAGCAGCAGGAAAGGCTCCCCAGGGACCCCCACCCCACATTTAGGGGGGAGAGATAGACAATACCTTACAATCGTACTTGTGCTTCAGCTCCTGCATGTCTCTCCCCCCAACTCTTAAAGCCAAGATGTCTCTCTTAGTCCTGGCGTATCTCTCCTTTAGCCTAGTCAGGTCTGGAGAAAGCTGGAGCCCCCAAGCAGCCAGGCAGAGGAGAGCAGGTGAGAGGAGCAGGCAGGGCAGGGAGGAGACAAAACATGGACAACAGGGGAAAAAGGAGACTCAGGTAAGGTGACAGATGGACAACCCAGGGAAAGCGGGATTTGGGACGTGGAGGTGACTGGGGCCCAAGCAGCAGTCCAGCCAGGCTCCTCCCTGGAACTGGCTCCAACAGGGCCCAACCCAACGCGCCAGGCAGCTGGGAACTGGGTCTCTGCAGGCAGGAATTCCAGCTGCTGGGGAGGAGAGGTGGGAGGGGAGCAGCCCCAGCCTCCACTGTCAGGGAAGAGGAACAGTGCTCAGAAGACAAGGACTATGTCTTCTTCATCTCCCCATCCCGGGGGCCCAGCAGAGGGCATGTGACATAGGAAGTTCTTGGCAAGTTTGTGAGATAGATGGATGGCAGGTGGGTGGATGGGTGGAATGGGTGAGCATGAGGAAACCTGGATGAGTGGGAAAGTGCACAGAAAGATGGGTGAACGGATAGAGGGATGATTAGACAGATGGACAGACAAGAAACAGAGGGATGGGTAGACAGACAGGCTCGTGGATGGACAGATAGAAGGATAGGCAGACAGATAAATGGAAGGGTGAGCAAATGGATGAATTTAGTTAGATGGCTGTGCAAATGGATGGAGGGACAAAAAGTCAGATGAATGAATAAAAGCACGAATGTACTGGCAGATGGACAGATAGAGGCTGTGCTGTGCTGGTAAATATCTAACAAGCAGTTCTCCAGGAAAAAGAATCCTACTTTGCAGTATTTCCATAGCATGACTACTCCCCTGTGGCTAATTTCAAACCACCAATGTGGTATCACTGAATGTGGAGTTGGAAAGAGATGTGCACAATTGGTTTCCAGGTTCCTATTAGCTTGAATGAGTTGTCTCTAGCACCCCACTGGAGGAAGGGGTGATGAGTGGAGGGAGGGAAAGAGGGATGGGTAGGCAACTGGAGGGAGGATGGGTGCACCAGCTTTCATATTATCTGGGAAGATGGATGGATGGACAGACAGACGGACATTCAAATGCATGAACTGTATGAGTAATACTGACAGTTGGTAAAGTGTATAGAAGATCAAGACAGGTACCACTTCTACACAGACGAGTAGAAGAATCAAGAGCATGAACTGTGGAGGCAGACAGGCCTACTACATTCAAATCACCAACCCTGCTCACTAACCGTAAGTCTCTTTACCTTGCTGAGCTGCAGCTTCCTCACTGGTCAAGTGGACGTACTAACCACTACTTCATAGAGTTATTGAGAAGATTATATGGACAATACTCGTAAAGCCCAGAGCTTTGCAAATGCTCAAAAAATGGAAGTTTTCTTTCAAATTACAAGTGCTCAATATTTGCTGAATGTATGGATAGTTGTTTGGATGGATGGATGAATGAATGCCTGGATGGATGGATGGATGGATGGATGGATGGATGGATGGATGGACAGACGAACAGATGGAAGGACAAGGTATTTTCTTTTGAGTCATACATGATGTTGAGTTGCAGCTCTACCACTGACCGGCTAACCACTTACTACTGGACCCTAACCACATCATTTAACCTCTCTAAGCTTCTGTCTAGGTTCTCTAATCAACAACATGAGACTCTTAATACAAATAATACCAACCGCTCTGGGGTACTAATTCACCACACTAGGCAAATGCTCACTATTGTCAGGCGACAATAGGAACCCTTCTGAGGACTATACAGACTCCAAAAAAAACTGGAGAGTTGGGCTCTGTACTGAGTCCTGTTTCATCTATGAATAAGATTGATAAATTAAATAAAATAAGGTTGTAAATAAAATCATAAAGCCCCTGGGTCTTCTGATGCCCCTCTGGCTCTCTAAGGGTCAGAAGAATCAGGATGGAAGGTTAACTGTGGAACTGGGCAGATGACAGCAGGGGAGTGACAAGGCTGAGGTCAGAGCTGGCATTTCTGCCCAGTCCCCTGGCCAGCTGGATACAGTGGCCTTAATTATGAAGAGGTCACAACCAAAAAGTGGAAAAGTTCAATGCAGGCTATTTCACAACTAAAAAGAAAAAAGAAAAAGAAAACTCCACTGACCATGTGTAGCAACCAGCAGGTGCTTGTTAATGTAACAGGCCCAGTCAGGTCCTAGCTCCTGCTTATACTTGTGTCAGGAGCTGCCTGTGGGCTCCCTCTGCAGACCTCTCAGTAAGTTCCTTTGGCAAAAATCTGCCCGTGGAGGGCTGGCCTCTAGAGACATCTGAAGGAGGGGCTCCAAGAGTTCTCTTGCAGCTGGGCAGGGGGCCAGGCCCCATCCATCTCCAAAGACAGGGCAAAACACGTCCCCAGTTCTCTGCTGGCCACTGCCCCCCATCACAGGCGACACACAGACAAGCAGCAGGGGCCCAAAAACATGCAGCTGCTGAGACACAGGCGCGGGACAGGGGCACCCCCAAGCAGTTCAGGAGGGTGGAGCGCTGCAGGCTGGGCACAGGGGGCTCTCCCCGGCAGGGTAGGTCCCAGAGGAAAGGCCCCTCCACAGCCACATCTCCCCGGAAGCCTGCTGCTCAAGGATCAGACAGGCCTTGGTACACAGCCAGAGAAAAAGTCCTCGTCATTAGAAATTCCAAGAACTCTGCCACATAGTTTTTCTGCTGAAGAAGAGCCCAAAGCTTTCAGCTGGAGGGTGTAAGGGACAGGAGCTGACGGGCAACCCCCAGAGACCCTGTCTCTGGGGCCAGGCCATGGGGAGGGCCAGCGCAGCATTTCTCAGAGGGCTCTGTGGGTCCCTTGTATCCCCTGGGGGGCAGAGTGCTGGTTGGAAAGCAGATCATCGGGCCCTACCCAAACCCTGAACCAGAGTCCCTGGGAGGGAGGCCCTGGCATCTGCAATTTCAACCACTACCCACATGATCCTGCCACCCACACAAGTTGGAGGACCACCACTGGAGAGCCCCAAGTCAGCATCTCCATGCCTCCCACCTGCCGAGAGATGTCTGTGGTTCCTCCTGGTCCCCAGCAAGAAGGCAGGAGGCTGGGGACATGGCCGTGGGGAATTAGGAGAGACAGCCAGAGGCTGAGAGCAAGGGCTGCTCACACCACCCAGAGCTGGGCCAGGACACACGAGTCCTGACCTCGTATTGAGAAGCCACCTAGAAGCCATGGTGGCTTCATACCCAGAGCTCTCCTTATCCCCAGAGCAGTGTATGGTACCCCTTCCAAGGACAGAACGGGAACAGACCTATCCCTGGGCTTTCACCTGGGCCATTCCTCCGGCCTGGCTTTCCCTCCCCTCTGGCTTATGCACCCTAGCCCCCAACTCACCTCTCTGGGAAGCCCCATCTGACTAGCCCCGTGGGGTCCCATCCACATCAGGCATGTGGCCACAGGTACACAGGCTCATTTTACAAAGAGGCATTTTTAGCTTCATTTTTGACAAATCATTTCATAGTTAGTATCTCCTCTTAGACCATAATGGTTTGCCGAGCACCCCAGCCCACACCCTAAGAAATGGACTGGCCACACAGCAGGTACCATACATGCTCGACTTTATCTTAGTAGGACATCAAAGCCATTTTTCATGGCGCAGCCCATGGAGGCCCTGCCACAAGGGACCTGCTCAGCCCTCTGGGCTTCCCAAGGATTTAGGGAGCCCATCCTGGTCCGAGGAAAGTCTGTCTGAAGACTCTTAGTATGGGTGATCGCCCAGAGGGGACCCCCAAACTCAGGAAGGGGTATTAGGAAGGATTTAGCAGTGCCCATAATCCCGGGCCAGTCCTGGGGCACCCTGCCTTGCCCGTGTCCTGCTTCAGGCGCTTGGCTGTCTTTCCAAAAGGAGCCCAAAAGGGCCGTAGTCACCTCTGGTTGGGCAGAGCCTGCCTATAAGCAGCTGCTCCCATTAAATCCCAAGTCTCAGCAGGGACAGAATCTGCCTTTTGGTGGCTTCCACAGAGCAGGTGGGAGGAGGAAAGCTGTCCCAGGAAAGGAGGAACCGGACAAACTCGTCCTCCTCTCGGCTGCCATGGCTTCTTCCCTGGAACAGTGTAATGATGCACCCAAAGGAACCAACGTGTGGGCGGCACCTGGAAAGGCCTTGGAAAGACGCCTCTGGGCAGCAAAGTCTTAGCCGCAGCGGCCCTCGCTCGCTCACTTCCCCAGGGCAGAGGCCTGTGTGTCTCTAGGGTTGGTCTGAGAATGCATCCTGTAGGCCAGGAAGATCAAGCTGCTTGGATTCAAGTAACAACTCTAATCAGCTCACTGGGCCGCCTGGAGCACGGTGTTTGGGAGGATTCTGAGGCCAGATCCGAGCCCACAAGCTTCATGGTCAGTTGCTGGGGTCGGCCGTAGGAATGGGTGAGGGGCACCTATGCAGGTATGACTGCGCCTGTTCCAGGCTTAGGGTGCTCCACAGCTAAACGGCAACATGGGTGCATCATTTCCTATTTCAGGACACCTGGGCCACTCCCTCTCTCTCACCATGCATTCCTGGGTATCACTGATGTTCGGCCATGAGTCTCGGGCCCGGCCCTTACCACCCTCCTTACCCTTCCCTGGGGTGAGAGATGCCTCTGGCCTCTCACCTTGGGCTGGAAGGACACTCGATGCTTCACAGGCTCTGCCTCTGGCTTGGCCTCCTCCCCTGAGTCCTCGCTGTAGCTCTCAAATTCGCTGGAGCTCCAACCTAGGTCCTCCGTCTCCCTGGGCACCCCGTCCCGGGGCACATCGTCGCAGAGCAGGTTCCTCTCTGCCCCTGTGGGCCAAGGGAAGGGGCTGGTGAGAGGAGGTCCTGAGGCCAAGCCCACCAGACCCATTTCTGAGGCAGGAAGGCAGGTGGGGCTGGGTAGGAGTAGATGTGGTTTGCCCTGGGGTTCCACCTCCGCTTCCTTGTCCGTCACACACAGGTGATGAAACACAACATCCATTCAGGACGACAGGAGAAAATGCGGAAAAGCATGAGGAACGTGTCAGGTATGCAACAGGCTCAACAATTCCCTCCCATGATCAGTACGGCTGTCCTGAGATTTGAGTGCTCATTCTGGGCCTTCTTGGCACTTTTTTTTTTAGTGGAAAAGAGAAGACCTAGGACCAAGTTCTGAATCAGGCCCTCAGCTCTGGCCTCAGCATCCCTGGGGGTGAATTGGAGATGGCAGGAGCATCAGGCAGGAGTTCTCAGCCCAAATCTGAGTTTACCATGTGGATCCCAGATGGTCCAGCAGGGGGCGTGCCTGGTCCAGCATCCAAGAATGTTCCCTTTACCAAAGCCCATAGGAAATACCTTGAACTGAAAAGGACAGGGAAGAGCTGTTCCACTGGCCTGGAGACACCGCACCCCCAGCAGCACTCTTGGGTCCCTGTCAAATCAGGTGTGAGATGCTGCTTCAAGGCTGCAGTGGGGAAGCCACTGCCCCGTGACCCAGGGCTTCACCCCTCCAGGGTGCACTTCTGGGCTGTTACCTAGAGAACTGAGGGGCAGGCCTCCGTGAGAGGCCAGACCCCAAAACGTGCAGGAAGATGAAAATGCTTTTAGCAACACAGAAGGAATACGGCACTGGGAAAGGTTAAAAAATAATCCACTCAAAGCATGTGTGAAGAACAGGAAGCTTTGGTTATCTGAGATCTTTCTCAAAAAGGGGGATAATAATAAGCCAAAGGTTGAATAAATAAAATCTGTACAAAAAGCTCTAGCAAGAGCCTGGCACGTGGCAGATGCTCACAAGAGCAGCCAATCCTTCCTCGTGGGGACACTCAGTGGGGTCGGGTGTCATCGCACTGACCCAGAGCCCCCACCTCCACCCCACAGGAGAGCTGCGGCGGTGGGGGTGGGGGTCTGGGACATCTCAGCCAAAGGAGGAGCAGATGCGCGGCGGCTTAGCTGGGGCCTCAGGTCCAGCGTCGGGAGGGAGGCAGAGGTTATTTTTAAGCAAAAGATAATAATGACTAATGTCTCCAGGGAGTGGAGCAGCTGGTGACCAGGCTGTGACCTTTACCATGCTGGGCTGATTGTCCTATTACTACAGTGGAGACCTCACAACCTGTAAGCAGAGGAGCAGAGCCCAGTTCTTGGGACGCCCCTGAGGAAGAACACTGGCAGCCACCCCCTCTCCAACGTCTACCTCCCCACACTTCCACGAGCATCTCACCAGCCTCCCACCTACATCTCCAGGGCACCACAGTCATCACTAGATTCTTCTGGCAACCCTGGGTTCAGCAGGGTGCAAATAATCACTCACACACACACATACACACACACACACACACACACAGTCACACACACACACACACACCCATCAGAAAGACGAGAAGGCACGTGAAGAAGACACGTGGCCTGCCCAAGATCAGACAGAGCTGGAGGAGGGGGCTGTAGGCTCCCAAGCCAGGCTCCACCCATTCACCATGCTGCCTTCTGCCAACACCCCACCATCCTAGTAATCACTGTGGGCTCACTGAGAAATACTGTCACTGGTGGAAACTGTCACTAGATTCCTGAGTCTATGTCAAATCCTCAGCCTTTGGGGACCTCACAGTGGTCTTGGTCCCTACCCTCTGCTTCCTGGGGCCTCAGGCTTCACTAATACAGCCCTGCTTCCCTAAGCACTTACCACCCCTCACCACCCCCCTCCACTGCTCAGTACTCTACATCAATTATCTCACGGCGTCCTCATAAGCCAAGGACGGGGCTACTGTGGCCTCCGTTTTGTGTCGACTGAGGCCAAGAAAGGGCAGGCAGAAGTTCTCCAAGGCAATGCTCCCCAAAGTCCTGTGGGTTCAGGCTCACATTCAGATTTTATATGAAGCAGCCAAGGCCCAAAGGCACATGGCCCAGCGCCCCAATCAAGGGCAGAGCTGGGATCTGAACCCAGGGGAGCGGGTGTGGCTGCCCCTCGGCTGACAAGCTCCTCTCCGAGTGCCCAGCGAGCACGCCCAGTCCACGCAGGTCAAAGCCGGGGCCCGGCAGGTGTGATACTAACAGCAGCAACAGCACAGCCTGTGGTGCCTCCTGAGGGCCGCCATGGCCCTGTCTGGCTCAGCCCTCCTACAGCCTGTGCGTGAGGGGTCCTGGGACAGGTGTCGTGGTCCTCAAATCGCAGGCTCAGAGCTGACTCCCAGGCCACCTGCTCTTAAGCAGCTCAGAGTAAACTGCAGGATAGCAGGAACATGCCATATCAGAGCTCCACTAATGGAGCCAACTAATTCGTTGCTTGATTAGATTCAGGTGGGAAAACAGCCTAAGGGGGCTAAACAACTGCCTCAGGCTACTCGGGTCTCACCCTCTGGGGCCTTCCTACCAAACCCTGCGTCCCAGCACAGCGCCCTTTCCCACCTCTCCCTGGACTCAAACGAGCAGCAAGCCGGGACATTCTAAGCCCCTCCTAGGCTTGCTAAAGGGATGTGGGTATCGTTGACAGGAGTCAGGAGTGTGGCTCTAGGCCCCTTGGGCCTTGTCACGTTGTCTGAGCATCTTTCCCACTGGACTGCACACACAGCCCGAGGATGGTTACAGTCACCCCATCAGACCAGAAGCTCCTCAAAAACAGAGGCTGTTTCCCCCCACATAGGGAGCATCTGAAAGCAGCAAATTGAGTAGTAAGAAAAGCAGAGTCAGACAGATGTCTGTTCAAATACTGGCTGTGTGATCTGGGGCTGGTGGCTTAACCTCTCTGATACAACTGTCACCTGGAGCCAGGCTCTGCAGACCTCACAGGGTTGACTGAACAGTGGGAACACCTGTGTTTTATCTGTCACAAGACACTGCCCAAATCTCCCTAGGGTAGGGGACACAGCTCTGGACTTGGCATCAGAATAACCAGGTTCAAGTCCCAGCCATGCCTCTAGTTTCCTTGTCTGTAAAACAAGGCCATAATACCCCAAACCAAAGTTTCCAGGCAGATTATGCAAGACAAGACAGGACAAGTAGTCGGCCTAATGTGTTCAGGCTGTGAATCATTATTAAATGTTCCTCTTCTCTCCCACTAGGTGACTCTGCTGGGCCCAGCTCAACAGGACCATCCCCACCCCACCCTGTTTCCCCACTGAGGCAACAGCCTCCTCTCCTTCCAGTTCCCCCTTGGGCCTCGCGACAGAGCAGACACGGGCCTTTCTCCGCTTGGGTGGATAGCTTTAACAAGCTGTGGTTTTCCCCAACAGCCCTGGAAAGCCGGGGCTATTACCCTGTTTTCCTGAGGGAGGAATCGAGGCTTGGAGAGGTGAAATGACTTGGCCGGGGCCCCACAGCCAGGGGGCTCGCCAGCCTGGGAAGCCCTAACCCACCCCAGCCCCAGCGGGGCCATGCCTTCAGCCTTCTCCAGACTCCTGATGACTGCAGTGGGTTTTAAAGCAAGAAGGAGGGACGTTGGGCGGGGTGGGGCCAGGGAGGAAATGGAAAGAAGACCCTCCCCAGTCCCCACCCCGTCCGCCCATCCCGGAAAGAGGCAGGAGGCGAGCAAGAGGCTGTACCGGGTTGGTGGGCATCCAGGTCCTCACAGGGGACGTCGTCATAAATCACATCTTCCTCCAGGGTGGGGAAAGTGAACCGGTCGACTGGGCACAAAGGGAGCGGAGAAAAGCAGTGATGAGGCTGTGGCGGCCCGGGCAGGAGGTGGCTGCCAGGCTGACATCAGGACCGCACCAGCTGGCAGCTGCCGCCTGCCGGCCCCTAGGGATCCCCTGCCGCTGCTCTCAGAAGACACTGGATCTGATGCTTCTGCCCACCCCGCAGCCCCTCCAAGTCGCCCCCAATGACTAGCAGACCCCACCAGCCACCCTGCCAACCACAGGCCTCCCCATCAGGCTGACGCAGCAGCTGCTCAGGGCACCTGCAGGGAGCATGGAGCAGACCCAGCACCTGTGTCCTGGGGCCCAGAAGCATCTTCAGTCACCCAGGACTCCAGGACTACCCCAAAAGGAGCTACTCCCACCCAGAGGCGGGCCAGGGCAGAGCCACCCTAGTGAGTACAGGGAGGGAGGGAAAGCGGGCTGGATTTAGAGTGTGGGGTTAAGGAGAGCCCCCCAGAACTCAGCCAGCAGGGTCCCGACTGAAAATCTCAGCAAGTGAATACATCCCTAACATTTCTTGGGCAGCTATGGGCAGGGCTGAGCACACACCCTGCTCATGTTAGCAGCTACCTGGATGGAAATTAAAGGAGGTCTCCTCCCAAAACTGTGTCCACAATCTCTGCCCTCTTTAGGGGGGTGGGGCCCCTGCAGAGCTACTGTTTGGGAAACCAGTGCCTACCCCATGATGGGAGCCTCCTGGGAAGACACGAGACCAAGTGGACTCTAAAGTTCCTACTCCTAACTGAAATATATCCTGCAGATCCAGGGCCCCCAGGGCCCTGCCAAGCCTCATCCTTGACCCCCTCTGCCTCCCCCACACAGCCTCTGCCTCCCCCATGGCTCTCAGACCTGCCCGCCTCTCGCCAGGTCCACAGGTCCGGCCTGGGACTCCATGTCCTGGCCAGCCTCCTCACTGGGCTCCAGCCCAGCCCACCTTATCTTGTGGCTTCACCTGACCCCACAGCAAGGCACTGGACTGAAATGCAAACGTGGCCACACCTCTCTCTTGAGTTGCTTTCAGAATAGCATGGCTCCGAGGGCAAGGAGGAGCCGGGAGACGGCAGCCTCACCCCACCCCATGCATCCTCCATCACACAGGGGCTTGGCTGCTGCCTTGGGGCCAGGAGTCCCCTCATCCCTGGGCTTGGGCTCCTGCACAAGCCACCCCTCTGCCTGGCCGCTCTTTCCTGCTCCCTCCCCTCTGCCTTCAGGACTCCTGGTTCTCCTCAGTCCCACCTCCCCATCGTGGCACCCACCCTCTGCAGGGTCACTGGCTGCCTATGTGTCTGGTTCGGCTCCCAGAGGCACCTCATCTTGGTCACGGGGTTGCACTCACTGCCCAGCCCATCACAGCCACCATAGAAGCTTTGTAAGTATTTGAGGGACAGAGCAACTGCTGGGATGTGTCATCAGGCAGCAAATGGGGGTAACTCCCGAGTGTAGGCAGTGGCCAGTCCACCTCAGAGCTGCCAGCACGCCCACAGCAACTCTCTCAGCCCAAAGTGGGGTCATTCAGTGATCCTGGCCCCACCCTCCCGGGGCTAAGACCTGGGCTGGGGGCACTTACTGCGACGGGAGCTCTTCCGCTTCCAGCTGGAGCATCGGACCCCGGAGAGAGCTGCGTCCACAGCATCCCCATTGCTCACCACAGCCGGCACCCTGCAGGCCAGATACAGCAACAGTGAGCCCACAGGGACAGGACAGTGGTTCCTTGAAGCTTCTGGCAGCCCCTCACCAGGGCAGCAGGACACATGACGGGCAGGGGTGGGCAGAAGGCCAGGAGCCAATTGCCCCCAAGGCCGTCAGGCGGGTGGGCTGAGGAGGCCACAGGTGGGTTGGCCTTGGACAAGTAAGGCCTTGACCTCTCTCGGTTTTCTCATCTTTAGAAGGAATTGTAAGGCCGGCCTGCTGCTTTACAAGAGCATAAGATGAAATGTGTCTTTTATATATTTACATGTATATATAAAATACTATTATATTGGTTTCAAGTATACAACATAGTGATTTGACAGTTATCCACATCACTAAATGCCTGCCCCAACTAGCGCAGTTGCCATCTGTCAACATATATGTTACAGACTACTGGCTATATTCTCCATGTTGTATTTCACCCCCATGACTATATCATGATTGCAATTGTGTGCCTCTTTTTATCAACTTCACCTCAAAAAAAAAAGATCAAATGTGTCACGGTGATAAGAACCAAGTGCTGTCCAGGCTGGGGCACCAGCCTTTCCTCCAGGGCAGTCCCCATGGGGACCTCCGTCTCCCACATGCAAACAAGGGCTGGCGCTTGGGACCCACTGCCTCTTGTGAGAAACAAGGATGATGTAAAGCTGCACAGGACCGTGTGCGGGAGGCAGAGCTTAGCCCCCACACACGTGAGGATGGGACGGACTTACCATCCCAGGGGCAGGGCTGCAAAGGAAAGCAGCAGAGAGACAGCAGGCACCACCGTCACCTAGGCACCAAGGGGACATCTCCAGGGACGTCACACAGACATCAGGTACTCCTGGCATGATCTGATGAGAACAGTACCTCACCTCTGCACTGATCTTACCCCCGGCCCACCACCCCAGTCCAAGCCAGACAAACCCAGACTGTAGACACTGCGAAATACTTGCCCATTACTCCTCAGTGCTCTAAGATCATGAAAGCCAGGGGAAGTGAGAGTGTCCCCTCTGAGACACTGTCAGAGACCACTGCAGGCTAAATGGCAGCTAAACGCAACGTGAGACCACCACGGTGGGATCCTGAATCAGAAAAAGGACATCAGTAGAAAAACTAGTGAAATCCAGATAAAGTCCGGAGTTCAGTGAATGGTACTGTACCAATGCTCATTTCTCAGTTTTGACGAATGTTCATGGTCATGCAAGATGTTGACAATGGGGAAAATCAGGGGAAGGGGTATATGGAATTCAGTGAGCTACTTTTACAACTTCTCTGTGAATATAAATCTATTCCAGAATGAACTTTAATTTGTTTTAAGTCCAGGCTCATAAAAACAGAAAGGCCTCATCTGCCAGTCCAGAGAGTAGAGGTCTTAAACTGTCCAAGACAGCAGCCACTGTTGCCAAGAACGGACTGAACTCCCTGGCCCCCAAGCCCTGAGTGGGGGTGTGGAAAGAGGAAGGAGAGATGAGCAGCGGGACACCATTGGCAGAGAGGAGGGAGCAGTGAGGTGTGAAGCATCTCCTCTGAGCAGCCCTGCCTCATCTTCCCGGTAACACCAAGCTTCCCAGTAACATCCCTGGCTTCCCCCACCACTGCAGGCAGCTGCAGAGGAACCTGCCCAGGTGGCAGAGCCGGAGCAGGAAGCCAGCTTGCCTGTCCCAAGCTGGGCTCTTACAGTAGCAGTTCAAGTAACAGAGCACTGACTGTCGTGATGGCAGAAGCATTCTAGGTCTGTACTGTGTAGTGAGCCATGTACTAAGCACTTGAAATGGACTAGTGTAACTTAATTTGTGGAACTAATGGGATCAAGGAACTTGATTTTTAATTTCATTCATTTTAAGAAACTTGATTTTAAATAGCCTCATGTGGCTAGTGGCCACTGCATGGGATGGTGCAGGTCTAAGCCAGCTGCACTATTGGAGAAGCAAATCTCAGCTCAACTTTTACTGCCAGAAGTGAGCAGTGCCACCCTGGGGTGGAAAAGATGGCACATTTCAGTCCTGGGGTAACACTCTCCATGCGCCGAATGGGGACAGGGCTAATCTAAGACCAGGACAGGGTGCCAGGCTGAGCCCCAATCCCTACCAGCTGCTTCCCTGAGCCACCGCCTTCTCAACCCAGAGACATCCTAAAGGTCTGAGTCCATCCACGGAGGCAGAACCACAGCGTTCCAGCCTCAGCCAACATGAGCTTGGCAGTTTGGTTCACAAGTGTTCCAGCCACAGAGCCTCTTTACTTGGGACGTTAACCACAACAGTTAACGACCATCACAAGGGACCTCCTGCATGCTTTGCTTTATCTATGCTTACATGTTTCAATTTGCAAGAACACATATGACATCGTTATCCTCATTTTACACTGGGGAAACTAAGGCTCACATTCAACTACTTACCAAAAGTCACTCAGTTCGTCCGAGGGAGCAGGGAGCTACAGCCCAGTCTAACTGCCTGCAAAGTCTGTGATTCTCCCAAACAAAACGACTTGGATAAGGAACTTGCATTTTAATATTTACCTACATCACAGATGCTCTGTGTCATAAGGTCACTGAAACTTGTTTAACTATTTGGACAACCTTTTTTTAAAAACAGGAAGGAGAGAAAGAGCACTGGGCACACAGCCCAAGATGCAAGTTCAAGTCACTATCCAAGAGAAATCATAGCACCCAGCTCCAAGGCTGTGGGGTAGTTCAACCAAAGAACACCAAGGAAGCCCCAGATAAACTCTAAAGATGACTTCAAGGGACGGCAGGTATTTTGGGATGAGGTCAGGCAGCTTCAGAAGGGATCCAGAAATACTCGATGACATACTAAAAGCTGGGGGAGGCTGAAATATGAGCCTCCTGGTTTGAGCATTACCAAAACACAGTGAACTTAATTCATCTTATTTCATTTTAAGTAACCTAATTTTAAACAGTCACATGGGGTTAATGGCCACCATATAGGACAGCGCAAGTCTAAGCCACCTGTACTATTAGAGAGGCTAGTCTGGGTTCATGTTTCCATCAAGTGGCCAGCCCAGGTACTGGTCCTGGCTTCTTGGGCTGGGGAGTGGGGGTCACACAACACAGAGACGTTGCCTATAGACTGGAAGCCCCAAGGGAGGGAAGAAGCCTGGCTGTCTGGAGACCACCACAACCCTCCCTGCACTTTGCTGGTACCTACTTTGTACCCAGAGCTGTGTGGAATGCTTGAGGAACACCCCCTTGAGCACAAGGGCATCTATTATCACAACCATTTTACCAGGGAGGAAACTGAGGTCCAGAATAGGCAGGGGACTTACCCCAAGTCATCTGGCCAGCAAGTAGCAGAGCTATAATTTGCCTGCAAAGCCTTGCTCGCAACACCGGCTCTGCTGCACCGAGACTGGAGCACGTATCCCCCAGGCAGAGAAGACAGGGGAAAGGGCCTCCCAGGCAAGAGAAGAGGAGGGCATGCAAGAAATGGGGCTGGGGTGCCTCCCCATCCTTGCCCCTTCCCACTGCCCACCAAAGCCACTGATCCACCCTGTACCCACCCCGGGGGCATCCTCTCCCAGCTGCTGCCTGGCTGGAATTCTTCTTGTGAGCAAACACTCCTTCTGGGGCCTCCCCAAAAGGTCCAGATAATTAGAGCCATAAAATGCAATAAGAAGCCAGTTATCTCACCCTTATCTGAGCTTCCGCACTTCAGATGCCTCTCGGCTTTCACATAAGAGAAAGAGAAAGGCCAGTGACTAAGATGATACCAATCTTATAAGGTGAGGCCACTGCCAGCAGAATGCAAAGGAAAGAAGCCGAGTCCATGGAGAGGGGCAGAAAATGAGAAGCTGGGCAAAAAAGAGGAGGCAGGAGATAGACAAAAGGTCATCTCCCAGTGCCCAACACAGTGCCCACTGTCAACCAGACTTAGGTCAAGTACACTAGAAGGCTACCATGCAGCTCAAAGTGCCTTCTGTGTCCACCTTCTCTTTCTCCAGGGACACGCCAGGTATGCCAGAGGAGTGAGTGCCTGTGACGGCAGGGACCTGCTCGGGCCTTGCCGCCCCATTCCTTCGGGCCCAGCACACAGTGAGGACTGACGCCCTCCTATTTTACCTAAGAAGCCCACTCCAGAGAGTGGCAGTGCCCCAGCCCCGTAGCTGCTGGTACAGGCCCAGTTTCTCAGCAAAGCTCTGTGAATAGCAGACTCCACAGGATCCCTTCCCAGGAGCTGTAGAGTGTGGAAGGCCACCCAAACCAGACCCATCTGAGGATCCCTGGCCAGCAGGGTCCCCCCCCCACCCCGACACAGGGCATTTCTGGGCATTTTGCAGAACAAGATATGAAAAATATGAAAGAAGAAAGAACTTCGCCTTTGGGGAATAGAAAGGAGAAGAATAACATTTGTCTTCTAAGGCCTTGAGTAAAACCTGATCTACAGCATACAGAGGGCTTGTGAGCAGAGCCTGCCCGGGATGGATCACCACCCCTCCAGGAATCCCCCACCACCCCATTTCCACTTTCCATACATCCAAGAGACACAAAAGAAAGACAAAAACAATAAGCCCAGGATCAGCCTGCTGCCAGAACTGTTCATCCCTGGCCACCTTCTAGTTTATATAGTATGTTAAAGCCAGAAGGACTTTAAATAAAGATCATCTGGGGTTGGATGACTCCAAGCAGCTGCCCTGTGCAGTTCCCTGGGAAGCTCCTGACAGATACAGGTCTGGCACCCCTGCCCCAGCGAATCTGACCTCATGGTCAGGAGGAGTTCAAGCATCCCCACTGGCTCCAATGTGCAGGCAGAGTTGAGAACCAAGACTCGGCAGGATAGAGGGGTGAGGAGCCATAGCTCCAGAGCCAAGAGACTAGGATAAAACTGCAGCTCTGCCACGTGGCTGTGCACACCAACACAGTTACTTCATGTCCCAGAGTTACTGCAGAATGGTCCGAATCACTGCTTCTGCTTCCTGTTGTGAGGATTCAGTGGGATAACGCAGGTAAGCACTTAGCATCTCTCTGTGCCTCAGTTTCCACATCTGTGAAAGGAGGCAACAAAACCTCCCTCTTTCTTTCTTTTTTTTTTATTTAGGTTTTATTTATTTCAGAATGCATATTGTAAAATTTATGTATAGTGAAATGCACAGTCTTAAGTGTGCCATTGATTGAGGTTTTTTTAATTGAAGTATAACTGACATAATATCCATTGTTTCAGATGTACATCATAGTGATTCAATATTTATATACATGATGAAATACATGATCCCCACAGTAATTCTAGTTACCACCTGCCACCATACAAAGGTATTATATTATTTGACTATAGTCACCAGGCTGTTCATTACACCCCTAAGGCTTATTTATTTCATAACTGGAAGTTTGTACCTCTTAATCCTCTTTACCTACTTTGCTTGTCCCCAACCCCTCCCCAGTCTGTTACAGTTACAGTTTGTTTTCTATGTGTATGAGTGTTTCTGTTTTGTTTTGTTAGTTCTTTTGTTCTGTTTTTTGGATTCCACATATAAGTGAAACCGAACAGTATTTGTCTTTGCCTGTCTTACTGTTTTTGCTTTGCATATACTCTCTATCTAGGACCATCCATGTTGTTGGGAATGGTGGATTTCATTCTTTCTTAGGGCTGAATAATATTCCAGTGTGTGTCTGTGTGTGTGTGTACATGCATATACACACACCACATCTTCATTATCTATTCATCTACTGAGGACACTTAGGATGCTTCCATATCTTGGCTATTGTAGATAATGCTGCAGTCAACATAGAGGTGCATATATCTTTTTGAATTAGTGTTTTTCTTTTCTTTAGATAAATACCAGAAGTAGAATTCCTGGATCATATAGAGGTTCTATTTTTAATATTTTGAGGAACCTTCATACAGACAAAACCTCCCTCTTAAGGTTCTGGTAAGCAGTCAATAGAAAAACTGCATAAAATACTTAGCATAGCATCTGGCAAGTGATAAATCCTCCTGCGTGCTCCTTCCTCCCCCACTGCCTCCTCTCCTTCCCTCCTCCAGTTAGAGGGTCCCTCCCTGGTTAGCACACTGTGCCTCCACTCTGCATGCCTTCACCCCCTCACTGCTGCAGCCCAGCCCTCCCTCACACACAGAAGGGCTCTGGGACCCAGCCTGCTTGTCCCGTGCCACCCTACACCTGGTCACAAATCCACTTACTGAAGGAGCAGAGTGGTGAGGAGCCCCTAGGGGAAACCTGGGGAGGGACCCCAGTTTGGTATCCATTACACAGTCCTCAGTGGGGAACAACCAGGAAACCATCTCAACACACAAGCCTGGCCCCACAGCCATGGATGCCAACCTGGATCCCAAGTCTGGCTCCTGCTCGGAGGTGTGCACACCTCCCTCCCTGACATCTCAAGAGCCCTGGGGCTCAGGGTCAGACCATGGCCAGGCACTGCACCCTGGCAATAACTTATCAAGAGCCACGCAGGGTGTCAAAGAAGAATACAAGTTCCCATGGGAAAATGCTCATGGTATGTAATTAGGTCAGAAACTGAGCTATGAAACAGCACATACAATAAAACCACAGTCCTGTGAAAAAAAATTATGTATAGTCACAAATCTGCATAGCAATGAAGCTGGACAGAAACAGTGGTAGAATTAAAGCTTACATTTAGTCTTTTTCTGCTCTTCCCAATTTTTCCACAATGACATGTATGACTATTACTAAGAAAAACAAAAACAAAGAGAAAGAGAGACAGAAAACACATCTCAGAAAATGTTAAGGAATGCAGTGGCCAGCATGGGACCCTTGCACCCTGGAGTCTGCCCCCAGACAGACCCACACCTTCTCGGACAATGATAAAGAGCAGCTCACTGACTGAGCAACTGATCCTCACATCTCATTTCATCCTCCTGGCTGCTCCACCAGGTGAGTTAATCGGCCCACTGTACACAGAAGAAATGGAGCGTTAGGCAGATACAGCAACAAATGGGGCCCTGGGTCATGGAGCTAATGTGTAAGGTGGGCAGAATCCAAACCAGATCTCTTTGGGAGATGGCAGGGCAGAGAGTTAGAATGCTGGTGCTAGAAGCTGAATGGGTTCGACCCTGGTTCTGCCTCATCTCAGCTCCAGGACCTTAGGCTGATGACATGTCCTCTCTGCGCCTGTTTCCGCATCTGTGAAACAGGAGTCAAAACAGTGCCTGCCTGTAAGAGTGTACTGGGGACGAATGAGACAAGGCAGGGAAAGATCTTAGAATAGGGTCTGGCGAAAATAAGTGCTGACCGTGTAGGCCATTGTTACCTGGTGATGGAGCACGTATACACACCACGCACATGAAAATAATGCAACCTGGCACAGAATGTCAGCCCCTGGGAGGGCAGGGGCTGTTCCTGGGTCACCCAGTGCCTGGCCCCTCATGAGCACTCAGTAAAGGCAAGCTGGATAGAGGGATGGAGGGCAGAGGTGGAGGGCAGGGCTCCTGACCAGCAGAATACTGGCCAAAGTTAGACCCGGCGCTGCCCTAGATGGAGGACGGGTGGGGCCTACAGAGGAAGAACAGAGAGCCCTGCTCTCCCGCTTTGAGCCAAGCCCCACCTCCTGCCGGCCAGCCCCCTTGACCAGGGGCTGGACCTCTCTGTGTCTGCACAATGGGATCTAACATTTCCACCCCCTCCAGGGCTGTTGTGTTCATCTCCTACCGATGCTGTGACAAATTCCCACAAACTTAACCAACTTAAACTAACACAAGTTTATTATCTTACAGTTGTAAACATTAAAAGTCCAAAACGGGTTTCCCTAGGGTACAAGCAAGGTGTTGGCAGAGCTGTGCGCCCTCTGGGGGTTCCGTTCCCTTGTGTTTTTCCAGCCTCTGGAAGCAGCCTGTCTTCCTTGCTCGTGCCCCCTGCTTCGGCTTCAGAGCTAACAGTGAGGTTGGTATCTTTCAGTCTCTCTCTGACTCAGGACGTCCTACCTCCTTTATACGCCTCGTGATTCCACTGGGCCCACTGGATAATAGAGGGTAATCTCTCCATTTCAAGATCCTTGACTTAATCACTGCAAAGTCCCTCTACCACATAAGGTAACATGATCACGGGTTCCAGGGATTAAGATGTGGACATGCTGGCAGAGGGCAGTGGAGGTAGGGGGCATAATTCTGCCTACCAGAGCTGTAAGAATCAAAATGAGATGTGTGCAGAAAGGACTGCAGAAACTGTAAAGTCCAAGTACTTGT
Source organism: Smutsia gigantea (assembly GCA_032199065.1). Taxonomy (NCBI): domain Eukaryota; kingdom Metazoa; phylum Chordata; class Mammalia; order Pholidota; family Manidae; genus Smutsia; species Smutsia gigantea. The sequence goes on along the minus strand of JAVSCE010001374.1, from coordinate 334,985 downwards.
AAACTGTAAACATTGAGCCTTCTCTGTGCCAGGCAGTAGGGATGAAAATGAATGAGGCAGAGTCGCACACCCAGAGATCCAGGAACAGAATTCCCAAGACTCCTGAAAGATGTACTCAATGTGACAGATGGGCAAATGTGCGCCTATTTCAGGGAAGAGACTGTGGGGCCTTTACAGGGGCACCCGAAGAGTCTGTGGTCCAAAGGTCATGGCTCTGGTGTGGAAAGCCCTTGTAACCAGGGCTGGAAAAGAAAAAAAGCAAAACCACCACAAAATACAGCTTTTCCAACCCAGGGACTGCTCAGGGACCAGAAAGAGGTCTGTCATGGAAGAAGGGACCTGGTCCCGGTCACCTTCCCACGAGGGATCCCACCACGGATCTGACCTCTGCCAGGTCTCAGGTCCCACACAGGACCCACAGGACAGGACACAGAAGCTATGGATGCTCCAGATTCGTGGAAATGTTTAAGGACAAGCCTGGGATTCCAAACACCTCCAGACTGGGTCTGCAGCATCTGGAGAGCCTTGAGAACTGGCTGTCTGACCTCCCCAGGGAGAATGTCTTCTGGGAGCTGGGGGACACTCCAGCCTTCCTGAGCTGTCCCACCAAGAGCTCCCATGCCCCCCACAGCCAGGCTGCGGGCAGGCCCTCCAGCCTGCCTGTTCAAACACTGCTTCCCCAAGCCTGGCCTGATCCTCTCCGTGCCTGATATATCCAGGGAGAATAGGTCTCCCAGCTGCCCAACTGCTTCCCTCAGGGTCCAGGCTCAGGTGAGAGATGCTGGCCTGTGGGCAACACAGTCCATCTGGTCTGGATAAGCCCAGAAAGGGTAGGACAGGTACCTCCAGGGAGCCACTGAGAAACCTTAGAGCTGGGACAGGAGCCAAAGGCCTGACCCAACAGGAAATACCAAGGCCACAGGGGGCCCATGGGAATGGCAGCAAACTAGGCAGGAAAAGCAAACAACTCCAGAGGGGGCCGAAGTCCACTGGGTCAGGGTGCTCAGAGGTGAGAAGTGCAGGCCTGAATCCACGAAAATACAGGAAGCCAGCTACCCACTTGCTCGTTTCCCAGCAACCACCGGTGATCTGCTCTTTCAGCCACGACTGCCCCACAGAGAGCTCAGCATGGCTGTGAGTGCATGGGACTCAAAGCCCACCAGGAAAGACCACCCCTGCAGGCTCCAGCAGATGGCTGTGGGGCCAGACAGGCTGAGCTCAGCCCTGCCGTTTACCAGCTCTAAGAGATCTGGGGTAAACTACATCAGCCCCCTATGCCTCAGTTGCTCATCTGCAAAATGGGCATAGTCGAGAGCCTGTGACAAAGCACTTAGCTTGGTGTGTGGCTCAGTAAATGACAGCCAAAACCGTCGGCATCAGCAGCGTCACCCCTCAGCCACTCGCTTCCTGCTGGCCTCCACACTGGCCCCCGTCAGCTGCCAGAGACAGAACCCAAGGTCCAGAGACTCCATTTCCACACTATTTGTTTTCTCCTTGTTGTCATGAAAGTTGACTTTCAGATCCCACTGGTTCTGCCATCCATCAGTACCCATCATTCATGCAACAGGGATGTCACCCTGGGCCCTGCATTGTGCTATGCTATGAGGATACAGCAGCAAAAAAATATCCCCCTCTCCTCACCAACACAAATCCCTGCCCCCAGGGAGCCAACCTGCAGGCAGGGAGACACACTTCCACAACCCTCCACCATCACAAGACCTCTGTGCCAGCCATAGGGGGTTGAATCTGCTTTTACTCTGCTTCCTTCTCAAGGGAAGGAGCCTCACCCAGAATCACCCACAGGCAGGGCCAAGGCCACCCTCCTTGGTTCCCCAGGTCAGGTCCATGGAGCATTCCACCAACTGCTTGGAAACTACTCTCCCAAGAGCTCAGGGAGGCAGTTACGACTCTTAGCAGGCAAAGTTCCTACCCCAGTAAACACACGTACTGTCAGATCATTACATGGAGCTGGCCACACATCCCACCATGAGCCAGAGTCTGAAGTCCTGAGCTTAGACATGGAGTCCCCAGTGCATCCCTGGAAGGTAGCATAGTGGTCACACACCTGGCCTCCAGGCAGACAGGCCCTTGTTCTAGTCTCTGTTCTGAATGAGCATGTACTGTCTATATGTAACCCTAGCCACCTAACTCCCCGAGCCTCGATCTCCCCACCAGTGACCTGGGTACTGACAACATCTGCTTCCTGGAGATAGGAGTAACTGGGGCTGGGCATTTAGCTCAGTGCATGCACACAGTAAACATGATCGTTATTATTACTAACATTATTATTACCATTGTTTGCTGCTATTATCATATTATCATTATCTGATAATAGGGGTGTCCTGTTGAGGAAAGAGAATGTGCCAGCAGTTAGCCGAGCACTGTGAAGGTTGATTTGCCAGCAGCAGGACAGAGGAGAGAGACCCCAGCCATCCTCGCTCCTTGGGACTGTTAAGCAGCATGGCCGCAAATCTCAAACTGCCCCAGGGGCTTCAGTACGACACACACCCAGCAATGCCAGCAGCTCTGTTTACCCCACAGCAGCCTGGATACCTCCTCACTGGCCAAGCAGGTGAAGGGACCAGAAAACCACAGGTCTCAAAGCCAGAGATGGACCCAACACCCCTGCCAAGGTATCTGGACTGCCAGTCAGCCTCAGTCACCCTCAGAACAGCCCACCCAGCAGGTGTGATTTTGCTCCCTGTGCAGGTGGGGTAGTGGCAGGTAAGAGGCAGATCAAACCCAGGTCCATCTGACTCCCAGGGTACAGAGCCCAACCAGCTCTCTCTAAAACCAGATCTACACCAGGACCCAGAATGACAGCAGCATCTACATTTGGAGCAGCCAGCACGTGCCAGCCAGACTGAGCACTGGATGTTAATTTATGTATGCCTCACAAAGCCTTACTAGAATGTAGATTTATTATCCCATTTTACTGGCTAGGAAAGTGAGGCTTGGGACAGGAAGCCACTTGCCTATAGCTAGTGAGTAGCAGAGCAAGACTTGAAGGCAACTCCATGTGGCTTAGAGCCTGAGCTTCCAGACACCCACAGATCCAGGCTCCACCCCTCAATTTACCCACCCACTGCTGTCTGGGACAGCTCACCAGCCAGGAAGTGGGGATTAGGACTGAACTCACATACTTCCCTCCCCAGCTGCAGACAAGTGCTCTGATGGGCCGGAGGCCACTGTAAGGCTGCAGCTCTGCCCAGATGTGGGCTGTTATTCCAGCTACACTGTCAGGAACCTCAGGTCAGGCAGCTCCTGCTTCTCCGGAGGCCAGGTAGGCAGCCAGGCAAAGCCCAAGGCCATTTCCAAACCTCCAGGCAGGGCCGCTGGAGGAAATGCAGGGCGAAGGGGTGAAATGTCCTCACTTGGAAATGTGCTTTTTCAAAGCAGTGTTCGCTTAGTGACTACCTTTAGGGAAGCTGGTTTTTTAAAAAAAGAAAACCAACGTTTTTTTCCTGTCTCTTGGATAAAAAGAAGTAAAGTGATCTGGATGGTTCTTCTCCCAGAGGCTCCAGAGTGGAAAATCACCACCCAGAGATGGAGCTGGAACAAATACACAGAGGCCTAGAGGGCAGGGATAGAGCCAGAGCAGCATAGAGAGCACTGGACAGGGAATCCAGAGGCTGCCAGCATCTCATTGTGTGACCTCAGGCAGCCCTGCCCTCACCCTCCGCCTGTAAAATGAAGGGGCTGGAATAGAGGCCTCTGCAGACTCCTGCCCTGACAATGCTCTGCAGGGGCTCATGTTCCGTGTCTGCCCCATTCAATGAGCTCGAAAGTGGTGCTTATTCAGCAGGCTGCTGGTGAGACACAGGCCCCAGAATCCAGGACGACCCAGAAGTCCGAGGCACGGGGCACACAGTCTCTGCCCCTCCCGCCTTACTGCCCTGGGAACATCCAGCCTGGCAGAAGGCAGGAGCAGAAGCAAGCATGATGGGCATACTTAGTGCCTCCCATGACCAGTCCCACCTAGTCCTCACGAAGCTTCGTGGACATTATCTCCATCTTATAGACAGGGAAACCAGGGCTCCAAGGGGTCCACAGGCAGCCCAAAGCCACCCAGCTAGTGAAGACTGAGGGATTTGAGCCTGCAGAACTCACCCTAGTGCCCCCAGGAGATGGTGTTCAACAGGCTGGGGTTTCTCCAGGACTAGCTAGACAGGTGATGGTGCTGCAGTGAGTTAAAGGCAGAGGCTGGGCCCCTCTCCCCAGAAGACCCGGCCCACCCTGAGCTATCCTGAAAGTGGGCTGCTGAAAACTACACAGTACAGCACCAGCTCTGGAGGCCACTGGGTCACAGCCCAGCATGGCACTTGGTACCAGCTAAACACGATCTGGCTGCAGTCATGGGGGCAGGGATGGGCTAGGCTGCCACACTCCTGACCCCGGGGTCGGGCAGTGGAGCTCCCCGGGAGGGTGGGCCTGAGAGAACGAGGAGCGCCAAACCTCGAGTGGGAGTGCACTTGCTCACTGGCCGCACAGTTTCCCACCCGGTGCCTTTGCGGAGTGGCTTCCTCAGTGTGGCCACTCCTTCCAACCCCTCTCCTCTCCCCTGCAGGGAATTTATACCCCCTTGCTCAGCCAAAACCCCCACCTGGTTCCCTCCAGTCCCCTGGGCATCCTTCTCTGGTCCCATTTTGATGTGTCTCCATCCCCCAGCAGACTGAGTTTCTAGGGAGCTTCATTCCTGGAGACCCTGGAGCGCTATAATGCCCAGGAGGTCACAGTCATCTCAGAAGGACTGATGATTCATTACAGGTCCCTAATCAGGGCAGGGAGGCTGGCCTCTATTTCAGGCCTTAATTACACAATGGCAGGCCCAGCAGAAACCTTCCTAGAGTTCACCCACTCCATAGGGCAAATGAGCACGTACAAGGACTCCAGGTCTGGATTTGAATCCAGACCCACCGTGGCTCCAGGGGCCCAGGGCTGCAATCTGCATCTCTGAGACCTGCAGCCAGGTGACACATGAGGATTACCCGTCCTGGCTCAGCTCACACCAAGAAGACAAAGGGCAACTCAAACAACCCTCCCCAGACCAAAGTGGCCAGGACCTAGACTCGGGGACCCCAGTGCCCCTGGCTGTAAGCCCCAGGGCTTACATCCAGCACTAATGCTTCCCTTAGAAGAGGACTCTCTCAGCACCCACGTTCCCAAAGCCAGACAGTGAGCAGCAGTGGACAAAGCTCCCAGAAGCCTCAGCTTTCAGGGCCCCCAACTCCCAAATGCACAGTCCAACCCTGAGCTGAGTTGCCAGAAGACCACAGACGGAACAGTGACGAAAACAAATGCCTGGATTAGGTACCTGCTGTTTAACACTAGGACGCTTACTCAACAGTGCTTGTAGGGAGGAAGCAGTGGCCCATTTTACAGATGAGAACCCAAAGCCCAGAAGACTGTGACTTACACAAGGACCCATGGCCAGTGTTGCGGCCAGAGTAAAAGGCAGGCCAACACCCACCATATCCAGGCCTTTGGACATTAGACTGCCCTGCCTCAGACAGCCCCCCAGGTAGAGAAGGACATTGTCCCCAGTAAGTCACAGGAAGGGGATGGGAATGGAACTGGCCAAGAAACAGCAATGGCAAAGACATTATGGTGGGCAGACAGTGCACTGGAAACCCGAAAGCCAAACCCTTGGGGTGGGCACGCTGTTCTCACTCAGCTCATGAACAGACTGACATCGGGAGAGTTAATGTGACTCCTTCAAGCCACAAGGCTAGCAAAGAGCAGAGCCAGGCCTATTTTCTGCTTCTTCACAGGTTGTGGGCAAGATAAAGGAAGAAGTAACATGAGTTTCAGGGACAGACGTCTTCTTCTTCGAGCCCAGGGATCTTGGAATGCCTTCCTCCTGGGCCAAAGTCCTGTCCTGAGCCCCCCTGGCCACGGCTCCACCATTTCCCACCCCTCCAGCTGGCTCCCCTTTTTTCCAAGCACCAAGGCAAAAGAACTGGGCTTACTTACTGTGTCTGGGGCAGCGCGGCTGCTGGGTCTGGGTCTGTGGGAGGAGAGCAGAGGGAGCCGTCAGGCCAGCCCGCCCCCTTTCCCAGCCTCCCCGGGGGTGCCAGAGACTGGGCCTGGCCAACGTGGGTGCCTGCTGGGTTCCTGCCTCCCTTCCTCCAGCCACTGCACAGTCATTAAGCTCCCTGCCCTGCCCTACCTGTACCACCCCCACCCCCATGGCCCACATCCCAATGCCAACTGGAACCAGCTGCCTTGCCTGCTCTGGGCCTGACCCCCCACCCCCAGCTCCTCAAGGAATCCCTTGTCCCCAAGCCCACAGGAAGTTCCTGATAGCCCGGTCTCCTGTCCCTCCCAGATGACAGAGTCCAAGAGACCAGAAGCTGCCATTTAACACCAACCTTATCAGGGCCCTTCCCGCCCCCAGGGCCACCAACTCCCCATGGCCAACTGGACCGGGGACCTCTGGGAGGTAGCTCATCTGGCTGGTGTGATTCCCTGGAAGAAGCTGCAGGTAACGGGGTGCTTCAGAGATACACGCCCTGGGCAGTAACTGTGTCCAAAACACAACCAGCACCAACCATTTCCATTTACAATGTGTCAAAGTGCACCAGATGCTGCAGGAATGCTAGGAATCTCCAGTTCCTAAGGGAGGCAATGGAATGCAGCTTCTTCCCAGTGGTCTTTCCCGTCCTGCTTTCTGGGGACAGTGGAGGAACCATGAGGCATCACTGGCAGCTCCCACCCAGCTTTAAGCTCTCTGTAACCCCAGAGGCCCGGAAATGGGAGGACCCAAGGCTCCCAGAAACACCTTACCAGTGTTGGGGGCGGAGTCCAAGTAGATCAGTGGGGCGTCCGCATCCTTCCCAGGAGCAATGCCTGGGACGCCCAGGCCAGCGCTGGCGTCCTCGTCATCATCACTGTCGTCAAACTCAAAGGCTTCTCCAGGGTCGTCCTCCGCCTCAGGGGAGGGGCCTGGGCCTCCAGGAACCAGCTGATCTCCTGGAAGGGAGGAGTTAGCCAGCTGCAGGGTCTCAGGGTTTGGTCAAGGGAGATGGCTGCAAGGGGTGAGCCACTGTGGGTCTGAGTGAGGGCACCAGGGCAGTTCCCAGAGACTAGAGTAAACCCATGTGCAGACCATCTGGCCCTCCATGCTCCGAGGTGTCCTGTGGTTGGATTAGGGGTCGAGCAGTGCACGGAGGGGAGGGAGCAAGCTTCCACAGTAAGCGGGTGTGCCTCTGCACTTGAACGTAAGTTTTTCATCTTCTTGTTTTCTATTTTCCTATTTTCTGAGCAAGGGGCCTTTTTAAACACACCTGCACGTGTGCATGTGGGCACACATCTTTGTGAGCCTTTCTGTGTGTGCGTATGTGTCTGTGTTTTTCGCATGCGAATGAGCACATACAGGCTTCTTCTGAGCGCGGCACTTTATTTGGTATGCACGGCGGCACATAACACAGCTCGTGAGAGTGTCTGGAGCCTGAAGGAAGCAGCTTTCAGGGAGCAGGGCACAGATTCACTGGGACAGGGCTAGGGGCCTGCACTCCCAGCACAGAGGTCTGTGCAAAGGGGCCTCACACCCTGCTTCTCCCTCCTAGGAGATCCCTTTCATGGCCATGTTCTCCTGCCGTCCTTCAGAGCTCAGGCAGTGGTGCCCCCTAACAGCCCTAACTAAAGGAGGTCTTGCCCCCCTTCTCTGTCTTACCCCTTTTCTTCATCCATTCCTGTATAGCCTATAACGATGTGATGTTTTCTGCTCAACTGTGCTGCCCTACAAATCTCAGACCCCAAAGAGCAGTCCCTTTTACCATCCCCTTTAAGGGAACAGATCCTGGACTGGTCCTGGGTAGAACTCCGCAGCTTTCATTAAACAAGTGAAGAAATGGAGTCTCTCTCCTACTCCTAAAGAATTTAACAAGCCCTCAGCTTTCCACCATTTCACCAAGCTGGGGTCCCCCAGTCTTCTTCCCTAGAAAACTTCTCTCCTAGAAGCTGGAGCTGGACAGGACCTCAAGAGTTCGCTAAGCCCATCCCCCTCCCTCATGCAAACCCACCCCAAACCAAAGGGCAGTGTGGTCTGGTCTTACAAGTCCGCAGAGGACCTCCCCTCCTCCTGTCACAGCTCATGCCACAATTTAGAGCATGAGCTTTGGGCTCAGTCAGTCCTCTCTGGACCCCCTCCCAGCTGTGTGGTTCCAGGCAAGTCACTTCCCCTCTCTGAACCATGGTTTCTTCCTCTGTAAATTGGACCTGATGCTAACTGAGATGTAAGTCCGGGTTTCTCAGTCTCCCCACTGTCGGCATGGGGGCCACATGGTCTTTGCTGGCACCGTAGGACGTGCAACACAGCATTCCTGTCCTCTACCCATCAGCAACACTGGTACAACCTCCCAACAGCCCTGTAAGGCAGTTACTAGCATTGCCCTCTTGGCAGATCAGGAAAGGCAGGGCAGGGAGCTTAATGACTGTGCAGTGGCTGGAGGAAGGGAGGCAGGAACCCAGCAGGCACCCACGCTGGCCAGGCCCAGTCTCTGGCACCCCCGGGGAGGGTGGGAAAGGGGGCGGGCTGGCCTGACGGCTCCCTCTGCTCTCCTCGCACAGACCCAGACCCAGCAGCCGCGCTGCCCCAGACACAGTAAGTGAGCCCAGTTCCTTTGCTTTGGTGCTTGGAAAAAAGGGGAGCCGACCGGAGGGGAGGGAATCAGTGGAGCCGCAGCCAGATCAGTTGGGAGCTGTGATGACCAAGAAACTCTCCAAACATTGCCAAAGTCCCCTGGGAGACAAAACCACCCCCATTGAGAACCACTGAAGAAGATTTGGCATTTGGCATAGTGCCTGGACATGTGCATGATCACACAATAGCACCTGTTGTAATCACAGTCCCCTCCCAGCCTGAGATGGGTGAGGTCAGGACTGTCCAGCCCCTGATTGTGAACCCAGCCCCAGCAGGTGCTCTTAGATGGAGTAGTGAGTAAATGGGGACAGGGGGAGGTGGATGGAGCAGAGAGACATATGGACATACCAATTCTAACGGTCTCTCTGACCAGAATATCCAGTCCCTCCCCAACAGTGACCTGGGCAGGGGGACAAGAGGGGTGTTCCAGAGCAGAACATTGTACAAATATATCAAATTCAAGAAGTCCCTTCCTCAGCTGCTCAACTTCAGCAGAAAGCCCAGAGCTCACCCTGCCTCCCAACTTCCTCTGGGGATGACAAGCAGATGGAAGCCATTGAGGCGGGGACCCAGCCTCTTCTTCTGGGTGCCTGGGAACCCCACAGACCAACAGCGGCAGGAGTGGACTCCACTATAGCACCAGCTCCTTCCCCAGGTGTGGAGAAAGAAACACTCACTGAGAGCCTGAAATGTGTCCGTGTAGCTCCTAGTTTCAGCCTCAGGACCACCAGAGGGATTTCAAGAAGTCAAGTGATGCACCCATTGTCATACAGCTCATAAGCAAGGAGCCTGGTGTGCACCCAGACCTGTCTTTGTTCCCATGCTATGCTCTCCACTAAGCCCGGCTGCCTCCTGGGAGTTGCTTGAGCCCTTGGACACTTGGCCCTGTGATGATGAATTACCAAAGGAAATCCAGGGGATGAGTAGGAAGACAGATTAGTTGTTTTCAAATTATAGTTCTCAACCCACTCGTGGGTCATAAAAGCACTTAGGGGATTCCCAGGCAGTATCTGGCTTTGTTTATGAATTGCTTATTTAAGATATTTTTTAATGTTTTATTACAATATTAATACAATCACATTTGGTGTTATTTTGATATTGTTTTTGATGCTTCTGTTGCAGTGGTATATCTACAATGTGTGTGCAGAGGGCAGTGACGTAAGCAGAGTGTCGTCCTAAGAGTAGTTAACACTTAGTGAGCACATAGGGCACCTCAGGAGCTTCATATGCGTTACCTGGATCCACCCTCCTAACAACCCCTTAAGGGTTACTAACACTGCCCTCCTCTGGCTCAGTCCCCTCCCCTGGTTCACTCCCTTCTACCACACCAGCCTCCTTGCTCATGGAGAACGTGCCAGACGTGCCCCTGCCTCGGTTCCTTTGCACTTTCAATCTGGGAGTCCAGAATGTTCTTCCCCTGCTCTCACCTCCTTCAGGTCTTTATTTATGTTATCTCCAGGGAGGCCGCCATGACAAAAACTGCCCATGGAGATGTCTTGGGACCCGCCCCCGTCTACCTTGTCTGCTTTATTTTTCTCTGTGGCCCTTATCAACATGTGATATGCTATAGGTTTTATTAATTTTACTGTCTGGCTCCTCTACTAGAACATAAGCTTCATGAGGGCAGGTATTCTGTTTCACTCACTGTTGTATGCCCAGCATCTGATACAGGGCCCAGCACACCGCAGGCAGGTAATAAGTATTTGTTGAATGCACACACACCGCGTTCACTCCTGTTGTCATGTCTACAGGTCATCATTTTAAAAGTTTAAAAAGAACTAGGATAAGTGACCACAAAGCCCCTGCCCAGTACTGTTGGGCTTCTGGATATAGACCAACCCTGACACTGAAGTGCCCTTGGTCCCTGGCCACTTGAATCTGCTGGGCAGGCAGTGGGGGCAAAGCCTCCCCTTCCACATGGCCATTATCACTACAGTGAATACGGTTGCACAGTCACACCACCTGGGTTCGGGCTCCAGCTCTGCCATATACTGGTGGCGTGAGTGTCAGGTCACTGTACCCCTCCAAGCTGCAGCTGCCTGATCTGCAAAGAGGGCAGTGCTAGTAACTGCCTTACAGGGCTGTGGGAGGGTGGAACAAATCAGCACGTAAAGCTCCTGGGGCACTGTATGGGCTCACTGAATATCAGCTACTCTTATGATGATGACTTGCTCTTATCATTGTCATTGCATCATCATTATCATGATAAGCATTGTTATTATTATTATTATTATTATTATTATTATTATTATTACTGTCTTGAGTCATAGCCCAGCCCCTGACCTGATGAATGGGCAGGACTTCCAAGCGATTGGGGTCACTTCTGCACCTTCACCCTTTAAGACTATACATGGCTTTAGTTAGCCCATCAGTCAATACAGCTGATCCCACATTCAAAGAATTGTTCCCAGCAGCCCCTGGGCCAGAGGCTCCAGCTGTGTCAAGTTGCTCACTGAGGGGCAAGGCGGGCAGACACAGCAAGAGAAAAATATAAAACACCAGAGACTGAGCCAGTGCTGACAGGGGGCGGGGCTCGCACTAGCTGGGCCTTGGGCATGGCTTCGGGCACAAGGCTGCCCCTGCACAGAGCCTTGAAGGATGAGTAAACGTCTGACAGGCTCAGGTGTGGGAGGTGTTCCAGCTGAGGCCACAGCAGGAACAGAGAACAAACAGCAAGTGACCCAGGAGAGCTGAAGTTTGAGCAAGGACAGCAGGGGCTATGAGGAGCCTGGGGGAATCTGGATTTGATTCGGTAAGACAAGGGGAGGCTCTCAGAATCAGAAGTGGGGAAGAGCCTAGTTCAACCATATGATACTAGCCAGCATTATCAGAGACAGCTGAAACAATAAATGATCATCAAATATTGAATGGAGCTGACCTGATTCAATCACAAGACAATTCTGTTCTTACTCTACGTGTCTGGCCTCCTTGGTGGGTAGGAGAAAGGGTGCTGGATGCCCATGAGAGCAGGAGCCTGGGACTCAAGTCACGGGCATGAATCCGGAGATGCCCTTGTCCCCAAGGCTCTTTTCCCAGGCTCCTGAGACCCAGACAGTCAGACAGGACTCCTTATCAGAAGGAAAATAGGGAGGCCCCACCCGGGATAATAGAGATCTGAACTGAGCCCTTCCCACCCACCCGGACAGGTGGCAGGATTAAAGCCAGCCACACAGGCCTTGGCGGTTGCTGGGCACACCCCATCCTCAGGAGAGCCAACCCCAGGGAGTCCAGGATACAGGACCCTGCAAAGCCAGCCCGCCCCCTGGAGAAGGTCTCCCAGCCTTCAGAGAAGAAGGGACTCAAAGGCTCAGGAAGGGGCTCCTCCTTGGGCTGTACCAGTCTCAGAGCAGCGCACACACAGCCTTGTCCTGCTAATACCCCATGGCGATAACAGCTCCCATTCACTGAGCCATTAATTACCACACACCAGGGCCTTGCATATATTTAAACCTTACAACAGCATGGGAGAGGGTGTTGTTATTATCCCCATGTTTATGGGTGATGAAACTGAGCCACAGAGACACCAAGTCACTCCACTGAGCCCACAGCATCAGTGGCAGAGCCAGGGTGACAAAAAGCCCTTGCTCATGACCATTCTATCTGCCTCCTACAAAGATGGACAAGAGGACAGGATGCGGGGCCCAGGGGATGAAAGGGCCTTGCGTCCAGCTCCTGGGCGGGGCCGAGATCTGAGGCCCCCCCTGCTGTGGTTACCAGATACAAATACAGGACATCAGACTGAATTCCAGAGAAGCAACAAATAATTTTTTAGCCTAAGTATGTATTTTTCTTTCTTTTTTTTTTTTGGCTAACTCTGGCAACCCTCAACCCTCAGACCCTCAGTTTTCCCCCCTGCTATGACTCACAAGCTTCACCCCAAAGCACACCTCAATCTCCAGGGGACATCAGGGAGATGGGTAAAGAATCACTCCCTGTCTGGAGCCTACCCTGTGAGGAGGAAATTTTCCGTGTTGTAGACAAAGGAAACTGAGGCAGGGGGTGAAGTCACTTGCCAAGGGCATGCAGCTAACTGCCAGCCTAGCGGGATTCACAGCCAGGGTCAGTCTGCTCCAAAGCTAGAAGCCCTCTGCCGGCCCCACCACCACCTCCCCTGGCCCCATGCAGAGGAGACACAAGACATGGCAAGAAGCCCGGGGTACGGTACCTCTGGCAGCCTGTGCAGGAGGGTTGGAGGAAGCCATCAGACAGGGCCCAGCTCAGACCAGCACTGTCCCGGCCGCTCACCTGGGAAAACAAGTCCAAAAATCTAATGAGTTGGCCTTCAAGGCTAAGGTTTGTCAATAAAGAAGGTCACAGGCTCCCAGCTTGGGCACTCCAGCCCGCCAGCTTCCTCACCCCTTCCCCAGCAGCTCCGGGAGCACAGGGCAGACCCAGCCCCCACCCCCATAAATCATTAACCCAGAAAAACCAGCAGCAGCGGAACTATAACTCCTTCCTCTCAGAAGCCCCTGCAGCCACAGACATCCTTTTTGCCCAATGCCAAGGGCCCTCAGGGGCCTGGTGAGTGGAGCTAGACAACCCCCTTGTCCTCTATGGCTTAAAGGTAAACTCCAGCCCCAGAGACAGGATCATGCTCAGACCCCTGTGTTCCAGAAGCCAGATCAGGCCCGAACTGTCATGGACTTGGTCGGACACTTCCTCCTGGCTGCCCAGGAACAGTGGGCTCCCTCTAGTCCACACTCTCAGCAGCCCCGACTGTGACCCCACTGAAGGCCATTCACTCTCTGTCTCTCTTTATCCTGCCCATGGGGTTGGCTGGCTGACACCCAGCCTGGGCACATGGGTGTAAGGGAAGTAAAGGGATGCAGAGAGGCAGATGGCCAGAGACAGTGGCAGAGTCCCAAATGCTGGGAGCAGGGACCTCGGTTTCTCCTGGCCTCACAGTGGGGGCTCACACAACCTAGAGGCCAGTGCCTCTGCTGGGCTTCCTGTACCCTGGAGCCAGCCTTACCAGATGTCCCCTGTAAGCAGTGAGGGAAAGAGCCACTCCCTACCGGCAACCCCAATTCTGAGCTAGGTGCTGTCCTTCTAGACTTCCCTGTATAGGAGGTAATCAGTCCTGGGGAGCGAGCACCAAGCTCCCCACAATCGACCCCTGCCACAAACTGGCTACGTGTCTGTTTTCCTTTGCAATCCCAAAGCCTTTATTTTTAATAACCAGTTTCCTAAATAAAAGCAGAATGCATATAAACGGCAATTAATAACAGCAAACATTCATGTGGTGCCTACTATATCCCAGATGTTATTCTAAGCACATTACAAATATTGACATCTACTAATCCAAATTATGAGAAATTGAGGCCCAGTATGGTTAAGTAAATTGCCCAAGATTACCAGCTAGTAAATGGCAGAGCCAGGGTTTGAACCCTGGCAATGGGCACCCAAGTCTGTGTTCATTAAGTAACCCCCATGCTCTAGTACCTCTCAAACAGGAAGGGTGCACAATGAAAAGTAAGTCACCTCCAAGTAATGGCCTCTATAGCATCTTACTACGCTGATAGACAGTGACTGCTGGGAGGGGGTGAGGACTTGATAACATGAGTGAATATTGAAACCACAGTGTTGTTCATGTGAACCTTCATAAGATTGTATAGCAATGACACTTTAATAAAAAAAAAAAGGAATCACGCTCTCATCTCACCCCCCAAAACCCCAGAAGTGACCACTGTTACTCACTCCTTATGAATCCTTCCAGAGCTACCCTATGTATGTACCAGCTTGCATGCCTGTATCTGTGTATGTACCTGAATATATGCCCTGTTTTATGCAGGAGGAAGCACACTGTCCTTGCTGTACTGCAACCACATTTTTTGCTTAGGAATCTCTGTGATCAGTTCAGAATAGTACACAGAAATTAGTCTCACTTTTTTAAATAGATGCATCATTTTGTTTGGGGTTTCTTCCAGATGTACCATGATCGATGTAATCCCTATCAATGGATGCTGATGTGCTTCCAGGTTTTCAGTATTACAAACAAGACAGCAACTAATGTCTTCTGCACACAGGGCCTTGAGCAAATGGACCTGTGCACCTGCAGGGCACCCCTCCCACCCCAGACATGGATCTGCTGGGTCAAAGAAGAGAACACCATTTTTCTTTTTTTTTAATTAAAGTATAGGCAATATACAAATTATACTGGTTTCAGGTATACAATACACTGATTCAACAGTTACCCAATTATTAAATCCTCACCCCAACTAGTACAGTTACTATCTGTCAACACAGAAAGATGTTACAAAACGATTGACTATACTCTCCATGGAGAACCACATTTTTCATTCTAATGAATGCAAACTGCTGTCCACCAAGTGTGTGATTGTGTCTTTTTGCCCCACACTTGAAACCGTCAAAACTAGAATTTTATCTTCAGCAAAGGGCTGGGGAGAGCAGACTAAAATAATCTGGAAACCTTTGCCAGTCACAGCTGCACAGCAGTCCTCCGGCATATCCCTCCCCACCGGGACTCATGCAGAACCACTTAGGAAGGAGCAGGGAGACCTAAACTCATTTTACAGGAGGAGAAGGGAGGTGCCCACCCAGGTTCCTAGACCCACTGCTCCTTAAATACAGTGTTATAATGAGGCAGAAAGCCCAACATCATCCCCTTCCTCCTCACCCTTGAGGCCTGATCCCAGCCTCAGCTCAAGCCCAAGGCTCTCCGCAGAGAGGAGAAGAGACATCAGCCTTCATGGAACCCAAAGCTTTAATTTGTGTTATTCTATTTACAGAGGAGGAAACCAAGGCCCAGAGAAGCAGGGATTTGCCCAAGGTCACAGATGCAAGGGAACAAGGTGACAGTACTAGGATTCAATGGTGGAGACACGAACCCCAAACCCTAGTCTCACTCCTTCAATCACACCACCTCCCTGGCCTCCGGTGCTGGCATCTGGGAGGCATCGGCTACAGACTGACCTGAGGCAGTGAGGTCCCCGAGCAAGGACACAGGCCCACAAGCCCCGTGCACACCCACAGGCCTATGCCACCATTTTGCACACACGTGCCCTTAGTCTCAGGAAAGTGAGGGAGGAGAAATAACTCGGAGCAGCCCGATGCTACCATCTAGGCCTTAGATTACTTATCTGCAAAATGGGGATTAAAAAGTAGCCACCTCACAAGGTTATTAAGAAAATTAAGAGTAAATAATGTAAAGCTGTTGGAAGGGACCCTGGGACATATTGGTCTGTGTCTGTCATTAACACTTACGTCACAGGCTCTGATGACCATAGCTCCACCTTGGGAGTCAGGGACCCAGGCTGAGCCTCATGTTCTCATCTGTACCACTACCTGCCCCATGGGACTCCCAGCAGCACACCTGAGGTCAACCCAAAGCCCCAAGCAGGTTCAATCAGTACCACAATGCTCATCCTTGAGGTTGTCACCACCAAACTGGGGGACAACAGCAAAAGGGACTCTGTGTCTGATTTCCAGGAGTGTAAGGGACCCTGAGAGCCTCCTGAGTTCAAGCTATGGGGATTTGGAGGCAGTGGCCCAGGGCAGCCAGATCCACCTGCAGGCTGAGCTCTGCCTCGGACCTGCAGTTGTGACCTCAGGCCTCTCCTCGGCCTCTCAGAGCCTCGGGCTTTGCCTTGTTAAAGTGGGCATGACAGCACCTGGCCAGACTATCTCCTAGGCTGCTACAAGCAAGGAGCCAGGTCTTGGGTGTGAAAGTGCTAGGCAAACAGGTGGAGTTGGTCGGCTGTTTCCTTTTCATTTGTTTTAAGTCTTCCATGAGCTGTGTTTGGTCTGGAAGCTTTCAATGTACGAGTCCGAGCCAGAAGGAATATGTTGTGATGCCCCCTAAGCAAGTGTCTCTCTGAAGAGCCATCTTTTCAGAAAAGAACCTTCCTGCCACGACAGCCTTCTGGCAGAAGAGGCGGGCCCACTGGTGTAGGAGAGCCAAGTGGAAACCACAAGTGGCCCAGCAGAACACAGAAGGGATTCAAACTGTCTTAAAAGTGCTCAGAGGAAAAGGATTGGAAGGAAATCCACTAAGATATTAACAGGGTTATGCTCAGGTGGCAGGGTTATAGTTCTGTTTCCTACTTTTCTGAATTTACCAGATCTATAGTAAGCATCATAATAACAAAAAATGAAAATAACCATTCTGATTTTTTTAAAAAATGGATGCAAAAATCTCATAGCAGGTTGGAACCAGAAAGCAGCTAAGCTGGAGGTGGTGCTGCTCTGGTTCTGTGCATGTGCGAACTGAGCCCGAGGAGAGGAAGGGCCTGGCCTGCAGCACTGAGGCCCTGGAGGCAGAGATGGGAGCTGGGATTAGAAGGAGGGGATCTGTTGCTAGATCTGAGTTCAAGTCCCAGCTCTGCCACTGGCAGTGTAGTTAGTACCTTTCGCAGGAGTACTCCGAGCCAATATCCCACGCTGATGAAATGAGATACTGTACACAGAGTAAAGCTCTCAGTAAACAGTGGCTACTGTCATGGTGATGTTACCAGCGCTATGCTTGGGTTGTAAGGTTACAGAAGATCTTCTCTTGGGGGTCATCTCTTTTAAAATGACTGTCAAGACTGGACAGGCAGGCAGATGCCCTTTCTTGAACAATGCTCTTTCCCACAACACTCTGCAGAATGGTTAGCAGGAAGCTGTGCTTTTCAGCCACATTCAGACAGGGCAAGATGCAGAGGAGCAAGGGAGGAAGCCCCCAGCTCCCAGGCTGCAGGGTGTACTCCAGCAGGTGAAGCCCAGTGACCGGGACCACCCCACAGCAGCCAGCATTAGAGCCTCCCGCCGCCCTCAGCAATCCTGCTCCCTGCACCTGGCTCTAATTTAATTGAGGCACTTATCAGCTCCTTCTCCCTCTAGAGTTCAAAGTCTAATCAGACGCCCAGGGGAAAACTCCTCCAGCCAGCACCTGCCCCTTGTTACTAGCTGGAGAGACTCACCCCATCACGGGCCATCTCCCACCCCCGTCACACTTCCCCCAAATGAGGCCTGGAGGGCTCCTGAAAGTCATGGAGACTGCACAAGTCTGGCCAGGAAAGGCTGGCCTCTGGGGAGAGAGGCCAATGGGGAAGGGAAGATGGGCAGGGGTCCAGGCAGGCAGGAAGTCAGTCCCAGAAGCTGGGGAAGCAGCAGATCCTGGCGCATCCGGGTCAGGCAGCCACAGAGGAAGGGCACCTGCCACCCAGCCTTGCACAGAGGGAAACAAGGAATAGGTTCTGGCCCTGGCACCCATCTCAAGCCTGGCCTCAGAGGCACCTATCTGTCTCCTGGAAGCCAGGAAAAAGTGTAGGTCAGGAGCAAGACCAGGTGCCAGGCTGGTCAAGACCAGAGCTCCTCCACATTGGCAATGCACCCATGCAACCCCTACCCAGAGATCTCTCTGGCTTTGGCCTTTGTCAGATGTGAACTTGGCCAGCCTGTCCCCTGCCTCCACTGCCACAGTGACTGTTCCTTGTCACCTTCAGAATGAAGTCTGAGTCCTGCCTCACTGACTCACCCTCCCCCTCTGCACTGACCTCCCGGTCTTGCTCTCACCCCTGCCTGCCTGGCAACTCTGAACAAGCCTTCAGGCCCGTGGCCTCACCAACCTGTTTCATATCTCTGGGCCTGTTGCTCAGGCCCATTCCCTCCAGTTAGAAGTCTCTGTCACAACCAGCAAGCAAACTCCTACTTGACCTTCAATGCACAGACCCAGTTTCTCCTCTGTGAGACTTCCCCGGACTTACTCCATGCAGTGGTCCCCAAGCCTGGTTGTAGAGGTTTTTAAAAAAATACCTGTGTCCCAGGCCCACGAATTTGACTCAGGACCTCAGGGATGCAGCCAGAGAGAGTCTATTTTCAAAGAGCACAAGTGATTCTGGGACACATCCAGCCCCTGTGACAACTTTCTCCCTCACTAGATGGTGGCCCCTTCATCTCAGCGTCTGGAGCACTGGCCCACATGCTGGACAGCAGCTGCTGATCTGCAGGGAATTAACCCAGAGCCTGAAAACCCTGTGGGGCTGGAATGTCCCTGGGCCTGGGACAGCTGCGGGTGGGGGTCTTCCTGCCTGACAGAAGGGAGGGCGTGGGCCCAGTTAGGAACCTCGTACCCCATGTGTTCTCTGCCCTGCCCAGAAAGACCAGAGCCAAGGGGAAGAGGAGGGGATGCAAGCAGGACAGGGGGCCAGGCCAGGAAGGGGAACCCCAGCCACTGTGAGACGACATGCCTTGTCCAAAAACACCAGGAGAGCTACAGCAAGAGGCACGTGACCAGAAGACAGAGCCCTGGAAAAACGGATGTGGAAAGGACTCAGGCTGGGGTCCTGGAGACCAAGCCTCAGATGCTGACTCCACTGCTAAGTGGCGGTGAGGCCTCAGGAGGGCATTCACCCTCTCTGTGCATCCTGTCCTCACCTGTCCATGCAGATGTAAATGAAATGATGCCTGACGATGCCGGTAGGTCCTTAACCAGTGTTAGTTCTCTTCCGGAGTTGTGGCCACTCCTCAAGGAAAGCAGCATCATCCCATTCTGCAGACCACTCACCTGAGTCCAGGTTGACCATCCCCTAGAATACCTGCCCTGGCCTTCATGACCTTCATCATCCCTGAGATCACATAAGTATGTCTTCAGAATGGTAACAGCTAACATCTCCTGATGCCAGTAGAGTGGCACCAGGCCCCATGCTGAATACATCACAGTTGGTGTTAATTCCCACAGCAGATGAGGAAATGAGGCTGAGACTGAGGGACAGTACCAAGGCCACACAGCTACTGAGTGGAGAGTGAGCAGAGCTACTGAGCAGGCTGTAAGCCAGGAGAGCCAGGGCAGGCCCCTGGGGCTGGTCTTCATGGGATTCCCAGTACAGAGTGCATGCTGGGTAAACAAGTGGTGACTGAGTACACGGGTGAGAGGGGGGCATATCCTTCCAGGCCCTCCCCAGCCCATGGGGGAAGGAGCCTCCAAATGCCAGAGATACAACTGGGCCAGGTCTTTCCCTTGCCCATTAGGTGCCAAGCCACTCAATGGGCTTCCTGCAGTGGGTAGGGGATGGAGGAGCACCCTCCTGGCTGTGGGCAGGGTTGACACCTGGTCAATGGCTGAAGCTGCAGACAATGAAGACTCTGTCTCTGCCCAGAGTAGGTGTCCCCACACCCACTTTTCCTCCCTCTTTGACTTCCTAGGCATGCACTGGTCAATGATCCCAAGGCAGGACAGGTGGGAAGCAGTCCCCAGGAGCAGGTCTCCAGGCAGAAGAGCCAGCCCACCCCCAGCCCAGAGGGGATTGCTGGCAGTTGTTGCCTGGGAAACCAAAGCCAGCCTAGAGAAGCTGCTGGCTCCTATATTGAGGGGCTGCCACAAGACTGGTCCCCTGCCCCTCCTCTTTCCATAACACAGTAACCCCTTTGTCCCCAGCATTCAACCAGACAGGAGGTCCCAGGCTGCAGGGCCAGGTGAAAAGCCTCCTATGTTGTGCCCTTCTATTCTGCCCTTATCTCCCACATGTCCCAGATCCTCTGCCACATCCTAGGTAGCCCATGCAATGGGGCCCCTGGGGAGGCAAACCTGGAGGCTGGAAGGGACAGCATTGACTCTGAGCCAATCCTTCCCGTTGCTGAGCCTCAGTTTCCCCATCCAAAGTCCACATCTCAGACCCTTTAGTATCAGCATGGCCACAGAACACTCATTCTAGCAGCAGAGCCTTCTCATGCTGGAACCAAACCTGAGAGGTAGGCTTTGCTCCCTCCCTTTCACAGCTGGGAAGCTGAGGCTCAGATCTGCAAAACAACTGGGCTCCTGGAGCCACCTAGGAAGCGTGGGGCTGGACCAGGAAATGAAGATTTGTGGGGCTCCATACAATTTGGTGGAGCTGATAGAGGGGACAGGTGGCCTGTCTGGGCTGTAGAAACAGCCCAGGCAAAGGCGGAGGGCAGGAAGGAAGTGGGGTTTCCAGGGAGTGATGCTCCATGGGAAACAGGGTCAGCCTGCAGGTGGAAGTGGGAGAGGGAGCAGGCATGAGACATCCCAATGGAGCCAAAGGCAGGGGCCAGGGTTACTCTCCGCCACTCAGCCAGTTGAAGCCTCAAGGAGAGCAGGCTGATGCACAACTGCTTCCCTGGGAATCCCAGGTGGCCACCCCAGGAGCACTGAAGGTTCCTGAGTGGCCTTGGGCCCATTGAGACCAGGTCACACCATGCAGGGACTGACAGACTGGACTTTCTGTGGCCCCAGTCACCCAGAAGGTCAAGTTCACCTCCACCAGCTTACATAGCAATAGTCACTCATCCTTTCGAACACTGAACAAACATTTCCCCTCGCACCTACTGCCTGCCAGGCCCCAGCTCAGTGCTGGAACAAAGGAACAAAAGAGAGTCTGGGTTCCAGTCTGCAGGCAGTGAACACCTGTACCAACACCTATACCTGTACAGCAGGAGGGCGCATGCCAGATGCTCCATGAGCATGGAAGTGGGGAAGGCCTAGCCCACATTTCCAACAGAGCACTGCCCAGGGCAAGGAGGGCAGGGCAGATCCCACAGGAGCCCAGAGGGTTCTGGGTCTGCTTGTCATTCCAGATCAGAGCCCAGTGTAGGGCTCCTGGTGCAGAGATTCTGGGGCCAAACTGTAGACAAGTCTTGACTCCACTACATTCTAGAACTTGCTTAGCTGTGTGTGGACAAGTTAGGATGAGGAACGAATGAGGAAATGGGCATTGCCTGGCACAGGCAGGAACTTACCAAAAGACACCACCAGTAGACAGCTGCAAAGACACTTGCACCTTGCTGCCTGGAAGTCGCAAACGGGAGCTAAACTACAGCCAGACCACTCTCTCCACACCTGCAGAGCTTCCCACAGGGCCCTGGGGAATGGGGAGGCATCCAGGCTCCCTCTAGGTTCCCGGTGGACACACTCTCTCCGTTGGGGCCCTGTGTGCCGAGCCCCCGGGATCTGTGGATTGGCTTCTACAAGTGAAGAAGTCAGGGCTCGGTCAGGGCGCTGGTTTCACATGGCTGATTCTGAATGGCTCCACAGGGCTGTGCCTGCCTGCCCCCACCTTCCAGAAGGGAGCGTCTTAACCCCGCCTGCTCATCCCTGACGCTCAGGTCACACCTCCCAGTGCATGGGTCCTCAAACAGGGGAAACTGGGCACCTCCTCCTCACCTGGACCCTTTAGACCACAAGATCTGAACTCTGAGCTGATGTCAGATGGGAACAAGTTGGGGCCTGGAGGGAGGGGAAGAGAGCATTTTGCAAGGAAAAGGGATGTCTTCCTGGGAGAGAAGCTAAGGCAGCCAGCCCACAGACACCTCAGCTTCTCTCTATGGGATCATTCCCAACAAATATAAAGCTCACACATTCCTGCTCAAGTTAAAAAGCAAGAAACAAAAACACTGCACTGGCTGACCCCACATGGCCTCCAGACCCCACCAGGCTCCCCTGCTCCCCTTTCGCAAAGAGCTGCCTGCGCTTCTCCGGGGCCCCTCCTCTACTCTCTGCTGACCACCTCCAGACAGGTGCCACCCCTGCTGCTCCACAGCCACCTCACCGGGGTCACCAGTGACCCCTACAAAGCCAAATCCAGTAGACGCGCCTTGGCCCATCTCACCCCCTCTCAGCTCCTCCTGTTCTGCCCATTTCTTCCTGCCCAAACACTGGGCTGCTCTCAGACTCAGGTTCTGACCTCAACTCAACCTTCACCTCACTGGGCAACCTCGCCATCCTGTGGTTTTTAGGACTGTCTCTACGGTGTTACCTCCAGCCTAACCTTCACTTGAACTCCAGACTTCTGCCCAACATGCCTGCTCAACATATCTGCTCTGTGGTCTACCGGGCATCTTGAACTTAACATTCATACAAACTCCTGATCACCACCCCTGCCCTTCCCAGCCTTTCCATCTCACCTAATGGCAGCCACATCCTGCCACGAACTCAGGCTAAAACCTCGGGCTCACCCGTGACTCCCTCTTTCTCTCACACTTACATCCTATCTGCCAGCAAACCTTCTTGGCTGTACCCTCCAAATATGTCTGACCACTTCTCGCCATCTCCCCAGTTACTACCCTGGTCCAAACCACCGTTATCTCTTAGCTGGACCCACTAAAATAGCCCAAATGGTCTTCTGTTTCCACCTTGACCCCCAACCCCACACACTTTGTTCTTGACACAGCAGCCAAGTTATCCCTCTGCTCAAACCCTCAAATGCTTCCTAACCTCATTGAGAGTAGACAGCAGGGTTCTTAATTTAGCCTACAAGGTGAGGCACACCTACATGTTGTGGCCCCCATACCTCCCTGACTTCAGGAACTCTCTCACTCCCCACAGCTTACTCGGATCACAATGACCACTGTGCAGTTCCTCAAACACCCCACGTGCGCTCCCACCTCAAGGCCTTTGCACCTGCACTTCCCTCTGCCTGCAATGCTCATCCTACAGACATATACATGGATGGCTTCCTCACCTCCTTCAGGGCTCTGCTCAAAGGTCACCATATCAGAAAGGCCTTCCCCAACTACCTTCTTTAAAATTCAACACACATCCCCACCGTGCTCCTTCCCCTGACCCAGCTGCTCTGTCTTCATGGCATTTAACACCCCTGGACATCTGTATATTTCAGTTGTTTACATCAGTTTCCTTCTACTAGAATGTTGACGAAGGCAGGGAAATTCCTGCTTCTGTTCACCCTCCGTCCACCACCGCGGGGCAGTACCTGACACACAGCAGACCTCAGCACATACTTGCTGAATGAATGTAGGAACCCCTGGTCCCCACCAGCCCCGGGGTCAGTCTCACCACCACCATCAAGGGAGGGGAGAAGGAGGCCCAGATCCGTGGGGCACGCACCCCTGGGGCCACACCTCCTCCCATCTGAAATCATCCTGTGGCCAGGACAGCTCCTCCCAGGAGAGCTCCACAAACAGATTCACTGCCAAGCTGTGCGAGAGGCAGCTCCCCAAAACCAGTATGGGAAGAGATCTGGGGCCATCGCCAGGGTGTGTCAGAAGAGGGGTGGGGCAAGAACTGGAGGAAGGACTTGGACTATTTTTTAAAAACTTGCTTCCAAAAAGACCACATTCTTGCTCTGATGAGTCAGAAGCATGTGGCCAGGAGAGGGGACAGACCCCAGAGCCCCAAGGGCTGCCACCCACAGCCACTCTAGCAGGTAGGCACACATGCCAGCCTTTCCCATGCAGGCAGGGGAGGGAATCCTGGCATACACTCAGCCTTCCAAGGAAAGGGCAGGCAGCTTCCCACTGTGGCCACAGAGAGCAAGGGGGGGCAGGGATGCCCCCAGGCTGGCAGGCCACAGAGAGTAGAGAATACCTCCTTTTCAAAGCCTGCTAGGGTCCAACCTGGCTACAATCTCTTTCTTCAGGTCCAAGCTCTCCCTCTCACAGGGAGGAGGCTATCTACTCTGTCCCACAAGAGAGCTCTAGGCAGGAAAAAAACCTTTGCAAACTCAGAGCTAAAAACTCAGCCCACCTAATGGAGGCAGGGCAAGCAGGCCAGGCAGCATTTGAGGTCTCCTGAAACACAAGCCCTACATAGAGCCCCAGGGGACCCAGGGACCTCAGCCACATGGCCCAGGAGAGCTCTGGCTGCACTCTCAAAGCAGCCAGCACTTAGATTCAAATCACCCTCCTTAACAATGGGCTGCCCTTCCTCCAGGAAAGATAAGAGGGTCACCCCAGCTGTTCTCCATTCTCCCCTCCTGGAAGGAAGGTGCAGAAATGTGTGTCTTCCCAGCAGCCACACAAAGGGGCGAGCCATCCCACGAGAAGGTGGCATCAGCCCCATTTATAGATGAGAAAATTGAGGCTCAGAAATAGATTTGTCCAAACTCAAGAAGCTCACCATCTAATCCATGATTAGACCCAAGTGCTGTCCAGTCTTCCCCAACAGCAGGCTGCCTGTCCCTCACCAGGACAATGGATCCATCATACGGCCCTGCAATGAATTTCACACCCCTAGAAGATGCTGTGTGGGGCTGCAGGAAGGCAGTGGGGAGACTGGAGGGGAGGTGTTGGGGCAGGGAGAATGGAGGGATGTTTTCAACGATGACATGGATTTGCCCTGAATCCTGCTGTCCTGGGGTGGAGTCATGGGACCATGGGAACCAGTCCCAAACACCTGTCCTCTTTCATTAGCAGCTTGAAGAAGAACCTACCAACCCTGTAGTGGAACTCAGGGGGTCCTGGGTAACCAGTGCTGCCCAGAGAATGCTCCTACAAAGAATTCCTAAAACCCCTCCTCGGGTTTCTTCTGCACGTGGCACTGAGACTGCCCTGGGTGCCACATGCTGTGAGCCCGCCCCTGGGAGGTCCTGCTGCCAGAGATGAAGCTGCTTGCCAGGGGGAAAATGGGGAGCCCATTGCACTCAGGGTTGCCCCTGCTCTGAAGCAGTCTCTGGTCCTGAGAGGAGTCCCTCAGGTGCCCCTTTTTGCCATCATCATGCCCTAGCTCTGGTTTTTAGGATACTGAGTTCTGTGATCGAACCTGGTTGGGTCCTGGCCCTCTGCTTACTCGCTGTGACACACAAGATGATCTGTTCAGATCCCTGGTTCCCTCTGCTGTAGAATGGTAAGACTCCCTACCACACAGAGTTGTTATAAAGATTAAATGAGATAATAATCCACATAAAGTGCTTCACTGAAAGCCTGGAAATACAACAGGCACTCCATAAATGTTTGTTAAATGAACAAAAGAACAGCCACCTCCTTCTAACTGGACAGCAGCCCTGTCCTCCAAGAAGAGTGGTGTTCCAGGTAGAGGCCTCCCCATCACTGCCCTCCAGAGCCTCCCTGGGTCAGTGAAAACAAGGTTGGGGTCGAGAGGCAGCCTCGACAGCAGCGTCTGACCATGCAGCACCCCAGTGAGGGCAAGGGGTGCCCACTGCATGCTCTGGGACAGCCATCAGCTCCGCCTGACCCTGAGGCTGACACGCAGCTATATAAGCTTCCCAAAGCCTCCACCATCTCCTACCCCTTTTAAAGTCAAGACTCCAGGGAAAGGGGTCATAGTCAGGCAAGGGGAGGATCCCAAAATGAAACACCGACGCTGAGTTCCCTTAGTTGGTGCGAAACATGGAGAGGATCAAAGCTTGGTGCATGGTGCCAGGGAGACATTCCAGTTCCCTGAATTCGTGTGGTCAAGCAGAGGCAGGCCCTGGAGCCGGCTACAGCTACATGCCTTATGCAAAGCACTCTGGCCAGAGAATTAGCTCTGGAAAGGCTTGTAAATATCAGATACTTCCATTTCCTTGCTCAAACTCAAATATATACTGTTAAAATCAGGGACAACAACCTGCTTCCACGCAGCGAGTATACAGTGACCCCTAGTAGGCCCAGGGCCGTCACTCAACACTGCATCAGGAGCATCCTCAAGTGACCTGTGGAAAGGGAGCAGGGTGGCATGCACGGGCACCTGGGCACACCCCGCCAAGACAGAGCCTTTGCCAAGTTCATCCAAAGTCTGTCCTGTCCTGTGGCCAGAGTCTTAGTGAGAGGACGGGGACATCATCTCCTTCCAAAGTATGGTGCAAACCAGGAAGTCAGGAAGTGAGTGACAGAGGTCACACCTTCCACATATGTACCATCTGTGCTAAAACGGAGGTCTCCAGACCCACTTGTTCTGGGAACCTTTAAGATCAACAGCCTTCAAGGGGAGGACAGAAGAGTCAGTCCTCATCTTCCCGAGTCCCTGCCATCCAATAATATTCCTTACTCGCTCCACCTGTATTTATTGATCACGCTGTACACCAGGCACCATGCAAGGTTCTGGGGATTTGTTGATGAGTAAGACAGCCTTGGTTCCTGCCCTCCTGCAGGCCAAAGTCCTACAGGGAGGCAGATTGTTAAACAATCACCCAGATGCATACATTGCTACACACCAGGATATGTACTATGAGGCGAGGGAGACACCAGGGCTTCACTGAGATTCAGGTGGACATTAGAACATTGTGACTCTACTCTCATAGGACTCACGCTGGTCTCAGGTACTCCACGTGCTCATTTGAGGACCCGCCCTACATGATAAGTGCAAGGGGACTCGAAGACCTGGTGATGCTCAGGCTAACTCTGCCAGGAGCTGCGCCTCTTTGTGGCCTGCCTACGGCACACAACTGCTCCAGCCTCCAAGGCCCTCCTACCTCCCAACGGATGTTTGCATTTCATGCCAAACCAGATCATTTACCCACCCAAGGAATACAGGATGTTGTGGGCTCTTTCTCTCCTCTCTTGCTTTTTTGGGGAAGGCAATATTGGATTTCAAAGTGTCCATCCCAAGTTGATTGAGGCAGTTTTACTGATCCATCTAAGGCAGTGGTTCTCAAGTGGGGGCTATTTTGTCCCCCCACTCCAGGGGACTTTAGGCAATGTCTGGAGACATTCTGGTTGTCACAACTTGGGAGGGGAGGGGGATGCTACTGGTTTCTAGCGGGTAGAGGCCAGGGGCATTGCCTAACATCCTGCAGTGCCGAGGACAGCCCCCCACCAGAGAATGAATTGGCTCATGTGCCGGCAGCATCAAGGTGGAGAACCCCTGGTCTGAGGGCATCTGCTCAACTCCTTTGAGGATCTAGAGCAGATACCAGCCTGTTAACATGGGTCAGATTACTGTTATTAGTCACAGAGACACAAAAACCGAAGTCACGGCCATTGGTTTCCATGCTGATAAATATCAGGCTACAAGTCTCTACAGAAACTGCTCTATGCTACGTGCAGTTTATTAAGGTGGGTCTCCCCGCTAGACTGGGAGCAGAGGCACGACCCATGTCCCTGTGCGTCTCCTCCCCCTGGCCTAGCTTCTGAAATATAGAAGGTGGGGAGGGAGGGAAAAGACTGTGACCTCTTCAAGGCGGGATCGCATCTTTGCCTCTCCTCCTGGGCACCCACCACCATTCCTGGCACTGGGCTGCTATCTTTGAGCTAATGAATAAACAATCAGACTGTGAGCTCTCCAAGACAAGGGGCTGTGCCCCACTCCTTGATGTGTCCCTGAGCCTAGGCTAGCTCACGGTTCAACCCTCATCGGTCCCTACCCCGTGGAGCACACAGTTTGGCAGGGGAAGAACAGAACATGTTCCAGCAATATACAGCAGGCAGTGCTTCTGTGGGGAGATCTGCGGGTTATCAGAACTCCTGGAAGAGGCCCTGAACGGAGAAGGCATGCACAGCCATCCTTCAGTTAATGCTCCTTGAAACCGTGAACAAAAGCATGAACAGTTCATCTCTGCAAGGCCTGGGACATATCACAATGAGAACATGTGAGCGGGACAGAGGGAGGGAAGAAGGTGGAAAGGGGGCTTCCACATAGGAGCCAGAACCCAAACACTGCCATCACTCCGCTCTCCCCAGCCGCCTGGCCCAGGGACTCACTCATCCACGACAAGCAGTAGTGGGTGTAGAATCCAGGGGCCAGACACTGGACACAGAGAAAAGGCAACAGCCGCTTGGGTTGCCCAATGCCACCAAGGAGTGCCAACATCAGCTAACATATATCAATTGCTTAAGTGTCCTGAGCTATTCCAAGCCCTTTGTTCCTATAATTACTTTAATCTTTACAATAACCTTCTGAGAGAGGAACTATTATCATCCCAATTTTACAGATTAGGAGAGAAGGTAAGAAATTTGCCCCAGGTTACATAGTCCATAGATGGGTGAGCTGGGATTCCCACCCAGGCCATCCAGCTGCAGGGCTGCGCCTTGAACCCCTACAGTATTTGCTCCTTTAAACATCGGCCGCTGGCTAGTCACCGGTCAGTTGAGCTCCTGTGCTTCAGGGAAACACTTCGGGTCGGCGCATGGAACCACGAGGAAATGTGTGACTTGACCTCCCCAAGCCTCAGTGTATTTATCTGCAAACTGGGTGTAACAACACTCCTGAGAACAAACTAAGTAACACGCTCACTCTTTCATTCATTCAACCCTTATTTATTAAGCACCCCATGAGTTGCTCCAGGTGCATGACATACATCAGTGGACAAAAAAGACAAAGGCTCCGTGCCCAGACGGAGCTTGCAGAGCCTCGCCCTCTGCCTGGCAAGAGTGGGTAATCCATAAGCGCCCCACCTCTACCCCAAGCCTGAGTCACTGTCTCACATCAAACTCTCATCTGAATTCCTCCTTTGGCAGGTGATTCACTGTCCCACATTGGAAGGGCCCAAAACCTTCTCTCATTTCATTGGTGGGAATTTCTCAGAACAAGGCTCCTCTCTCCTACCCAAGACACCCGTCAGCGGCCCCTCCCTCCCCACGGCGGTCACAGCCGCACGAGGATGCGGTTCCAGGCTGCCACTGCCCAAGCCTCTCATGAGATCAACAAACACTCTCAGGCACCCACCAGGGCCCAGGGTGGACTACCCACCATTGCACCACCACCTGGACCGCACTGCCTCCTTGCAAAGGCCGGGGTCACAAGGGAGCACAGCAGCCTCAGCCGACAGCCAGTGATACTGACTTACATCACCAGTGTTCCCGGAACATCAATGGTGTCCCCCTGGAAGTACCCTCGGAACTTTCCTGCTAACAAGCATAAAAGCAAAGTGACAGTAATTTACGTGAAATCCCAGATACTGCTCACACGGGCTGGGAATAAAATGGATGCTCACTATCATTTCACAGTTCCAGGGGCCGTGTGTAGATGTCACTCTGTGAGATCTTCAACACTGCGAGGCGGAGATCCAGGTCCCCACTTGAATCCCCACTCAACCTCAAGGCTCCCAAAGGACAGTGCCTAAGTCTGTTCACTGCCCAAAATGTCTAGCACCATACCTAATACCTAACAGGTCTTCAATAAATGCTGGTTGGATCGGACTGAGGAAGAAAACTGAGGCTCAGAGAAGTACAGCGACTCTCCTAAGGTCACACAGCTAGAGAGTGGGCCAGCCAAGCTACGGACCCAGGTCTACGCAGCTCTGATGCCCCCACTCAGCCTCCCTTTGAACTTTCCCACATTTGTGCTCCTGCAGTCTGGCAGCTACCTGGCAGGAGGTGCTCTCCCGGGATACTGTCTCCTGGGACAGCCCTGCCAGGGCAAAGTCACTGCCCCTCCAGGCCCCAAGAAAGGAGAGGCAAGAGCAGCATGAGGCCTTATTAGGGAAAAGGAAAAGAAAGGCAAACAGAACAGTGCCCTGGCATAGGAAGGGCCAGTCCTGTGAGTCACGTGCCCCAAATATTCCATTCACTGCTGGCTCCAGGGCAGGCCGGAGAGGCCAGGAGCTGGACAGCCCAGGGACCTATCTCAGATGGCTAAAGGTACAGCCCGAGGTGGGCCTGGGGCTGGGGGTCAGCCTGGTTCTGCCACCAACTCCCACCAACACTTGGCAAGTCACTTCCCCTCCCAGAGTTCTGAGTGGCCATGTCTGTGAAAACGGACAAAGACCACACTGGAGCCTCTGCCAACAGGGCTGGGGAGGGGAGCAGGACCAAGTAAAAGCCAACAGCTCCTTCTCTTCATCCCAACTTAGCCCCACATCCCACCCACCCCACTGTGGAGCTAAGGCCCATGCTGCCCAATGTCCAGCTGCCCACAGAACCACTCCATGCTACTCCCAGGCATCACCAGGCAAGCAGCTTTTGCTCTCCTCCCAGACCTGCTGATTGCTTTCAGCCTTGGAAGATTAGCATCTAAGGGCCTGAGGAGGGAAATCGACTTACTGAGCACCAACTATGTGCTGGGGGCCTTGCTCACACCATCTCACTCCATCCTCACCATGACCCATGAAGTAGGAGTTAGGACTCCTGAGCTGCTGAGGCTGAGCCAGGCGAAGGCAACTGCCCAAGATGACAGCACTAATGGACCCAGGATTTAAACCCAGGTCCTGAAGTCCCACATCTGTGTTCTCCCTCTTGCTCATGTGTCAGCTCCATGGGGACAGCAACTGTGGCTGGGCCCTGGGTGTCCCCATGGCGCCTCGTACACAGTCTTCAAGAGAAGGCTTCTTTGGTTGGTCAGGTAGTTACTCCCACACCCGAGTCCAGGTCCCCAGGAGACCCACATGTCACTAGGAGGGAGAGTTCCCCATGCTCAGGTGTCTGGGCCAGTCCTGTCAGCCAGGGACCCCAAACTGGCCTGTCCCCACTTTGCAAAAAGAGTTCAGAGAGCAAACCTCAGCACCTGGGACACTGAAACATTCTAGCGTGGCCCTAAAGGCAGGAAGGAGACCACTGGGGGAAAAAACCAGGGTGGGAGACATGGGCTTTGCAGGGAGACACTCCTGGTTCCACCTCAGGTCACCGCATCAGCTCTGTGAAGCTAAACAGGCCTCCTGCCCTCTCTATGCCTCAATTTCCTCCTCCCTTTAAGGCAGACATGGCAGCCCCTGGCCACTGGACAGTAGTGGCAATTAAATGGGGTCATCTGGTGACCAACTGGTGGGTGTCCCTTTCTTCCACTGGAGGGTGCCTGCTTGGCCATCAGCTGGGGTGGGGCACTCAGAACCTGGCAGTCCCCCAGGCAGCCAGCCCAAACAGGTTTACAGTTGAAGCTCGACTTCTAGGGTTAATATTTACCTGCTTATGACCCAAATCTTCTGGGACATGAGGCATGCCTGAGTATCTCAGCCCTTGAGAATTCAATTTAAGCAAGAACACGAAGTGGGAAGTGCTTAGTCCCAGACAGGTGTTAGATCCAGCCTGTCGGGAGGAGGACAGTCTGTCTCCCATGCCCCTGCACACTGAGTATGACCCTCTGCCCCACAGCACCTGCTCTGAAGACCCCAAGCCCATCACATGAAGATCCATTTCCATAGCATCCCGGAGCCAGTGAGGGCATGTTAAGGGGAAGGCTGGGGCCCAGAGAGGCAGCCCTGCAGACAAAGACTGACCCCCAGAGTCTGCAAGCTATGGAGGGAGCTGTCCACACCACCCTCACCAAGTGGAGATTCCTCTCTACCTGTTTACACCTAAGTTTTCTGACTTTAATAATAAGCCAAACACACAGAATGAACCATCTGACTCAGGGTTCCTGCCAGCGACCTTTGGGCGTCAATCCCCATTTCACATATGGGAATCCTGAGCTCAGAGCCTGGGCCAAAGTCTCTAAAATTAGTCATAGGTTGAGGTGGGATTCGAACCAGGTCTTCTGGCTCCAAGACTAATAAACATCTGACCACCCCTACACAACTGCCCCCGAAGTTCTACATTTCTGCTGTTTACCTGATGCTTACTGCATGCCAGACACTGCTCTGAGGGCTTTACACATGACAATGCTTATTCATTACAAGAGCCAGATTAGGGAGAGGCTGTTATTATCCCCATTTGACAAGTTGGGAAATTGAACTGAAACACAGAGAGGTAGAGACACTTGTCCCAGGACACATAGCTGACAGCAGGCAGAGGTGAGAATCAAAACCAGGCAGTCTGATTCCAGAGGCCAAGGCTCTTATCTGCTGCCACATCTACTCACACCCACCCCCGTATTCCGCTGTCCCCTTTGAACTGCAGGACAGACTTGCTGTGGGGAAGGAGTCACGGGTACTCCGAAGTTTCATGAATTCAAAGGCTCCAATCTGTACCAAAGCTGAAGGCCAAGGAGGCTGAGGAAGGGTGGCAGCCACAGAGGACCCCTCAGGACCCCCTCTCCACTCTTCCTGCCCACACAGGGGAGCCTGGATGAGGATGTCATTCCCACCCGCAGCCCCCACACCCTGTCCAGGGCCCTGGAGGGCCACAGGCCCCTCACTCAGCCCACCGGCCATGCTTTCTGACAGATCACCCCTCATCTCTCCATTCACCAATGACAAATGTTTGCTGAGCCCCGCTGCAGAACAGGCCTCACAGGGCAACAGACAAGGAAAACAACACAGCCAGAGCTCCAGGAGCAGGAGAGGCACCCTACCTGCCCCAGCCACAGTGACTTGCCTTCCCAAGGGCAAGACCCTTCCTTGGCCTGGAAGCCGTGCCCCACCTCACCTGCCTGAGACACTCCCACCCTCATTTTGAGCCTTAACACAAGCCCACTTCAGGGAAATCATCCATCATGCCACTGGGAGAGCCAGCCACCCGTCCCTCAAACCACCTAACACTGGACAGGATCATCTGCTCTGCTCTCTGACTCCCCACCAGACTGGGAGCTTCTTGAGGGCAGGGGAAACGCCTTTCATGTATCTCTCTCTCCAGTACCCAGCACAGGCCTCAGGACATGGTAGAGAGTCAAGAGATGATGCGTAAATGGGTGCGTAGATAGATGGAAGGCTGGCTGGGTGGATAGATGGATAAATAAGTGAATAAGTGAATGAATAAATGACAGGCGTCAGTAAGTAGTGACCAGAGGCCAATGGGCTTAGGGCTCTACATTGGTGGAGTTTGCTGGAGCTCACTCAGGAACCCCAGCTTTGTCCAGGTATTTAGTATGAACCCAACCACTCCCCAGTCACATTTCCCCAACCTGGCGGAGCCTCCCTACATTATCACCAGCTGCAGCACAGCTGACATGATATCCAAGACCAAGTCTGGCCTCATGATTATGTCCTCAATACCTTCCCCGGGGCCTAGGCCAGCGCTGGCTTCAGGAAATACTTGAACAAATGGCAAACAAATGAGAAGACCTAGGGAGACTTTAAAACAGAGATTTCTGGGTCCCAGCTGAGATCAAGTGGTTCAGACTCCCTAAGGGTGAGACTTAAAAATTCCTATTTTGTTCAAAAGCTTCCTGACGATTCCAGTAATCAGCCAGGCTTGGGACACAACAGCTTGTGGGAAAGAGGATGTTCCAGCCTCAGGACACCATCACTCTCCTAAGCATCTTTTGATTCAGAGAGAGTCTAACAGCCTTTTCCAAAGTGTGGTCCCTGAAATACCAACTTCAGAGCCTGCTGAGTGAAGAGGAGCTGTTTGAAAGTGTAGATTCTAAGGTCTGCAAACTTACGGTCTCCTGGGGTGAGGCCCAAGAGTCTACATTCTTAGCAGGCTGTCTGGGTGACCCTGGAACACAGAATATGTCAGACTTACTGGCTCGTGGGCTCCTTGGGGGGCTAAGACCACCTGATGGGTCCTGTACTTACATGCGCACCTGGCCTCCTGAAAGAGAAAAGTTCCTGACAGGACATCCTGGATGCTACAAGAAGCCCAGTAAACTACAGTGAGGCCAAAAGGTACCAAATGCTCCCATTCCTGAGATCAACAAATCACCAAGCCCAGCCTCTCATCTTACAGATGAGGAAACTGAGGCCCAGAGAGGGCTGTGTCTTACCCACGAGTGAATGCCAGAGCCAGGCTAGAAGCCAGGAAGCAGTACCCCAGGCTCACTTCATGGTCCCAGGCTGCCCCAGCCTAGCTGGGAGGCACTGCTCCTCCCTGGCATCCTCCGTACCTGCTCTCAAACGAGCCAGGGCTCCTGGGAAAAGCCTTCGTCAGAGCAATGGCTGCTAACCCAGGACGCCTGAGCCAGTCTGGCTGCCCCAGGAAGACGTAGCAGCTCCCACCATGGAAGGCACCTGCTGCTGCCTCCACCAGGTGCTCCAGGGAGGAGTGGGCATCAGAGAATGAAATGAGCATATATAGTCTGGGAGGTTATGGTTCTGCTGACCCCAGGGAGAGGGGGGTGTGGGGGTTGATTGTCACAACTGAGTAGGGATATCTCCCACAACTCCACAATCAGCCCACAGTGTCTGAATTTAGTCTAGGTTTAAACAGTCCTGAGGAACCACTGACATCAGTGTTTCTCCAGCATATTTAGAAGAACAGTGTGTCCTAAAACATGCTAATAGGGGTTCATGGAAAAAAAGGTGTTCAGTGGTCAAAACTATGGAAGAACCAGAGTGGCAATATCCCTCCCAGAGATTAATAATATTCACTATATTAAAGGCACTGAGAAGTCCTGCAATTTCAGAATCTGCTTAAATCATGATGGATGAAGAGAGCTGGAGGCTAAGAGGAGCTATGCCTTGCCTACAGTCACAGGGCTAGGAAAGCAGGGCCAGTGGGACCTGAGCAAGAAAGCCTGCCTCCAGAATCCATTCTGGCGAACGTGCTGAGTATTCAGCAAGGTGACTGCCTTCATTTGTTACCATTACTGCTCTTGTTCTTCTGCTGGGAAGGAGAGAGGGTGGGTGGCACAGGGCCTCAGCAAGAAGTCATGGCCAGAAGGTGAGCCTAAGGATCCAGCTTCCCAAATCCCCTTCTGTCCCCAGGTCTGCCTTGGGAGTGTGACCTGGGGCAAGTCACAGCCCCTCTCCAGACTAAGATGTCCCTGTATGTAAAATTAGGAGCTTGGACTCCAGGATTCCAGAAGGCCCTTCTTGCTCTAAATGAGCCTGTGACTCCATCACCCTAGCCTCGGCTGTTTCCTTGTTCGCCAGCCACAACCTCTCCCTGGTCCCAAGTCTTTCTCTGTGAACAGCTGCGGCCTGCTCTCCAGGCGGGGCTGACGGACAGGCCAGAGCTCTGGCCAGCAGTGCACTAAGCACTGTCTTTGCTCCCCCTGCATTGTCCCTTTACTGTCCTCGCTGGGACTCACCCATTCTGCATTTCCATATTGGCCCCTCATCACCATTTCTCAAGGATGGATGGACAGGGTAGATTTTCCATCTGTGTTCCCAGAAGATGGCTTTGCCAAGAGCTCAGTGTGATACATGTGGAGAAGAAGCTTCTCCCTCGGCACTCTCTGGGCCTTTAGGTCCAGGTCGCATAAAGGAAACTCTACCCCTGGACCCTCGGGAGAGCTAGCTGTCTTCTTGGCACCTCAGCCTTCACAGACACAGCAGCACTAATGATGCATGCCTCCCTGCTGAGCACACACTCAAACAACACGCCAAGCAGCCGCTCAGTGCCTGCACACAGTGGGGCTCAATCAATGCTTGTGTCATCAGCTGCTTTCTAACTATCAGGCTCTCTGAGTAGTTCCCTCAATCCAATCTCCCCTAAACCCCCAGACAACAGGACAGACAGCAGAGAAAAGCGGTGAGTATCTGGCTCTTGCAGACTCCTAGAAGCCTGAAATCATACTCATGGATTATTAGAATTGGTAGAGACTCCAGGTCCTCAACCTGCTCATTTTGAAAAAGATGACACTGAGGCTGAGGGTGATGTTGAGGACAGGATGAAAATGTTGCCCAAGCTGTCCTGGCTGGTTCAAGGAAGAGGTGGGATTAGAAACCAGGTGCCCAGCTCCCAGTCCAGTCCTCTTCCTGAGGCCCTGGGGTACTTGAGAAGAGCAGAATGCCAGGGCTCGGGGATACTGGGGGACACGTCCTGAGTCTGCCCCAAGTGCCTGTGGGATGATGAGCAAGGGGCTAAGGCCACTGGAGCTCCAAGGCTTCCTGATAAAACAGAAGGGGTTGGACAAGATTGGGGTGCCCCAAAGTGGGAAGGGCAGATGCTGGAGCCCACAAGATTCTATCATGGAATTTGCCAAGGAGGGCTCAGTTGAACAAAGCTTGACAAGGACCAGAGGGGTTTCAAGGGAGGGCTCCAGAGTCAGGCAGATCAGGGTTCAAGTTCTGCCACTAACTAGCTGTGTGACTTTGGGCGAATTACTGAGCCTCTCTGTTCCTCAGCAGCCTCACCTGTAAAACGAAGGTAACAACCACAATGCATCACAAGACTGCCACAAATAATTGAAAGAGATAATGCGTGGTGTCTGGCACACTTTAGGCCCTCAGTAAACACTGGCTATTTTTTCGATCCTTTGTGAACACGTTTAGTATCATCCCTGCTTCATAGCTAAGGTGACCAAGACTCCAGAGAGATGTGCCCAAAGGCCCACCCCAGAATGGCAGGGCCCCTACAGGGCAGAGCTCTGGTAACGGCTCCCCATCTCTCCCAGCCCCTGGGAATAAGGCCTCTGCCAGCATCTGTAAAATACAGCTGCCCTCCCTGCCAGGGACTGCGTCCCTCACTGCTCTCACATGACCGGGCTCAGTCCAGAGAGTTTTCCACTCACTCACCCAGGAGGAAGCCAGTTCCAGGGAAACTGCTTAGCCAGCCCGAGGGCTGTGGCTCCAGGGAGGCCGACTTCCAGTCCCAACAGCAGCCCAGCTCCTCCCTCGCAGAGACACTGCCTTTATCTGAGGCTGCAAAAGGGCAGCACTGAAAGGCACAGGGGACCGAGGATGGTGACGTTCACTGGAGCCTCCAATGAGCCCCTCCCTGGGCTGCTTCACCACCTGCTTCCAACCTTGACACTGTTTGTTTCACTTCAGGGACCAGTCCTAGCCTGTGTTGTGCCGTGTGACCTCAGGCAAGTTGCTGAACCTCTCCGAGTCGCAGGAACCTTTTTAGAGAAATGAGCAGTTTGGGAAGCACTAAGGAAACAGTAGGAATCCCCGAATGACCTAGGAATCAAAGAGCCTGTAACAGCCTCCAAGGTCTCCTGATGGCTCCTGTCCTTTCCAATCCAATCTCTACCCAGGACAGGAAGTTCTGGTTATGGCCCTCCCTAGCTCAATGGCTCCCTACAGGGTCTCAAGATAAAGTGCAAGCCATTAATGAGATGAACAGAGCAATTCAGGGGTATCCCACCACTCCCTCCCTGGCAGACCGCACACCCACCCCTAGCTCTTTAGTCCCCGGAATGCTTTTCTCTCCCTGAACTATCTCTGCCTCTTGGCTGCTGAGCTCAGACACTCCCCTGGGCAACCTCTCTGGGCCCGTGCCTGGGTTATGCACTCTTGCATCTCTCCGTGGGTTACCTGTCTGCCTTCTCCACCAGGAGGAAGGTAACCATATTTTACTCATCTCTACTTCCTAAACCAGTTCCCAGCTCCCAGCAGGTGCTCCATAAATGTGTTGGGAGGAGAGGAATGCAAGGACAGACAAATGAAAACAAACTAATTCATGAATTCCAGAACCCTCCTCTGCTAAACGGAAACACGGTGGGAGAAGGAGCTGGACTGTCCGGGTGTGGACCCTCGGCCCCCCTTTGTAGCTCCTGCGTGTGCTTGTGTGCACAGTATTTCACCTCTCAGAACCCCCCTCCCCTCTGTAATAGCATGTGCCCCTCACTCCGAAAACTCAAGGAGCTAATCCTCCCGAGTGCTTAGGTCAGTACCTGGCACATAAAGATGAGCTCCTTGCACTTTACCTCTGGGGAAGCCAAGCAGGAGGTGGGCATGACGGGGGGGCCAGGAGCTGACAGCAGGGACTGCAGCAGGGACTGGCTCTCCCAAACCACGCTCCCACCTGGCGCCAGTGCTTGCCAGGACCCCATATCCCAGCAGCCCAGCGCCTGGGAGAATGAACGTGGGACCCACAGAGTCAGGAAATGAGGGGTCAGCCCCACTGTACCACCTCCAACAAACCGCTGACCTCCTTAACCCCATTTCCTCCTCTATAGGAAGGCGGGCTAAGGAGCTGCCATCAGTTGGGAGAGCCAGCAGGCTCTGCCCATTCTCTTAGGGCCACAGAATGATCTCTCTCAGGGTGGGCAGTCTTGATGGGACTGTACGCCACCTTCCCCTGGTCAAGGTTCCATTGAGAAACCTAAGAACCTCAGTGGGACTGTCCTCAACCTCCCATCATGCATGATCCAAACCGACGCCCCTCCCATTTCCTAAGAAGCATCCCTGCTCCCATCACCCCACGCCACCCCCATCGCCACACTGGGTACCACCCTCTCTCGTCTGCCTGAAGGTCCAGCTCCTGTGGCCGCCCCATGTGTCTCGCCAGTCTTGAGGCAGTCCTGACCAACCACACAAGCCATTCTCCTGCCCCCCTACAACTGAGACACCTCTTCCCAGCTCCCCTCCACTTATCCACAGACTCAAAGACTGTCCACACACGCTGCCTCCTTGCTTACCTACCACCCCCCGCCCACTCCTACTTCAGATTCCAGTCTCATCGCTCCTCAGAAACTGCTCTTATAAAAGGCCAAACTACCTGGATGTTGCCAAAACCAGAGGCTACTTTTTCTCTTATGGTACTTGGACTCTTAATGGCCTGCAGCCCTGCTGAACACAAGGGCTTTCCTGAAACGGTCGTCCCCCACCCCCGCCCCCCATCAGCTTCCCCGAGACTCCACTCTCCTTTCTCTGCCCCGCTGCTCCTCTGGCTCCTCTCCTGGCTGCCCCTCCAGTGCCTGACCAGACCTGTCCTCCACACCTTCGCTCTAGGCCATCCCACCTGTCCCATCAACATGCTAACGGCACCCACATGTGACTCTCAGCCTGGGAACGCCACCACTCCTTTGGCCTTCAAAGCAGCCCCTCAACATGAACCTGTCTGAGACTAGATTCCTGGATTCTCCAAGGACCATGCTCCTCACCCACTCTTAACCATCTGGCTTCGTGACACCACCTCCCACCCAGATACTCTTAAGAGTCTAGAACACATTTGATTCTTCTTTTTCCCTCACCCACTGTGAACAAGCCACCAGCAATTCCAGCCGATTCTATCCCTGTTACTTAACCTGAATCCAGACACTTCTCTCCAACTCCACTGCTACAACTCAGATACAAACCACACCTGCCCTTCCTCGGGGCCCACAAATTTACAACTACATATGGATTCATTTTCCCCTGAAAATGACCTGAAAACTAGATAAACAGAACATCCACAACATAGGGAAAAAGTGTAGCATTGAAACAGATAGGAGAGGCAGAGACATAATCTCATAAAAACAAACAAACCAAAAAACACTCCAGGTGCTTCAACTCACAACTGGGAGGGATCTAATACAGACCTTTCTCCTGAGAATCCAGGGGTCTATGTTCCACATCAGTCACCCCACCCCAGAGATCCTGAACAGAAGAGATGAGCCTCCACAAAGCCTGGCTTTGAAAACCAATAGGATTATATCTAGGAAAACCACAGTACTCTAGGGAACAGAGACCCATCCTGAAAGCGTTTACAAACAGACTCCCTTGCCCCAGGACCAAGTACAAAAACACCAGTTTGAAAAGCACCTAGCCCATATGTGAAGAAGATCCTCTTGAAGCATCTTCCAGAGAGACAGGAACTTGATTGGACCTTCTCCAAGGATGGAGACACTCTTAGATGCATTTTGCAATCTCATTCTATCTTGCTGGTGCCAACACTGGCAGGTGCCATTTTGGAACTCTTCCTCTACTTGTTGGCATCAGAGGGCATGCCCTGTTGAGTGTCCCTCTCATCCCCACAACCACAGCTGTGGCCCCATTACTGTAGGCAGGTGTATGATGCTCACACAAGCAATGTCCCTTGAGCACCTGGCACAGGTGGCCAGGGGAGACAGTGCTTCTGAGCCCCATGAGACATCTGCATAAGCTTCAAACCTAGGAAAGGTGGGTGATTTGACTAAAACAAACAGAGAATCAGGCAAAATTAGGAGATAGAGGAATATATTCCAAATGAAAGAACAAGACAAAACCTCAGGAAAAAAAAAAGATCTTAATGTAACAGAGATAAGCAATCTACCTGATAAAGATTTCAAAGTAATAGCCATAAAGATGCTCACTGAACTCAGGAGCAGAATGGATGAACACAGTGAGAGTTTCAACAAAGAGATAGAAAATGTAAGAAAGTATCAAACAGAAGTCACAGACCCAAAGATAATCATAAGTAACTGAAAAATACTAGAAGGGTTCAACAGCAGAAATGAAGCAGACCAAATCAGTGGGTTTCAAGACAGAACAATTGAACTCAGCCAGAAAGAGCAGCAAAAAGCAAAAACATTTTTAAAAATGAAGATATCTTAAGGGAACTCTAGGACAACATCATGCAAATATTAACACATCTTAAGGGTCTTAGAAGGAGAACAGAGAGAAAGTACTAGAAAAGTTATTTGAAGAAATAATGACTGAAAATGTTCCCAACCTGGGGAAGGAAACAAACATCCAGGTCTAGGAAGCACAGAGAGTTCCAAAGAAGATGAACCCAAAGAGACCAACACCAAGACACATTATAAATAAAATGGTAAAACTTAAAAACAAAATATTAAAAACAGCAAGAGGAAAACAACTTTTTACATACAAGGGAGAACCCCTAAGACTATAAGCAGATATTTCAACAGAAACTTTGTAAACCAGAAGGGAGTGGCATAACATATTCAAAGAGCTGAGAAGAAAAAATTTCCAATCAGGAATTCTCTAGCCAGTAAGGTTATCATTCAGAATTGAAGAGGGGATTAAGAGTTTTCCAGAAAAGCAAAAACTAAGAATTCATTATCACCAAACTGCCCTTGCAAGAAACGTTAATGGGACTTCTTTAAACTGAAAAGAAATGGTACTAATAACAACAAAAGAAAAGAAAAAAATCTCACTGGAAAAGGTAAATATGTAGTAAAGATAGTAGATAAATCACTTGTAAAGCAAGCACAAACATTAAAATGCAATAATAGTAAAATTAAAACTACAGTAATTAGTGAATGGATACATAAAATAAAGAGATATAAAAAAATAAGTAAAACGGGGGGCTGTAAAAATGTAAAGTTTTGGAGTGTGTTCAAATTTAAGTCCCTATCAACTTAAAACCAGTCATTATATATAAAAGATGTTGTATGTAAACCTCAAGTAACCACAAAGAAAGAACACAGATGGATTGCCCTGATCTCAAACTATATTATAAAGCTGTAGTAATCAAAACAGTGTAGTGTTGGCATTAAAGACAGGCACACAGATCAATGGAACAAAATTGACAGCCTAGAAATAAGCCCATATACAATTTATGACAAAGAAGCCAAGAACATACAACGGAGAAAGAAAAGTCTCTTCAATAAATGGTGTTGGAAGAACTGAACAGCCACATGCAAAAGAATAAAACTAGACTACTATCCTATACCAAATACAAAAAATTTAGCTCAAAATGGATTAAAGACTTGAATTTAATAGCTGAAATCTAAAATTCCTAGAAGGCATAGGTGGTAGCTCATTGACATCTGTCTTAGTGACGTGTTCATAGATATGACTCCAAAGGCAGGGGAAACAAAAACAAAATAAAAAAGCAGAACTACATCGAATTAAAAGCTTCTGCAAGGTGAAGGAAACCATCAGCAAAATGAAAATGCAACCTACTGAATGACAGAAGATATCTGCAGAAGATATACCTGGTAAGAAGTTAGTATCCAAAATATATAAAGAATTCATACAATTCCACAATAAAAACAAGTAGCCTGATTGAAAAATGGGTAGGGAAACTGAATAGACTTTTTCCAAAGAAGACATACAGGTAGCCAACAGGCACATGAAAAGATGGCCAATATCACTATTAGGGAAATGCAAATCAAAATTACAATGAGATATCACCTCTCACATGTTGGAGTG
Organism: Smutsia gigantea; assembly: GCA_032199065.1. Taxonomy (NCBI): domain Eukaryota; kingdom Metazoa; phylum Chordata; class Mammalia; order Pholidota; family Manidae; genus Smutsia; species Smutsia gigantea. Next base: position 293,210 of record JAVSCE010001374.1, on the reverse strand, counting down.
GTTATTATCAAAAAGACAAGAAATAAGATACTGGAGAGGATGTGTAGAAAGGGAATACACTATTGGTGGGAATGCAAATTGGTGCAGCTACCCTGGAAAACAGTATGGAGATGCCTCAAAAATTAAGAATAGGTATACTGTGTGATCCAGCTATTTCACTTCTGGGTATTTATCCAAAGAATATGAAAACACTAATTCAAAAAGATATATGAGCCCTTATGTTCACTGTAGCATTACTTATAACAGTCAAGATATAGAAATAACCTGTGTCCACCAAGAGATGAATGGATAAAGAAGATGAAGAATACATACACAATGGAATACTATTCAGCCACAAATAAAAATGAAATTCTGCCATCTTCAACAACATGGATGGACCTTAAGAGAATTATGCTAAGTGAAATAAGTCAGACACAGAAAGAGAAATATATGATCTCACTCATATGTGAAATTGAAAAAACAAAACAAATAAAAAATACAGGACAATATAAAAACAAACTCAGATTACAGAGAACAAATTAATGGTTACCAGGGAGGAAGGGATGGGGGAGGCTAAATGAGTGAAGAGTGTCAATTGCATAGTGATAGGTGGTAACTAGACTTCTGGAGGTGATCACTTTGTAGTGCATACACCTGAAATTCCTATAATGTTATATGCCAATTTTACCTCAATAAAAAAAAAAAGCAAACCAAATGTTTCTCCAAGAGAAATAAAACTGGTATAAAGGACAGAGAACATTTTATTTTTCTTTGTTTTTCTGAGCCCAAAGCACAGTGCCTTGTAGATAGGAGCAAATGTTTGGCGGAGAGGAGGTAGAGAGATGGTTGATGTAAAGAATAATATATTTTATACACACACACATTCTGGAAGGCAAGGAAGAAGATGTAAATTAAGATAATATTTAAAAATAAAAGGGCGTGTGGAAACAGAAAACACTTTAATTCCAACCCCCTATTAGATTATCTTATTTCAGAGGTCTCAAAAAATCACTAAATGAAGTTAGGCTTTCTGTTTCTCTTTCAATTTTAACATGGTGGGGGAGGGGAGTGCACCCTCTACCTCTTCAAAAAAATGCAAAATAAGTTCCAAGGTGATAATTTTTGATTCAGAGAGTAAATTTTTAGAGTTAAATTATAGTCCCCTGAGGTTTCAGTAATAGAGATGTTGTAGACCCTGAAATACAGCAGCAGTCCCAGGGGACTCCCAGCCTTTTTTTTTCTCTCTCTCTCTAGGCCATCTTCTCCATTGCTCCTCCCATTTCTACTATCAAAAGGAAGCTGAGCTAGTTTTTGACCACCTTTTGACCTCTGTACTCAAAGAAAACCCTACCTTACAACAGAAAAACTCATTAAAATGTTATTATTTATTTGACACAATCTATGGTATCTTTGATTGACATGTCTGTCATGAAACACGTTATTGTCTAACAACATCTACTTTGTGTGATCCCAGACACTCCCAATGAGGGATTCTGAAGGGCAAAAACAGAAACAATAACTGTCAATGCTTTATATCTGAGTCCCTTGCTAACAGTGTAAAGGGCTCTGAAAAATAGTAACAAAGCAGCAAAAGTGGGGTCATGGGGGATGCAGTGGGGAGGTGTCTTGGGACACAGTACTTCTGACTGTTGCCAGAGCTTCCTTCCTCTAGCTCTAGAATTGTTATGGTCCCCCAGGATCACCCCCCTGGTTTACATTTGAGGAGCATGTATTAGTAGGGAAGGCCTACATGATTTTTCCCTCCCATCTGTGTCTTTCATTATTAAAGATACATTTCTTAGCTGTTTCTAATAGCTAGAAAAGGACAGAGTGTTGCCTTTAAGGAGTTTACAATATGGTAGTTAAGAAATGAACATAAATACAATGCTAGGTAGAAACATCAGAGTATTATAGGACTTCTAAAGGTAAACACTACCTTCTGAGAAACAGAGTATCTGCATATAATAAGGGTCAATTTCAGACATAATACACATACAGTCATGACTTATATTTTCAACAATACATAATACCAGTTTCACTGGAACCCTATCAAGGCTTAACCCCCATCTGTTTTTGATTCAATGGCAGTAATAGCAAATGGAAGAACAAAGTTATCTCATGAGGGAAGAAAAGCAATTATACAGCTTATAAAAATACCCAGGATGATTTTTTTTTCTTCCTGTCACTGATTTTAAAAACAAAAGATAAACCTGTAATCTGAAAGAAGCAGCACAGAATTGGGAACTGATTTGATTTTGTAGGAGATGAAGAAAATTTTGATGCACCTCAGTCCTTTATACTTAGTGGACTTTGTCCAGCCCAAACAGCAAAGGGCATCAGAAAATTGTTTTTCCTAGTTCTGTTTATCTATGTGTTGCTAGGATAAAATTTGAAATACTCATCAAAAGTCCACTTGGAAATATCTACTGGTAGAAGAATAGCATCCCAGGCTTCTGGATATTTTATTATCATTTAAGAAATCTCACCTGCCTAGCAGACTGCTTTGCTTAAAGTGAGAAAAAAAAACTGTGGTGTCTATTTTAAGCATCATAATCCTTAATTTCTTAATCTTCTGTTTTTGAATTCTATAATAAATCCATTCAAAGCTATACAAATGAATTAAGAAGTACACAAGTCACCTTTCCTTTTCTCTCCAAAGCTCTAAAGCCTTTTTATTCTGTTTTAAAAGACTCTTTTAAAGCAAATTTTTAAGCCAACTTTCTAATCCACACATCATAGAATGCTAGGACCCAGTTTTTCTGGATGCAATAACTAGTATAATATCTGGTGTAGCTATCTCACCCATCAGCATCTCAAGAAAAAGTAAGCCTGAGCAGGGCCAGCGCCAGCTCTAGGAAAAGGGGTGGGAGTTCTGCGCTCAAGCTCGCACTCTCATTTTCTCTCTCTCTTCCTTTTTTTCCCTCTCTCTCTCTCTCACTTACATACAGTTTTAACAATTTTAACAAGCATTCATTTTATTATATGGACCTTCAAAAAAAAAAATCCATGTCCCCATCAGTGAGTGACCTCATCCACCTCAGCTCACCTTACCCTCTCCCCCAATTTTCACCACACCCCCAAAATATTTGCAAACAGTAGGTACTAAGAATTTATTATTTATTAGAAATATTCTAAGATTGATAAAGATTTCAAGATACATTCAGAAAGACATCTCTAACCCATGTGCTCATTCATATACCCAATCCCAGCCTATGCCAGGAATACCCCCAGAAGGTTCTGGGATGGGGGTGTTTGTCCAGAAGTACTGATCAGGGCAGGTGGGCTAAATTTCTGGATCACTAAATTTCAAAAAAATCTCTCTCTCCCATGCATGTTCTCTCTCTCTCTCTGGAAAAAATAATAAGTGAACACTGTGGCAAGAAAAAGTTACAGAATGAGACAAGGATCTGTAAATGCCTCCTATTTCCATATATGAATACAGTTGCCTGTCTCAGAAATTCAAAAGCAAATTTTCCCCAAAACTGGCGTTTTAGTGTAGCTACAACATTTGTATTTGGCATAACACATTGTCCTTCAAAGGTTTTTGGGGTCAAAAGGCTACATACATTGAAGCAAGCCCTTAGTGCAACTGATATTAATAAGTAATGTATGCATTTGCATAATTGATCATTTGCAGTGCAACCATGTAGTGAGGATAAGTTCTTAGCAGCCCTCTGTAGCTTATCTCCTGCTTTGCCTCGGTGCTTCTGTGCTATCCCTTCACAGCCTTCCTCTTAGGCCAGTCCATCAAGAATCTCTTCTGCTTTCAGGTTCAGCTCAAGTCCCACCCTCTCTATAAATCCTTCCCTAACCAGTGGTGTCTCCCACCTCTTACTATCACCATCACTTAATACTTGCCCACTGATCAGAGCTCGCTTTGTGAATGGTCTGGTGCCGCTCAGAAGATCCCAGGTCACACTGCCTTCCCTCTACACCAGGTTCTTCTAGCACACCAGGTGCATCTACAAGCACCACAGACCTATTCAGTGACCTCAGCATCCACACTGGGATTCTCGCAATACTCTCACCTCTAAATTCCTTAGTGATGAACCCCAAACATTTACTGCAGCCACTTTCAGTCATTCACAAGCCCTGCTGTGGCCAACATCTCCCAGCTTCCAGACTCACCATTTCATACTGTTTCCCTCCACCAGACACCCACCCTGCCAGTCTCCCAAACCCCTAGTCTATCAGCTTCACTTTTCTCCACATTCAACCTCAAAGTCAGGCATTGAAACTCTGTTCTGGGCAGCACTCTGAGATTCCTTAAAATGTTTACCTTTTGCATCTACAAAACCCACGTTGCCAACTCCCGATCCTGGGTAAAACGAACCATGCCTCTCTGTTCCTGACCGGAGCGCCTGACACTGGCCAGCAAAACTAGCGGCCAAAGGCAAGCCGATGGGCTCGTCTGCCACTGCACACCTGAGTCCCATGGAAGAAGGTCACTGTTGCCTTTCTCAGACAGAGAAGGGATGCCCTGAAGTTTGTGCTGCCTTGGTTAACTCTGGAAAAGGCTTGGCTTTTTCCAGCTCCCTTAGCTTCTCTCATCCTCTCCTTCCCGGATAGACTTTCCCAAGAGTTACAGCTTCCCCTGCCCTGCCCCAGGGTTCCCAGCATGATCCCTCCAACCAGCTCCCTGAACAGAACTGCAGGGTGCCAAAGCCCCAGAGAGACTGTGGGTGTTCAATCCCAGGTCTACTGCCTCTTTGCCGTGTAACACTGGGCAATGGACTAAATATCCCTCTGCCTCAATTTTCTCATCTGGAAAATGGGGAGGGTGACAATACCCAACACACTGTATTGCCGTAAGGATGAAAGGAGGTTAACACAGGCTGTTAGAAAATACCCATGGAAAGCGCTCAATAAGTGTTCATTATTTTTAGCTAGTGGAGAGGAGCATTCATTTTATTACATGGACCTTCAAAAAAAAAAGCCATGTCCCCATCAGTGAGTGACCTAGTCCACCTCAGCCTACCTTACCCTCTCTCCCAGGATGCTTCAGCTGAGTGCTGGAATCTCCGCGGGAAGGCTGGACTTCTCTGGAGTCTCTGCGTGGGTGTCAGCTGAAGTCAGCACTCTTGAGACTTCTCCGCTGTGCCCAGAGGGCTTGGCGCAGGTCTGCAGCTGAACTGGCGTCTCTCTGCATCTGTGTAACACCAGGCGCACAGGTGGACCGGATTCCTCCAGGGTCCCGTGGTAATGGGAGGGAGAGTCCACAACTCCCACGGAGGCCCTTTTGTTTGTGGATGGATGCCTAATTCATTGTTAAAAGGAGATACAAGAGAAGAGATGTTTTATGCCACCCACGATGCTGACATCACCCCCCAGGATTCTCATTGCTCATTTAAATGCTGCCCTTGCAAGATGATGTTTCCCATAGTCCCTTCTCTCTAAGGTCTTACTTATTTTTTATCCTTTGGCTTACATCAGTAAGCCTTATGTCCAGTGCTATGGAAGGTACAGCCTGCCCTGGATTCCTTCATTCCACTAAAGCCTCATGACCATAATAGGTATCAGTAAATATTTCTTGATCTGACTTGGACTTGATTTTGGTACTTGTCTTGCCAATGGGTTTCAGCTCTGGGCAAGTTCACTATGGATTCAGTGAGACCAAAGAATGACAATGGAATGTTCTTGGGGTGAGAGGGTTTATTACCCAGCTTGTTCTCCTGGCAATAGTTTGAACACTAGAATTATGTCTGCATTCAACAGTCTGCAGGCCTGTAATCCTCATTTGTTTCTGCCTCCTCCCAGAGCACTGCCCAGAGCTCTTTATATAGTGACTCAGTCAATAACAGCTTGTTGCGTATGGGTGTGGAAGCAGTAGCCTTGCAGCAGGCCAGTCACATCATCAAGTAGTTTAGGTTCCGGTGAGGATCCTGGCCATAGGAACTTCCATTTTCCCCACAGTCCTTAGGTCAATAAAAATTCCCTAAGTGACCCCAGATATTCATTGTTCACACTTACAGAAGCCCAGCCCGTCACACACAAGCCCTAGTAGCTCTAAAGTCAAGGAGTCTGTCCCTTCAGCTATCAGGATCCCACCAGAATTTATTCCCACTGTCTTACCAATGGGTTTCAGCCCCAGGCAAGTTTGCTATGGATTCAATGTGACCAAAGAAATTGACGGCAAAATGTTCTTGGGGTGAAAGGGCTATACCCAACTTTATTTCTAGGTGGCAGGTCAGCCACTAAAATCCCATTCACTCAGAGTGAGTCTGCATGCAGCAAGGTGGTCTCTGCCTCTGGGCCCCTCTGTCTGCACAGCCATCCTCTGGGCCTCTCTGCCTGCACAGTCATCCCACACAGCCTGTCCTCTGGGCCTCTTTGCACAGTCATCCCACACAGCCGTCCTCTGGGCCTCTCTGCCTGCACAGTCATCCCACACAGCCATCCTCTGGGCCTCTGCACAGTCATCCCACACAGCCGTCCTCTGGGCCTCTGCACAGTCATCCCACACAGCCGTCCTCTGGGCCTCTGCACAGTCATCCCACACAGCCGTCCTCTGGGCCTCTGTCCTCAGTGCTGCCACCACTCCAGCCTCTGTTCTGCTCTCCTGCACTCTTGCAGCTGTGCCACCGTGTCACGCCCAGAGCACTGGGTGGAGCTCTTTATATAAAGTCAACAGCCATGTATTGCCCACAGGTGTGCAGTGAGCTAGTCAACCAGGGCCAGGTGAGAATCCTGGCCATAGGAACTCTCATTTTATACACACCCAGTAAGACACACAAGTGTCCCTCTACTCAGGGGCCATCCAAGACTCTCACTTGCCTTCTCTCAAAGAGATTACCCTGGGAGGCTTGTTTCAATAGCAGACCCCTGAGCCTAACCCCCAGAGGTTCTGAATCAGCAGGTTTGGAGTGGAGCTCAGGTGCCTGGGTATTTATCAAGTCTCCAGCAGATGCTGATGAAGGTGGTGACCTTTTCAGAGGACAGGAGAATGGGGCTTATTGTCCACTGTGTTTTCTAGCACCAGGCACAATATCTGGAACATGTTTATTGCTCTGACCCCAAAGTAGCCAGTCCTTTACAGGGGCAAACCAGCATGGCTTTGAATTAAAGTAAGGACATGAGAGATGCGACTGGAGATTCAGCAGGTCCTGTCCTTCATTACACCTTTCTTTTCTCTGCTGGAAGCCATTCTCAGCCTCACTTTGCACCATGTTTACAGCTCTCTGTCTGGTTCTGGGAGCACCCAGCTATCATCCATCATCATCTTGGCCCCTGCAGTGGCACATGAGCACATGGTTCTGTGTTCTACCATCCAGACCAGCCTTGAAATTAAGCTCAGGTGACTAGAGACTACAAGAAATCTGGAGGAAAGAGAGGAAAGTTGGGCCAAATTCCAAGAAGAAACTAAGCCACGAGTGCTCAGCCCTTCTGTTTCCCTTTGGCTTTACAGGAACTAGTGGCTTTGGAAAAATTGAGGCTGTGGCGGCAGGCGCTCGTACATGTTGTCTGATGCAGAATAAGAAGATGATTAGGTGGGCAGGGAGTGAAGCCAATGCAAATGCTGTGGGCTGAAGAAATGTTTAAGGAGTTTTGAAATCTTTCACAAGGCTGCCTCCCAGTACGTCCTGACTTCCGCACATCACCACCCCTTACATACCCCAGCACCGTTGAGAAAGCACGGCAGAGGCTGGGAGAGCAGCCTCTCTGACCACGTATTGCTTGGCGTGACTCAGTGCAAGGCACACTAGGGTTGAGCAAAAATGAACTTCAAGAAACAGACAACCAAGATTCTAATCACTGCCCTTCCACCTGCCAGGTTGGTCATTTAGGCTTCTGTTGTCTCCTTTAAAAAATGAGGTGGTGGGAGACAATAGATGAAAGGCTTTTTTGCATGTTGGACACCAAAATAAACCTAAATCCAAGTCTTGTTATCCATCCCTTCCTCCAAGTTAATGCACCACAGGACACTCACCTCTATGCACTGCACAGTTCCCGAATCCATTAAATAAGAGCAATTTTTGATAGCCTCCATTTTGCAGATATTGATGCACAGATAACTAATAAATGAAAGTAAGCACCTAGAAATGATATTATCATAAATTTGTACAATCATCTCAAGAATGATGGTGTTCTGCCCTCTTCATTATTAATGAACTAGACAACCTTATTTAAAATAGACAATGGTGAATAGCAAGAAGATAAATATTTTACATGTTGCATTCAGGACCTTCTCTCTACAAAGAGAAATTTCACCTTATAAATATCTCATGTTATTTATTCAATTACTTCATTGTATATTGCTCTTTCCCACATGAATTTATATAGGAGAAGAGCCCAAGTTGTTTTCCTTTGTACTTGAAACTCAGGGTCATTTTTGCATTTTGCACTAAACAACCATTTTAACATGATTTCCTTTGCCTCCATCAGTTTTTAATATTTGAATATGGGCAACTACTTATCTTCTGCAATGGTGATGCTTTACTACTTAGCTCAAACTCTTATGTGTGAGAGTGCACAGAACTCAAGCACACAATGGTAACTTCTTGCTGTGACAATTTCAGCAGGCCCTAATAGTCTATACTCTCCAATACTCAAGAAATAACACAAGGGCAGTAGGTGGAAATCCCATGGTCACCTAAGCTCTGCAAACATTCAGTATTACAGAATTCACTGGGCACAACTGGACCCCACTACATGTTTGTTAGTGAATCTGACTACTCTTGAAGCACGTTCAAAATGAAGGGCATAATGCCTTATTTTGATTTTACGTTCCCATTTAAGAAATGTTTTCACCTATCTCATTTGATCCCCACATTAATCCAACCATTAGCCCATTTTACAGATTAAGATACTGAAAAAAGGCAAGAAGTCATTTCACTGATTTCCAGGAAAGCCTAGAATCATCCCACATGGGAGTGGGAGATTTTTGTAACCTTTCCACTTCAAGCAATATGTACAGCTCTAAGGCAAAGTAGAATGCACAAAGCACTGGAAACCAACACAACTGAATTTATGTGCTGGTTTGGCCACTTAACTAGCTGTGTGACCCTGGGCAAGTTACCTAACCCACCTGAAACTCAAATTTTTCACCTATAAAAAAAAGCTAATAAGGAACCTCTCTGGGTTGTTATAATGGTTAAATAAAATAATGCAACTAACAGGCCTTGCTTTGATGCCTGGCACTGAGTAACCACTCAGAAAAGGATGCTTTACAACAAATCTCACAGTGCCACCTGCTCTTCCTAATTAACATCCCTCATAAACACACCCAAATGAAATAACAATCCAAGTAAGATTCCATCCATGTCCCTAGAAAGACATAAAAACATGCCACTTTAAAATCAGCAATACCTTTCCTATATCTCTTATTATAATGAGGTCTTTATTCCAAGGGACTTTCAAAAGCAGGCCTTCCTTAAACCAGATAGAGAGGAGGGTTTGGAAAATGAGCCTCCTCCTAGGGCAATTTCCTTTGCAATTTCCCTTGCATATTTGACCTACACAGAGACACTTTCTTATTCCTCTTTGCCATTGATTAATGGCCTATTTTGCAGGTGATTTACAAGCCTTTAACTGGTGATGTCCTGAGTGAAGCATGACAAAGCCATAATCTTTGGTTTATCCATCCGTCACATTTCACTAAACTAACCTGGCAAACAGATATCATTCTTTGTCAAAAGGAATTGCTTAGTGCACTTGAGCAGTCCATGCCTGGTTCTGTGCTTCCTTCCTCCCCGCCTGTCCCTGCTCAGACCCAGGCAAATGGGATTCCTTCAGGGAGGCCTTGGATGGAATCCAATTCAAAGACATATAATTGGCAGTTTTTTCATCTTTCAAAGGCCTTTTCAATACTCATGCTGCTACACTCAGCCTTGCTTTGATTCTCACAAAGCATCACCTCACCTCCAAGACTGTTGCTAGGATATAGGGATATCACAACTCCTGAATACATAGGCGGAAGGAAACGCTTTTCCTCCTCCTTACAAATGTCATTCCAATTCTTGCTCTGCTTTTCTTCAAGGCCAAACAGAGGACAAAGAATAGGATTACCAGGATGAAATATTCAAAATAAAAGTCAGAAACCAGAAAGACCAGCATCTGACAGGGAATGAGGCTGGGGAAGGCCCTGTGGGAGAGAGGGTTTTGCTGGCAACAGTGGTCCGAAGACTCAGCAGATGTGGACCAGATCCAGAACAAGCAAGGGTGGCTGTGTGTGTGTGTTGTGTGTGTGTGTGTGTGTGTGTGTATACACGTGCCTGTGTGTACATCAGACAGGTGTTAAAAATCAACCAGAGACTGAACCATGCCCATTATTCCCTCCTTAAAGTAATAGGTCAGAGAAGGGAGCTCTAGAATTGATTAGGCTCTGAAAAGCTTGAGGCCTTACTAATATGCAGATACAATAGCTGGAAAGGTTAGCATAGTAAAGGTTTATCCACTATGATAGATTTCAAATACATCTATAAATTCTTTGATACGCCTCCTTTCAAAAGGTAGAGCCTAATTCCCCGTTGTGTTTAGTGACTCACTTCCAGCTAAAAGAATATGGTAGGAGTGACAATGATACCGTGTGGCTTCTGAGATTAGGACATAAAAGGTGGTGTGGCTACTTCCTCACATTCTTTTGTATCTTCCACTCAGAGGGGAGCCAGCCACCATGCCATGGGGGCATTCAAACAGTGTTGAAAGGAGAGAACTAAGGCCTCCAGCCAACAGCCATGTGAATAAGCCACCTTGGCACCTGAACCCCCAGCCACTGTCACACTTTAAGACAACACTGCAATCAAGATATTGACTGCAACCTCATGAAAGACCCCAAGTCAGAATCTTCCAACTTAACTCCCAAATTCTTGTCTTGCAAAAAACTATGAAATACTAAATGTTTGTTATTTTAAACCACCTAGTAGTAGGTTAGTTTGTTTTGCAGCAATAGATATTCCTAATGTAACCACCCTAAGATTAAAGGAATGACATTTCAAAGAACACAAAGATTTCATAAAGACCCGCACAAGGCATGTACCACATGAGTTTAAACGAGACTAGTCAGTGTGAGCATAACAAGGTTCCTACGGCAACAGTTCCCAAACCCAGCTCCACATCAACCCTGAGGAGCGCTGGGAAAAATGCAGAATACTTGGCCCCACACCAAAACCTCTGGAATCACAATCTCTCAGAATAGGGCTGTCTTGCAAATGAGTTTCAGCTGCAGGCAAGTTCGCTATAGATTCACTGTGACCAAAGAAATTTACAGCAAAGGGTTCTTGGGGTGAAAAGGTTATACCCAACTTTATTTCCAGGTGGCAGGTCAGTCACTAAAATCCCGTTCACTCAGAGCGAGTCTGTGTTATCACTGCTGCTTCGGATGCAGCAAAGCCGGTCTCTGCCTCTGGGCCTCTCTGCACAGCCGTCCCGCACAGCCGTCCTCTGGGAATCTCTGCCCAGTCGTTCCGCACAGCCGTCCTCTGGGCCTCTGTCATCGGCGCTGCCACCACTCCAGCCTCCGCTCGGCTCTCCTCCAGCCTTGCAGCCCTGCCACCCAGTCTCCGGCAGAGCACTGGGCGGAACTCCTACATTAACACAATAATGGCTTATTGCCTAAAGGTGTGGAAGCAGTAGCATAGCAACAGGCCACTTACATTTAAGTTCAGTGAGGATCCTGGCCATAGGAACCCCACTTTACCCACAAGGGCCCAGGGCCACAGTTGAGACATCCTAAACTTCTCAGAGTCAGAAAACATCAGATGCTGGATCAGTGGCTTCCGTCACACAGTCACCTCACTAGGCCTGGATTTCCCACCTAAAGAAGAAAGAAAAAGAGCTTCCCCTCTTCCTCACGGGGATGAGAAAACAATGAGTGGGATTATGACAGAACACCATGAGCTCACCAGAAGAAAGGCACCACATAAAGACAGGGTTGTCATTGCTATTATTCTGCTCAGGGCACACATTTGTGTGCAGGCCTCCTGGAGTGGTTTCAGAAGCCTACTTCCCTTCAGAAAGAAACACTTGAAGCTGGGAAGCTGGTCAATATCCATCTGCCGTAACAATAGGCACAGTGGAACTTCTTCCAAAGGCATTTACCCTGGAGTCAACCTTCAGGATACCTGGTGGTGGCAGTGGGTGTGTTTTGGTAGAGTCAGAGGCCGTATCTATAGCTTGCTCCTTATCAGCATTTGTGCCCATCATCCTGAGCGCTGGACTGATACTCTGATAGCACAGGCTTTTATCACAGAAACTCATGCACAAATCATAGCTCTGAAAAGCCACTAATAGCATCTAGTAGCTGTTTCCAAAAACATTCCCAGTTTACAAGTATATTTAGCAGAAAAACACAGGAAGGAAATATGCTAATGTGTTGATTATGGTTATTGCTGGTTAGTGGGATTTCAGGTAACCCATGTTTTTCTTCCCATAGTTTTATCTTGTTCCTATTTTCATTTACAGTGGCCATGCAATATGTAATCAGAAAATAATGATTTTTTTTTTTCACTACAAATGGGAGAAGGGAGGCAGGACATGGTAGCACCAGATCTCAAAGGCAGGGGCAGCCTAGAGACAGGTGGGTCTAGAGAAGCCTGCCTGGGCAGCTGGGATCCCAACGGAAGGGGCTGCTGAGGAACTGGAGGCACCGCCGGAGTTGTTCACCTGAGACAGAAAGAAGGTGGGGTTCCCAAGCCGCACCCCACCTCCCACCTGCCAGTGTCCTGCCCCTTCCTCTCTTTGGGCTGACTGTGCAGAGCATAGGTTGAGAAGGGCAAGGAACAGGTCTGAGAGCAAATGGAAATAACCAGCACCATCGCTTTTCATAATTATTTTTCATTTTATCTTAGGACATTTGGGAGCATAGAGAGGGATAAGCCCACACACCTCTAAAGTACTCCTGGCACCATTGCACCAGAACTGAGAATGCATTTTTAAAGCATGTGAAAACCACCTAGCTGGATTGCATAAATTCGTTTTTTATGGCAAGGCCCTAAGGCATCAAAACCAGAGGTGGGAGGATGGCATACAGTTCACAAAATGAGCTGTATTGCTCATTGGAAACATCTTACACATAGGTGGAGATATTTAGGCCTATTCATAAAATTTATAAACAGAGCCCTTGTGGATAGGTTTCAGCACTTAGTTGCAAGAGGAAGAAGATAGTTACACAAGACGAGGTTTTCCAGATAAGTCATCGCTTCCTTCACTGCTTTGCTCTTTGTGTAATCAGGCAGTGCTCTGAAACATGGCGACCCCGTTACAACAATAATCCGCCTTAAAGAAAGAGGCGATCAAATACGCAGCAAACCAATGAAGAATGTGCAGACTTTCTGTGGTTGTAATAGGTCTGACGAAGCTTAATCTATTTCTCTGGTACATAATCATGCACTTTACCTTCTAAAACATCAGATGCTAGCATGTCTTATGAAATACTCTGTACATGTGGGCTAACTAGGTTTCAGTTTTAATTCTCTTTATACACATCTCTCATTCATTTATTAGCATTTTTTTTAACTGCAGCCTTTGCTAAAAGCCAGTCCCCAAACATAATAAAAATTTTCATTAAAATATTTAAAACCCAGAACAGCAGCAATAACATCATGACGAAACGCTAGCAGCCTGGTACAGCAAACCTCAAGGGGCCCTTCTACCATGCAGCGCCCGTGCAAAGAGACAGCGTTTCACACTTCATCTTAAAAGCTATTAAGCCCAGCCTCTTGAAGGGACAAGGTAAGAAGAGCTATCCAGAACTGTGACTTGTTCAAGGAAATCATCTGAAAGCCTTCTACTCCCATCCCTCTATTATATTTATAATGGATAGTTGGATAGATAGATGATAGGTAGATAGATAGATAGATGATAGATAGATAGATAGATAGATAGATAGATAGATAGATAGATAGATAGATAGATAGACAGATAGATAGAAAAATCACTGCATGGAGTTGAGCCTGCTGTGAATATGGTTAGCAAGGTACAATGCCCTAACAATGGAGGCCTACACAGGAACTGTTGATAATCCAGGAAGAGTAGAGAGTCAATTTAGCACTGACAGGTAGAGGCACTTGGGTAAGTTGCCTGCATGTATTGCAAACTCATTAAAATAAGAATTAAGTGCCTAATGTACACCGGGCATGATTGTGTTTCCCAAACCAAACCCAGCAAACCAAGACAATGGATTTAACACAGATGAGCATATTTGAAATGAGAACCGCTCTGGGAACATTGGTCTTGAGAACTGTGAGAAGAGACCCCAAGAGCTAGCCCCTGAGGCCTGAAGACATGCTCTCTTCCAGGTTCTGCCTATAAGACCTTGCCCCCATGGGCCCTTTTCCAGAAAATTCTGGAATTGTCTGAAATCCTTTTAACAGGGGCAGAGTTCCACAACTTGCAATAAAAACCTCAAATCACAAACACACCTGGGAAAGGTAGAACTGTTAACTTGATGTCTCACAGGGACTAAACAGCTACTTTTTTGAGAGTGTTTTTGATATGAGGGTGACAGTTGAGTGATGACAGGGAAGAGATATAAGACAAAGATCCTGTGTACCTGAAAAGGAGTTGTCCTGTGGAGGAAGAAAATTAGACAAAAAGAAGGATGTCTGAAATAAAATCCTCTTAGGCCTCAGTTTAGCCCCTGGAAGAACTTATACCCCTTGCTCACTGTCACATTCACTGACATCTGCATCACAGCAAGTGTGTCAGTGCTGCCACCCCAGCTCAGTCCGAGCCTGAAATCAACCCCTGGATGGTGGCCAGAAGCAGGTTCCGGAAGCCTGGTGTCATGGACTTACAGTGGCAGCACCAGGCTGCCTGTTCTGCAACCCAGAGAGAGCATTGCCCACATGAAATTCTGAGGGCTGCTGAGGAAACGAGCAGAGAAACAGAGACCCTTCACACTGTTTATTGGCTTTTTCAAGAAACCACTTTTCCTGTGTTTTGGGGGGTTTTTGTTGATCTCAGCTCTACAAGGTGGTTGTTAATTGTCTTGTAATAGAGCACCTCTTTTTCTATGATAACCAACTATCACTTAATCCTCCCAGCAATCCTGTAAAGAAGATGCTATAATTGCATTTCAGAGGAAAATTTCTGTTGACTTGCCCAGGGTCAAAAAGCTAATTGCAGGTAACAGTATTGGAGCCCTGGTCTACCTCCCCTTTTGAAACCACCAAGCCCCTGAGAACAAACATTATCAGCATATAAACTACCTGTATTTCAACATACTTAAAAATAGTTTTGTCATATCATGTATTCCATAAACAAATACATTAACTCACACTGTGTTTGTACATTGTTCTCTATTTCCCTCCACTGAGCTCTGACTTCTCCCCACGTTTTCTTCCTCCTTGCCGTTCCCATACACCCACTCCCTCTCTCTGCCTCTGCCCTTTTCTTTCTTACCACTCCCTGATATTTCTGCCCTTTGTTTACATGACTGAATGTTCTCAAAGCAGAGATAATTAAGCTAATAGATTTGATTTGACAAAAAACATCTTCAAAAACCTTTCTAAGCCAGGATTCCCCATCTGCATCACAGAACACAGATGACTATTGTCCCAGTTGTCCCAAGAATGGTACGTTGACAATATTATTCTAAATACATAAGCGAAATCGTCATTCATTACACACAGTGGATGCTTAACTCTGCTGTAGAACCTTTATAGAGAAAGGGATACCACTGTACCTAGACAGACAGTAAGAAATTAGAGGAAAATAATGTTTTTTGCCATTAACACATATGATGTAGGAGTAGTGAGAAGTCAAACTTACATGATACACATAGAAGCTACTCTGATAAAAAATATGAGGAAGTGAAAGCAAGTTAGATTTAGGAATAAGCCCAAATAGTAAGGGGATTTAGTCATCCTCATACATCAGTTTTGGTGATATACACATACCACCCCCTTTGCTACTGTTTATTTAATATTTTTCCTTACATATCTTAATTTTTCTCACCTAACTTTATTTAAGATAACTTGTATCATTATCAAAAATGGGAAGCCAGTATCATTTATACTGAAAGCTTAGTATATTAGACAATGTCATGGTAAACTCTCTACTGCTATTTGCAGTCAAAGGCTGAGGCTTAGCCTTTTGTTTAAAAGGTAGTGATGTTAAAGACATATCAATTCTCAGCTAAGCCTATCTGCTTTATATAATCAGAAAAATGGAAGGAGAATTGGAAAAAGAATAATTTTCTATGTGATTCAGTTTTATGAAGTGAAGGGTTCCAGCCCCACCCTGACCATTATCTCACTCTGGGAAATCCTGTATTAAGATAATCAATCAACAAACACTTACTGGGCCCAGTAATTTTGATTGCACTGTACTTGGAATTACAAAGTCTCTTTGGATGAAAAGCTGATATTTCTAATTTTGGAAGACCCACTCCACTACAATATGGCAGATGCTCAAATTCAACTCCATCTGTTTCTTCAGAAGATACATAAAACCTTGCCACATGTAACACATTTCAAGTCCCCAGGACCCCAGAACAGAAAAGTGGTCGCCTAAACAAAATCCAACACCACAGTAAAACTTCTAAGTCCAAGTGTTAAGAAAGGAGTTCTGGAGCAAGGGCCTCAACGGCCCACAGGTCACAGATTTGAAGATTAAGTTCACACAACTCATCAGTCTTTGATGACAAGGATCATCTGAACAACTCTCATTATTAACCAAAATTCTGAAATAAAATTCTCTTATGCCATAGTTTAGCCCAGGAAAGAATTTATTTCTCTTACTCTATTCCCAGTCCTTTTTATTGCTCAGAGCTTATATATTTTATAATAAAGAGAAATTTTCAATACATAAAATGTACAACTTGCTCTTCC
This sequence comes from Smutsia gigantea, assembly GCA_032199065.1. Lineage (NCBI taxonomy): Eukaryota > Metazoa > Chordata > Mammalia > Pholidota > Manidae > Smutsia > Smutsia gigantea. Next base: position 276,462 of record JAVSCE010001374.1, on the reverse strand, counting down.
TCCTCACAGTTATTCATATAATAACTAGAAACACAAACACAGGGATCGTTATATTTCAGCAATTGTCATGGTGACAAAGTAATGCCAGACAGCTGCATATGAGTTTTTAATGTTTTCATTTGTTAAAATATTTTAAACATTGTCTGGGTCTTTACACCAGCTGGCCAGAAATGAATTGCAGTTCACTTCATGTACAGTGTTCTAAGGCCAGAGAGGCGCAGACTTTCTGAAGCCTCCACACTAACAAGGTCCACATGTATAAACAAGAAAAGCAAGCTTTACAGCTTGGGGGTTGGTAGCCCTGGATCTCACTCCCACAATGATTGAAAAATTCCCAACTTGATTAACTTCCAGAGCCCATAAAGGGCTTTGAGCTCCTCTAAGAAAGACCCTATATAAATACAAAGTAGTATTATTAGGTGGCAATGGAATTTATTAACAGTTTACCCATCAGTTTCTTGGCATGTAGCTTTGGCTTGCGCAAATCCACCTGTAGGGATAAAACAAAATTCAGTCTAATGATTCAAAATGCCACCCTCCCTCAGATAATAAAGAAAACAAAGATAGTCCCATTAGCCAGAAATCATTAACCTTGCCACCTCATACCTCAACACCCATAAGTAAAGTCATGTTAAGCCACTCCGAGGGTGAGCCCAACTCCATTATTCTGTTTCTTTCAGGTGACACCTTTGGTGAACCATCACAATTATTCTCCATGCATGCTATGTACTGTAAAAATAAATTCATTCCAAATACTCTTATTTCCCTAACTTGTTTTCTTACTCACAAATGTAGCTAAACCTTCATGGCCCTCCCTTCTTTTTACATACATTTCTGGATATAATGATTTTCAGAAGTTATCGACTATCAAAATTTGTATTTTATTTGCCAGTTAAATGAGAAATGTTTACTGATTTTCTATAATAAAAGTTTACACATGCACAATCCTGTGTGTCAGGCATTGTACTGCATATTGTACTGGAGAGGAAGGTGTATGGAAAATAAAACGCATACAAGGATTTAGGATTCAACTCAAGAAATGAGGTGTATGCACCCTGAAAGATGATAACAATATAAAGCTGGTAGTTCTTCCTTGTTGAATGAATTAAATCAGATATATTAAGTACAAGTGGGTATTGCAGAAGGAGGTCAAAGAGACAAGTGAAATTGAGTAATGTATCACCAAAGTGCAGTTGGGACTGAACTGGTGGTCCTTAACACCAGGTTTCCATTAAAATCACCTGGAGAGCTTTAAAATAATACTGATGCCTGGGCTCCACCCCAAACCAATTAAATTAGAACCTCTGGAAGTGGAGCCCAGGCATAGTATATTTAAAAGCTCTCAAGGTAATTTTAATATGCAGCCAAGTTAAGAACCACTGGACAAGACTATGAAGGATTCAATTCTACAGAAAAGCAGTAAGGACAACACAGAGGTAAGAGGAGGCCCTCCAGGTGACTGGGAAGGTGTATTTGGGGAACAGTGAAGCAACCCAGGGTGGATGGTCAAAGGATTGTGATAAGGAAGCAGTGAAGAACAGCATAGGAGAAAAGGTCTTAGCTGATAAAAAGGGGGGCTTTAAAGTTCAGAACCATAGCTCAATGGGCCCATTCCTCCTTGGCTGGAGCCATTCTGGGCCTACTCACTCCTCCAGATGTTAGCCTTTTGAGTATTTAAGGAAATTTTTTAATTACGGCATCATAAACCCCTTCCAGTTCAACCATTCCCCATAAGATATTCAAACGTTCTCAAACTTCAAAGACCAGGAAAACTCAGCCCTTGGGAGGTGGTCTCCCCAGGCCAGAGCCGCCCTCCTTCATCCTTGGCGCTGGATGCTTGCCATGTGAAGCTGAGGCGCCTTAGCACTTCCGCATTCAGGTCATAGGGCTGTAGGCATATGGTGCTTTTGGTCAACTAAAGTCTTTAACGTTGGATGGGTGCTGTTTTGTCTTGCTTTGTTTTAATAAACCACGTAGTTATTCTCTGTATGTGTGGTTGATTTTTTTTTTTTAACTGCAGGACTTCTTGCATTCACCTCTATTCTACTTCAGCATATTTGTTTTGGCCCACTCTCCCAGCCTCCTTCCTTGAAAGTTAATTATGTTTGATTAACATGATCTGAATGTGTCTATTTCCAAGTGCCAAAGTGAAGTGTTCATTAGCCCTTCAGGAGAGATGCACAAATTACTCCACCAAACAATAAGAAACCAACTTGGACTCTTGGGAATAATTAAACTCAAGTCCAAGATACTCTGATGCCATTTTCCTGGTATTCCTGACACCTAAGCAATTTATACGAAAGAAAGACAGCAAGGAATTGTTGAGCTAAGCAAAGAAGTGAGGAATCCTGAGGTGAGTGTTTCCTGCATGATTTTCTGTGAACCTGGATCACTCAAATATCATGATACTTCCTTTGTATAAGTCCCAGGTGATATGACAGTGTAAGCCCTGAATCCTCTTTCTGTCCCATGTGTCTCTACTGCCATGCATTGATGCATTTCATTCCAAGGTCCCAAGCCTTAGCCTGTTCACTGTAAGACTCTTCAAAATTAAATCTACAAGGAATGCAATTTCTGTTTGGAGGACTGGTTGGAGAAAGCCTCTCCTTCCAATTAGCACTCCTGTCCAAAGAGCAAACTCCATCCTCACCTAGACTAAGCTCCAGCCAAGGCCTGCTTTCCTCCTCTGTTCGCTGGAAATGATATTGACCTACTTTCCTCAGCATAGCTAACAAAAGTGGGTGAAGGGCCACCCAGATGTAAAATGGCCTATAAATGTTTTCTGTTCTGCAAATTGCATGGGACGGCCATGCATGTCTAAAGCTTATGAGCCATGTGCCTCCAAAGTTGGCATTTAATTACAGCTCAAAGAATTGCCTGTGTTGCAAGTATGAGATGTTACTTTTTACTTGACAGGTTCATTTCCTTAAAGTAACTAGCTAATCCTAAGAACAATGGATCTTTTTGTTCTTGCTAATTTCCTACTGTTTTCTTCTGAAATATGGAACAAGAATGATGAAAGAAAATACAAAGAGTGGAAACCTATGGAATGTCTCTGAGTTCAGAAATACACCTGAGCAAGATCTCACACTCAAGGCTGAGCTATGTGTATGTGAACATCCATGTGCGGGACTACATGTTCTGGAGTAGATGTATTTGGGGTAGTATTTAGCCTGAGACTTACTCGCTCACCTCTTTGTACAGTAACAGCATATGACAGGGAAGGAGGAGGAGAGCTCTGGACACCCAAAGACAAAGGGCTGCTTCACGTCCATCAGGAAGAAATGAAATGGTAGACTTGGAGAATCACGTGGCACCACGCACTTCAGGTTCAAATTCTGCAGTTTCTACAAGTGTTCATCGTGCTTAATTTTTTCTTTTTGCTGATATTAATAATGATAGCACTTAGCATTTCTAAAACACTTTTCATCTTCAAAGCACTATATGAACATTACCTAATTAACTAACATTAACTAATTATAATTAAACTTGCCCTAGGCTCACAAATCAGAACTTTAGGAAGGGAGGGGGCAGAGAAGAGAAAAGAAGAAAAGCTTTTAGCCAGACACGTTCTCCAAGTTTTCTCAGATTGGATTTTGATGCAAATTATCACAGATTTTTTTAAGCAATCCTTGAGATAACCAAACAGGCCTCCCTTGCTTCCCAATGATTAAATATTGATGAAAATGACCAAACAGTCTCCAGAAAAGAAAATTGTCATTCTTAAACTAACTTGTATTAATAGAAGAGTTTAAATGCCAATTAAAAGGTGTTTCTCTGAAGCAACATGCTCTAAAATATTGAGCCAAAGAAATTTCTTTTCCTAGAGCAACCTCTCACTTCACACACACACACCCTGACTCACTGCTGAGTGGCGTCAGAATTCTGACTTTCAAGCTTTAAGTGCAGTGAGCTCAGTGTTCTAACTCACCAGCCTGTTTCAGACATTTTAATGTATCTATTGAATTTCCTTTTTATTAACCTTAGCAAAAACTTTCAGTAATACTATAACCCGAGATCAAATAAAGCATTCTGTTTCCATAATTCCTAGACAGAAAAGCTGTATAATCAAATGAGTCTATTTGGATGCTTCTTTTTTGTACGTTACATTTATCTAAATTTATACTTGAAGGAGCTGGTGCGGAGATAGGGTTTAAGGTCTTAAAAGTTTCCCTTCACTTTCATTCTAGAAATGTCTAAATGAAATATGTAGCTATGCTTGACTGGAAGCCATCGCTAAGACTTTGTTCTAGTCAGAACACGCTCAGACTATTTTCAAAGATTCGCTTTAGTAACCTGCAAGTTCAGTATTGTATCAAAAATAATGTTCCTCTTTATATAAACTCCTCTTAAAATGTCAGTGTTTTGGAGGGTGGCTGTGAAAAATGTGGCAATAATGGCATAATTTATCTTTGGTTTTGTTTTGTTTTGTTTTAATTCACGCTGCTTGCCTTGGTGAAATTATTCTATTTCCATCAATAAAGCAAACCTTCAAAATGTTATAGAGAATCATTGCAATATGCCTGTACCCATATAGGTTTGCTTACTTTAAAGGCCTCCAAGCTTGAAAGGGCTGTGATCCTCCCTCCTCGGTGAGTCTCCAGGAGAGACTGATACAGCTCAGCTGACAGTGGTTACTCTCAGAAGCTGGTTATCGATCAGCTAAGATGATGTGTGCCATTTATCTCTACTGAATTTGATCTTTTTATTGCGCTCCTCCAACCTCCATGTAATGAGAGCCTGCAGGCCAGTGCTTGGCGGATCTTTATCCACTGAAGTCACTTCCACCTTCTTATACCCATATGCCTCCCTGCGAAAATACAATTCATCTTTCTCTTCTGTATGCTGAACATCAGAGATAGCCAGGATATGAGCATGAATGAAAAAGCTGGAAACACCATCAAAACTTCATCCACCAAAAGGCCAGAGCACTTCATCTAGGTCTAAATATTTTTAGTTTTTCAAATATGATCCTTAGGCTTCTGCTTTGCAAAGACACACAGCCATATTTGAGTTTTGCTCTCTTAAGAAGACTGTTTTGTTTTGGCTTGTTTTTTTAAATGGCAGAATTAATTCAGTGCTTGGAAAGTGTCCAATATCAAAGAAAAAAAATGTGTGGATTATACAGAATTCAACATGTCAGATTACAAGAGGGATGTTCCCTTGGGCACCCCTGTCACAGGCCTCTTTCAGAAATATGAGACAAATAAAAGGGACTACAGAATAAATCAAAAGTGGACATAATTCTGAAGAAAGATATTTAAAACCCTCTCTCCATAAGGCTAATGACATGTGCCACTTTTATTTGCTAGCCTGAAGCAAATTCACCTAACAACCCATAACACTAACAGAATCCCATCTCTATTCAGCTTCTGCCAGTGAAGTTCTACAACTCCTTATGGCATCTTCTGAAAGCTCAGTACCCAGTGCATACAAATCTGCGAAAGGTTGCTCTGTCACCTTAATCCCTTAGAGACATGTATTCACGACTGATGAGAACCTACTTTCTGAGCCCCTCCTATTTGCTGAATCCGAATTCTCTGTTATACTCTTGATAATTGCCCTACACAATGCCAGCTTCAAATGGCATAAAGTGTGTCCAAGCAACAAAGAGCCTCCTAAAATGAGACCTTCCTCAAACATTCTTCTAAGGACAGAAAAAAGGAAACATTTTGTACACCATGTGTACTGAGCTTGGCAATATGTAAGAAGCCACAAAGATTTGCTGTGCAAAGGTAACACAAACCCAAAATAAATATTTGGAGGCCAAAACTTGCTGGGCATAGGTTCAAAACAGAGCCTGTGACCCAGTGGTTTTACATTATTTAAAGTTATGTGCTCAGCGCTGTGTAATTCCTGCTGAAAATTCACGGAGCTGTGACATACAGACTCTCCACCTTTGTTTGATCTGTTCTGCTTGAGAGAGAATGAGGACTCTAATTAGAAGCTGAGTTTTGAATAACTTTTTTCATAATAAGGGCAAAATAACTTCAAAAAATGAAACTGTCATCTTCCAAAGATGAAAAGTCTCAGAATCAAGATTGTTTGTTTGGGAGTTTTAAAGCAAAGAAGGGATGGAAATGGAGGAAGGATCAGTTTAGAAATCTGGTTTCTCAGGCGGAACTATCTAAACCATTCAGAATATCTGAATAACACATACATACCTTTGCCAGGATTGTCCCCTAAAAGGAACCTGCCCCATGCTGGGAACCTCCAACCTGCGATGCACATCAAAGCAGGGAACCAAAGGCCAGCCAGAAAGTCAAGCACAGAATAAGGGAAACAAAGGACATGGATCCATGTTTAGTAAATGCACTAAGGCAATGTCTGTGATGACTGTTACATTTCATTTGTGTACTCTAAGCAAAATCTGTTAAAAATAAATTATATATGTTTAAACTGGATGTGTTCCTAGCATAATGGTATAAGGTACCCAGGGCTAAATTGATATGATCATTCTAAAACTACAAAAATCTCAGGAACATAAATTACAATTTCACGTATGCCTTGAAATGGTAGTTTTGCAATAAAATTCAAATATACATTCTCTGTGTTTGTCTGGCAAATGCAAATACATGAAATAAACATGGTTAGTAAATGAACCAAGAATTTGCTACGTTTGTAGAAAGCTGTTTTTACACTGAACATGTCAATGGGCAAAAACCTATGAATTTTATCTTCTTAAAGGAATTACATTGGTATAATTCACATGATGGTTCCAAAATGATTAGTGATAGGAACAATAGAGATTTGCTGATCTACAAAAGAAAAAAAAGCACTTAAGAAACAGGAAATACTCTTGCTATGTTGAATTTTCTTTTGTTGTATGTACATAGACTTCAAACAAGGGAAAACACAAACCAATTCAAGTTCCCTTGTTGAAGGACCAAATGGAGGTACAAGTATAGGTTGGAATCACAAAACAAATAAAAACCAACCTTAAGTTAAGAAGACACATTGCCCAGATGGTTTTTGCTTGCTTCTTACCTATCTAGTCTGCAAGTATAAGTGGACAGCCCAAGGGCTAAGAAACCTCAAAATGGGGCTGCTGGAGTTTCAGCAACTCACCCATTCAACGATCGGCCACCAGAAGAGCTTATTGCATGCTGAGGATCAGCAAATACATATTTTTTTAATGTAAACAATATTCTTGATTGGCTCACTTTTAGGGTAATGTCACAGATTTAGCAATCTCCTTGCGGGTGGAAAACTTGCTTAGAGGTTAATTTCATTATTTTTCTCTTTTTAAAAGTGCATTATACGAATCTAAAGCCAGCAATGGCAATAAGTACATATCTTTCGATAATCACCCTAAACGTAAATGGACTGAATGCACCAATCAAAAGACACAGAGTAACAGAATGGATTAAAAAGCAAGACCCATATCTACATGCTGCTTACAAGAAACTCACCTTAAACGCAAAGATATCCCCAGATTAAAAGTGCATTATAGTATCAGCTGCTTTTCTCTGAAAGAACATTTTGACCAGACATACTAACCATACCACAACATCATTTCTTTTTTTTTAAAGATATTAATTGGAAAGATGCCCATTTTTTGTTGTTGATATTTCCTGAGTTCTGCACCAACCAAGCTCACATGCAAGGGCATAGACCGGACAGTGCTGGGAATCCGCACTATTTGATCACACTCTGTATATTATGGAGAAAAAAGAGGTCCGAATTAACATACCTGTGTGATCTCCTCCCCACCAAAGGTCTGAAGAGCAGTGTGTTTAGAACTACTGGATTTTCTCTATTGTAGCATTTTTTGCCAGAGGCAGCAGGGCTGAGGGAGGAGGCCAGTAAACTGCTAATCGAGAGACCAATATTCAGGATCCAGCTCTGGTCCCGATCACCAGGGGAGCTTCGTCCATTCAGCTCTCACCCTTTTCACCTCAGGATCCTCATCCATAAAATAAAATTTGTCTTTTTAAGAATATTGGAGGTGTGTCAGAGCTAGTGGCACATTTGTTACAATTGATGAACCTACACTGACACATCATTACCACCCAAAGCCCGTAGATTACCTTAGGGTTCATTCTTGGTGTTGTACATTCCATGGGTTTCGATAAATATATAACATGTATCCATCATTATAATATCTTGCAGACTATTTTCAATCCTAGAAATCCTCTATGCTCTGCCTATTTGTCCCTCTCCCTCTACCCCCACCCCTAGCAACCAATATCCTTTTACTCTCTCATGGTTTTGTCTTTTCCAGAATGTCCCATAATTGGAACCATATAGCATGTAGCTTTTGCAGATTGGCTTCTTTCACTTAGTAATATGCATTTAAGTTTCCTCCATGTCTTCTCATGATAGCTCATTTCTTTTTAGCCCTGAATAATATCCCATTGTCTAGATGTACCACGGTTTATTTATTCATTCACCTACTGAATCTTGGTTTCTTCCAAGTTGGAGCAATTATAAACATCTGTGTATAGGTTTTTGTATAGATATGTTTTCAACTCCTTTGGGTAAATACCAAGGAGCATGATAGCTGGATTGCATGATAAGAGTATGTTTCATATTCTAGAAACCACCAACTGTCTTCTGAAGTAGCTGTACTATTTTGCATTCCCACCAGCAATGAATGAGAGTTCCTTTTGCTTTATGTCCTCAATAGCATTTGATATTGTCCATGTTCTGGATTTTGGCCCTTCTAAGTATCTAGTGCTATCCCACTGTTTCAATTTCCTTTACCTGATGACATAGGATGTGAAGCATCTTTTCATATGTTTATTGGTCATTAGTTGATCTTTGGTGAGGTGTCCTTTAATCAGATTATTTGTTTTCTTACAGTTGAGGCTAAAGAGTTCTTTGTATATTTTGGATAATAGTCCTTTATTAGATGCATCTTTTGCAAAATTTTCTCCCAGTCTGTGGATTGCCTTCCCATTCTCTTGACATCATCTTTTACGGAGCATAAGTTTATCATTTTAATGAAGTCCGGCTTATCAATTATTTATTTTGTGGATCATGCCTTTGGAGGTGTGTCTAAAGTCATCACTACACCCAGGGTCACCTAGGTTTTCTCCTATGTTATCTTCTAAAAGCTTTACACTTTTGCATTTTACATTTAGATCTGTGATCCATTTTGAGTTAATTTTTGTGAAGGGTGTAGAGTCTGTATCCAGATTTACTTTTTTGTATGTGAATATCTAGTTGTTTGAGCACCATTTGTTGAAAATACCGTGTTTCCTCCATTCTATTGCCTTTGCTCCTCTTTTAAAGATGAATTGACTGTATTTATGTGGTTCTATTCTAAACAGGTTCTTGATATTGTCTATTTTTTAAAAGGTTTGTTGATTTTTTTCAGAAGTCATTAATGTTCTAGACTACTTAGAAATGCCAGTGGGTACAAGCGGTGCCCTAATAGCCTGGAGGGGTTAACACACATCAGATGGTGAGTGGTTTACTCCTAGGGAGAACCATATAATTCAATGTATACATTCGCAAACTCAAATTTTGTGGCATTGAGAAAATATAACTTTCTTTTTTCAGTCAATAAATCTTCCCTTGGGTTTCCAGTATTTGAATTAAATGCTTTTTTTGGATAATAATGAACTTAATCATTTAAACTTTGTTGTTTGAGGTGGATGGGATGGGTGTCAATGAAGACAACCCTACCATAGACCTACATCTTCCCTACCCTAATCCCATTGCCCTCTGTCCCCTCACCCTAGCCTATTTTTCTGCATTGCAATTATCTCAGCCTGGTGTGCTTTTGTACATTTATTTATCATCTGGTAATTGTTTGCTTCTCCCAGTTAGAATGAAAGTTCTATGAGGGCAGGGTTTTGTCTTTTTCATCCCTATATGAATGTTATGTTAATGTTAAAAAAAAGAAAGAAAGGAAAGAAAAGAAAAAAAATACCTAGCACATCGTGGGTGCTTAGTAAATATTTTTGAATGAATGATGCCATTTGATTATTTTAAAAGAATTATTGTATGGAATGTCACAATTACTAGTAACAATAACATTAAATGTGCCATAATGTATATCTATGTAAACTTCATCTAAGGAAAGAAAAGAAAGTCAAGAACAGACAAGAAAAAAGATTTGCAAGAGTAGAAGCCTCCAGACCCTGTTACTCTAATGGTTCCATCTAGGAAACAACCACATTAGCATCACATGGGATGAATCTAGAAATGTAGAATCTCAGGTCCGATCCAAAAATCTACTGAATCAAAATCAATTTTTTAACAAGATGCCAGGTGATTCCCATGCACATTAAAGTTTGAGAAGCACTACCCTGGGATCCCATAGAGGAGACCTATACTTGGTGGAAGACACTAAAATATCATTCTGCACCTGGTGCAGGCTTCCAGCAGCTATAGCTAAGTGGAAGGTGATTCCTGGTGATTCTCTTTTGGATCCCCCCAGTACAATTAAATCAGGCTTACCTCCAGTGCCTTGTCTTACAAGATCTAGAATGCTATCAGAAGACTGACTTATCCTATTCCAGAAAGATTCCTTTGCTGCTTAATGATGCTTGAAATTCCTTTCACACAGTATAAGAACCTTTCAATTCCCAACCAGAAATAAAAAGCCTAAAGTACAAATACCCAGAAAAGGTTAAATACAGACAGAAACTTCATCATAATAAAGTGAAATCCAAACACAAGAATAAATTATTGATATCATATTTCTGCAAGTTTTACTAGGGAAGAAGAGGTCAAGAGGAAAGGAAGGTATTCAATGTTTGTAGGTTGTTCACTGTGGAGATAACATGACAAAAAGAGGAATGCAGGACCAGTAACAGAATTTGAGGCATCACAATATTTGTAGGGCAAACACTAGTGAATTGAAAAAAAATTATTCACATAAATTTATGAAGATTTTTAAATTATAATTTTATCACCAAAGTACTTTATTCCCACATTTTTGATAATTCAAGTTGGATCCAAAATAAACTTATAGCACAGTGTGCCATCATCTCAGCGTCAGCAATCTTTTCTGTAGACAGCATAGCCAACAAAAGGAAGAGAGCCCCAGGAGGCCATGTGGAAGAGGACTACCCTCGTGGGTTTGCCATTTGGAGAAAATCAGGACCATAAAAGCACACTTTTTCTGGGAACTCAACCTGCTACTAGCTGATAGTCATCGTAAGAGGCACTTTTCTATAAATCACTATAATTTAAAAACTAAATGCTTTCAAACTCTTTTGCCAGATCAAATCAAACTGACTCTCAGTTGGTGGAAGGCCCAGATGTGAATTTCGTAACACACATCAATTACTATCTAATCCATCACTTGGAATGGCTGAATGTGCTCAGTGCCATTCCCAGAACCAGTGTCATGGAAACAAATAACAGCATCAAGGTAGGAACAGAATTTTAAAATGTTCTAGTCACTCTGCAAAGCCCTAGTGGAGGAATGGGGAGTTAGTGTTTAATGCTGTTTAATGCTATGGGGTTCAGTTTTTTACAAGATGAATAGAGCTATGGAGACAGATAGTGGTAACAGTTGCACAGCATTATGAATGTATTTAATACACCAAACTGAATCCTTTAAAATGGCTAAGATGGTAAATATGTTATGTGAATTTTACCATAATAAAAATAAATTTAGGGAAAAAAAGAAGAGAGCATGATGAAAATGCATGCAGAGGTACCACTGGGGAGACCTCCTTTACCAATCAGTTGAGCTATTTTAAAAAACCATTCATAGGACTGACATTGTATATGCCTTGGTGTGTGACTTTGGCAACAGAACATATGGCCTTAAGCCTAGGACCTACTTGAATACACTACTTGGGAAAATGGCCCAGGGGGCAAAGTAAATGAAATTTTCCCCGACAAGAACATCATTCCCAGAGGGTGTACTCCTCTTGTCCGCCCACCCTGGCATCACGATCTTGCCTATACTACTTAGGAGAAGTGCTAAACCAGGCTAAACATTTCAAGGAAACTACAAAGAATTAACTACAATGGATTTATTTCTGTGGAATAAGAACTATAAGCAGTGTTCTATGCATTTAACGTAAGCAAAATCCATAAAAAGAAAATACAAAATTGGCCTGACCTTGGACTGCCTCACACAGTATAAGGCCAATAGCACCTCTACAAAAATTTTTCCTTCACTTCCACTCCACTCATTAAACAACTGGTGAAGACTCGACCTCTCCAGGCTGAGGGAAAAGTCTCTCAGCGCTAGAGTTCCTGCCTGGGTGTCTCCTTACACTGTCCATCATGTTCTGTGTACTCCACACCATCCTGGTCATGCCTGGGTCCTGTGCTTTAGAGTGTCATTTCCTCATCTAAGTTCCCTTATTAATTCCAGGCAGTTCTTTGCTTTAGTTTTAAAATGGGCATGGTTTAAATATAGAGTTTAGAGCAATGGTATTTCTAAGAACATCCACTTCTCCAGAATATTTTACAGTGTGTCATCTGGCAGCAGAAACCTCTTTCGCCGTGCGTGGTCCTACGGTGCTGCCCCTGTCTGAATGCTCCTGTTCAGGCAACTCCCAGTCTTGGCCACTCTGAAAATATTTAAGAAATGTTTGTTTTGTTTTGTAGCTACTTTTGTAGAGAAAAATATTTTTCAGAGGGGGCTTTAAACAGGATGACTTGCCTTCCCCTGGCTCTCTTTGGGGGAAAATATGCTGTCTTCCCTCATCCACCCTTATACTTTACTTCTAAAACAATCAAACATTTTTTACTGATGTTTACAAGACAGTTATCATACAATGTATCTCATCTCAGAGGAAGGAATATTTGTTTCCAAAGTCTGCTTTAGGTGCTTGGAATAAGACACAGTAAAGGGCAAGCTAAGAAATTATTTGCTATTCGCATGAATAGTTCCCCAAAGAAGGAAGCTGACTTCAGTTAACACTATCAGTAGCTTCTGCTATATTCTTAGTCCCCAGGGCAATATTTAATGTGCTGGGGTAATAAGCTTCTGTATGCTATTGTCTGAAGAACTAAAAACATAAATCCAATAAAGTTGTTAACTTTGACCAAGGAGGAAAGAAACTCAGATGCCAACATTTGACTGAAAAGCCTACTAAACAAGCGCACCAGAAAAATAGGGGACAACTTTTTATATCTGTGGAACTGCCAAAGAGAAGCTCCTGTATTTCTTTCTTTAATCCAGTCAATACTTTGCATTAGAATTGCTTTAAAACATCTTTGGTTATGCAGTGAAATGGTGAAGTCACTGAAAAACCATACAAACAATGCAGTAGAAAAATTGAAACAATTTAAAAACCTAAATCAGTTAGGATTTATTTGAATGCAAGCAAAAGAAGTTGTTCCATGCAAAATGGATGAAATTAAAAATAAGGAGAGTGAGGGGAATTATTGGCTCACAAAATGGTAAAGTCCATGGAAACCTGAACTAGGGGCTCAAATACATCATCAGAACTCAGTGTCTCTCCACCTTTGGCTCTGTAAACCTTGGGGTTGGCTTCATTCTCAAGTGGACCCCATCTTCATGGGGACTTTGCTTTTCAAGCTTATGTCAGCCTGGCCTGGTAATCATTACGGCGAGGGATTTTCTCTTCCCCCAAGTTCTAACAAATGTCTCAGAACTGAGTGTTGTTCTCCTGGACTCAGTTACATGTCCATCCCTGAACCAATCATATGCCCAGGGAACATTGCATACCAGACCTGGGGTGGAGGGAGGTGCTACATACTTATGGACAAAGGACAGAGGTTCTGTGGAGAAAGATTTCCCAGAGATAAATCTAGGTGCCATTACTAGAAAGAGGGAAATGGACACCAGACAAGCTAAAGGCAGCTTGGTTCAGCCCTCAAATTAATTCCCCGACCCCAGTTTGTTAGATATTGGAAGACTTTTTAAAAAGGGAAATGAAGTCCAATGATACAACGTCACAATCCCAACTCTTGCCAATCAGCAAACACAGACATACATAAATAAATATATTAGGATGGTAGCCTTTCCATTTCAACAGCAAGAAATATTTGGGTCACTCACATGGAATTAAAATCTGAATCTATTCACAAACAACTGTTAACTCAGTTCTAAAGCCACGAACATCCAAGTACATAATACACTCTCGTGTCAAAGAGGTCCTATTCCTATTCACTTCAATTTGCATCTTGTTCTGACATTACACCATGTGGTGTGGGCCAATTCTCTTATATGCAAAATGAGTTCAGAGTAAATGAGCTAAAAATGTCTTACATACATAATAGCTCTTGTTTCAAGTTAGCTGTGACTACTGGATTGCTGCAAACACAGAAATAATAGTGCTGCTAATGAGGAGATTTGTTCATAACTTACTCCACTGTCAACTCTAATATTCAACCGTAATGGTTATTATTTATTGATATGTTGTGTGTATACAAAGCAGTGACTGAGGCCAAAAACAGCCTTTTAACAGAACCCAAGCATATTAGATTGTGAATAATCTCTAAAAGATAACTATTTTTTTTAAAAAAAAGTCTGCCCAATGTCTCTGTTGTTTGAGACATCTTCATTGAAAAGACAGAGGCCTAGATTTAAAGTAAAAGATAACAGGGTTCCTCCTGCAAGAGGCTGGAGTACAACCCCTGGCACTGTGAGGGTGCAGACAAGCAGGCAGTTCTAGCCATCATCAGTGGGGAAGTCAGTTTGACCCAGGCTTTTGGAGAGGAATCTGACACGATATATTAAAATTTTAAAAGCACATATCCTTTGACTCAGCAATTTCACTTCTGGGAATCAACCCTGTAAAAATTAAAGTACCAGTACATGAAGACACGCACAAAGGATGTTTATTGCAGTTATGTCTGTGATGTCAAGAACTTGAAACAACCTACATGTCCACAAGAATGGAATGGTCAAATACACCATACTGTGCGGTTATCATGCAACTACTAAGAGAACAAGTCAGATTTATATCTTAGCTTGGAGAGATGTATATGATATAGTGCTAACTGAGAAAATCAAGTTGCAAGGAAATTAGGTAGATAGGTAGATAGATAAATAAGATGATAGATAGATAGATAGATGAAACACAGATATAAAGATATAGGTATATACACACATATACATAGTGTGATAACATCTTCGTGTAAAAGAATAGAATGATAGGGTTTGGATTCAGACTTTGCAATTTTAGTGTTCTTTGAACCATACTTTATTCATTTGCAAAATAAAGGTAATCTTTTTGGGAAGAAAAAATGAGACAATTATGAAAATGATCTGTGAACTGTAAATAACAATCAAATGTCATATAACAATATTATTCCAAGATAGTCTCATATGAGTCTGAAGTTTAGGCTCCACGAAGTGCTCCAAGGGTAGTATCATCTTGCAAACTTATACCTGGCTCTATCCATGCCGATATCAGCCACCTCTTCAGATCTCTAGTTGTGTGTAATTGGATTCACAAGAGAGAAAACAAATGGTGAAGTATAGTTAATACTACTACAGATTACCCCTATAGTGCCAGGAAAACCACCTTATTGTTCCCAAAAGGAGCAATCATTCAGTACACAATCCATTCAGTACTTTCAACCCTAACAAGATCATGTGTATTTAAGTGGCTAGTTAAGTAGAGCACCATAGAAGATAATGGCCTTGCAGAAATATGGCTATATATAGCAAGTGTTTTTATTTTGTAAAATCAACATTTTCTCTCCTCATATATGCTTTATAAATGGTTCTAATCATAAAATAGATGCAATTTTATATCCTGTCTCTGGAGCCAGAGGGCCCTACTTCTTTCTAGCTGTGTCACCTTGGAAAATTACTTAACCTCTCTGTATCTCAGTTCCTTCATTTGCAAGATGGGGGTGCTAATAATACCTACCACTTAAGATTATTGTGATAATTAAATGAGTGCAAATGTAAAGGACTTAAAACAAAGATATTACCTAAATATATGTCAGTTATTTTCTAATATTTATTACCTAATCTTTCTATTTAATATCAGTTTATATGCCTTTTCCATATTCATTACATAGTCTTCATAACCATCATTTAATTAATGTTTTTTAGTACATAAATAGCATGTTTTATCAAATGGGTGTGTTGTAATCTCAATATTTTTTCTGTTTCACAATTGTAAATAATATATTAATCAATATCCTTGTACATTGACTTTTTCCATATTCTGGATTATCCCCATAAGACAGGCCCCCAGAAAAAGTTTAGAGGAAGAAAGAGTATGGCAATCTTTAGGTATTTTGATATGTCTTGAAAGTAGGACTTCGGATTATGAATGTCCTTCAGAACTTGACGTGATGTTCTTCATCCAGCCATTCAACACCTGCTGATGTTTTTATCAAGGTTCATTTAAGAAAGAGCACTATAAGAAATTACCATATTAAAATGCATCTACAAAATCATTTGTGTTCTAGATCTTTAAAACATAGTTCCCTAAGTATAATCACATCATATTAGAGCTTTGCTGCTCAAGAAAAAAAAAAAAACGGAAAGCCCACTTACTCAATGGCATTTTTAGCTCATAAAATTCCCCCTGTGAATCACTCACAAACCATGCACCCCTAAACATGTAGCTTCTTCTGACTCATTCTGAAACACTCTGACAACTTCTCTATTGAAATTCAAAGTGTCCCAGTACTGCAAGATCCTCTGTTCCTCTAATTAATTGGTTCCCTTTCCACTGGCAAAACGCAAGAGTGATAATCTCTGTATTTACAGATTGTGGAATGAAGCACACACTGCCCACTAGTCTAAAAGTTCCCATGTTCCAGGCATGCTTCTCTCCAACTTGATATTGGGACTTTCAGGATCCTCCTTCCCTACCACCCCACAGCCCCAGGTGACATCCTATCCTCAAAAACTCTGGATGATTCCTAAACCCTGTTTCCATCTGCAGACCCTGTGGTTTCCATGTCCTCTCTGCACAGCTTGCTTAAGGAGATATACTGTCCTCTGATCCAGGCTTCCAAAGCAGTAAGCTCTCCCACAACAGTCTGCTGACTTTCCATCTCTGCCCACACACCCTGAATGCTCCATCTTGTGTAGGGGGTCACCCCACATGGAGAGCTGCCATCATGCAGGAGAAAAATTAAATTTGTAATGTTGACTTTCATTGGCTCCTTTCCCTTCAAGTATTATAGTACTCAAAAAATAAACATGAAACTCATTCCTCAGGTATTTTTGTGTTCTGTTGCTACAAATCACACTGGACTGTGGGTCTGGCAAGCTTTCAAGTTCCTTTCCCACCAATTATTGAATTAATTAATTTTCCAGCAAGCTTGTTCTTTGTTCTGTATAACACATAAGTGGCACTCAGGAAAGGCAAGTTTATACTATGAAAGCAAGACAAGTGCTAATTTAAGTCACCACGAGAAGCACTTAAAACCCCACACCTTCCAGGTTGACTCTTACTGACCATTATCTACCTCCCAGGCAGGGGCAAGTGAGTGACTTCAGAGACCTGGAAATCTCACCTAAGTGGCCTTGCATGAACTCAGACTAAAATTGAAATTAAAGTCATCCTTTGAAACCCTGGCAATTCTAGCAACATGCTGGAGTGATGCTACTGGTTGGCAAAATGGCAAGTCATTTATCTTCTCTGCCCTTGTTTCCTTACACATGAAATGAGGAACACTGACTCACTTCATAGGAAGGCTGCATACATTTAATTAATTAACTACACACATCAAAAATACAAACTGCAGGACACCTTCACTCAGCCCCTATGTAGGCTCAGTAAATCTGCCAATAATATTCATTATTTAGTTGATCTAACCTAGATCTTTCCTTAAGCTGTGGCTCTGTTCTGGCTCATGAACATGTTTTTTTTATATAATTTATTTTGGTATCATTAATCTACAATTACATGTGCAATATTAAACTACCCCTTCATCAGGTCCCCCCCACCAACCCCATTACAGTCACTGTCCATCAGCGTAGTGTCATGAACATGTTTTTGTCTACACTTACAGATACTTACAGACACATGTGGATTTTACTTTCCTATTTTAATGTTTTCTTTTCATTGCTGCTGTTGTTGAGGTCTTAGGTTTTCTTCATCAAACACTTGCTGAGCTCCCTATTTACTACAGAAAATACTAGACACTCATGCCAAAAAATTGCATGTCCGACTAGAATATATGTAGCCAAATGAGCCCACATCAAATTCAGTTTTACTTTCCTTATTCCAAAGTACCTTCTGTGACTAGACAAAAGATGATAGAAACTTCATCCTAGAACATCAAACCCTGCCAGGCACATTTCCATCTGTCCTGTTGAAGATTGCCAAAAGCATTTTTTTTTCTTTTGAGGTTTGTTTGTTTCTTTCTTTTTTTTTCATAGAGTTAGTCAATCAAAAATTCTCTCAAGCATAAGTTATTTGAAGACTAGGAAATGCAGTGGCTTCTACTTTGACTGACTTCTTGGACAACGGATGACACACCTGACCAAAATAGAAGGAAGAAAAACAACTGATATAGAGAAATGGCACCTTCAGAACCTGTTACTTCCTTCCTCTAACCAACAATACACTCAAAGACATTTAGCCTAAGTGATGAAGAATCATGTCCATAAAGAGAAAGAGGAAACCAAACAGCCTAGACTATAAAGAGGCAGGAAGCTTCACACCTAGAGCCTGGAACCAAGAAGGTCAGAGAGAAATCACCTTGATGCCAAAGGAGGGAAGGTTGAGGCCAGGGACTTGGGGTTGAATGGATCAAAGGCTATTCATCCAAGTCGAAAATGGACTGCCCACATCAACACTGGGGCAAGAGAAAGTCTTACTGATAAACAGGAGCAGAGATAGAAGACATTCATGTTAAACATGTTTGTTCTCTTCTGTAGACAAGACTAAATAGTTAAAGGGGAAAGTTTTCTGAGCTCCTCTCTTGAACTAGCTAGCACTGCATTCATTTGCTATGCCTGCCAAATTATAGTCGCCTCACACAAGTCAACTCTTGTCAGTCCGGTCCTACACATCACCATTTCCAAAGATTCTGGGGACTACCAAATATCCCCAAGACCAGTTCCCATTCCTGCTTAAGCCCTTACTGCTTCAGTCTGTTCTGAAGTCTTTTTCTATATTTCTCCTAAATGGACATACCAGGATTATGCCTGGACATTGTCGTTTCTAAGTGCACAAAGATGTTAATGAGTCTTTATTAAGAACATAGAGGGCTGATCACCATGTCAGGTACTATGAGAATGTTGTCTTTTCTTTTTTAAATGAGGTCATTACTTCTAATAACATTTTATTTTTGATTAAAAAGTCTATACTCCAGCAAATACAATAGCACTGAACAAATGCATTCACAAGGCAATTTATGATCAAATGGAAGTCAAGATAGTACTGAAAAAAGCAGCATCTCCAGAGGTCTAGAGTGAGTAACCTCTGATCGTGACCCCAGGAAATAACTGGGGAAAGTGACCTGTCCAGCTGCCTTCCTTTCTTACTTCCCATTCACTCCTTCAACCCCCAGCATTTGTCTTCCTTCTGCCATATGCTTCTCTGTGGAAGCTGGTGGTTCCCAAATTTACTGTGCATCAGAATTACCTGGAGAGCTTGTCAGAATGCAGACTGCTGGACCCCAGTCCCGGTGTGTCTGATTTAGTAGGTTTGGAATGGGGCCCGAGAATTTGCATTTCCAACAAGTTCCCAGGTGAGGATGCTGCTGTTCTGGGAACCTCACTTTGAGAAACACTGCTCTTTGGGAACTACCATGTGACTTTGAGCAAGTTTCTGTTCTGAAAGTGAGAATACTTACCTTCTCCCTATCTCAGAGAGTTATTCAGAAGACCTAAAACTTGTAAATGAAATGAAGCACTGTAAAAGCACTTTGTAAACTAAGCAGATAGAGCATTAGTGATCATCAATTCCAGCCTAAATCACTTCTTGCTGCATTTGATCCCAAGGACACTTTCTTCTTGAAACTATATTCTCTGTTCCCCTACTTTTTTGTCTCCACTTGATCCTCTTTCTCCTCTCTGTTTTGCTCTTTTCTTTATATATTTTCTCTCTACAAATCCATCTAGTCTCACTGGCTCAAAAATCACTTATAAGAAAATCACCCTCCCAGCTCAAGTTCCCTATCTCTAACTTACCCTCTTCTGTTCACAACTTCTCTATGCTTAAAAATATATGATCACATTTTACCCTTACCCATTCCTAACACTTCCTCCCAGATATCAACAGTCTTCAGTGCTTCCTCTTATGGCCTTTCATGTCATCTCCACACTGCCTCCCTTCCTCTCCAATTCTTGGGGCTGCCTTCACCCTTACTGGCCTCTGTCCCACAGGCCTCCCACCTGGCCTCTCTACTTCCATAGCCTCCCTGCTCCAGTCTTCTTAAATGCTCCCTCCTTGTGAAGCAACCTAAAATATGCTTTCACCAAGTCCCTCTGATCTAAAATCCACTCTGACTTCTTGTGGCCTGTATAATGAATTCCTGAAGCTAACTCAGCTATAAGGATCTCTGCCATCTGCCCATACCTTTGAGCAGAGGCCAGATGGGTGTCTGTCAGGGAAGTGGGAGGATAGACTCCTGCACTGAGTGAACATCCTTACCAGCTCTTAAACTATATTAAGAATTCCCAGTCTTTACTTCTACTATTTCCCTAATAAAGTCATGGTTTCAATCAACCCATCCTCCTAATTGTTTTACACCAAAATACAGTCTTATATAGCACAAATGTACATTTGCTAATGATATTCCCACCCCTTTCTGCTCATACAAATTCTAACCACCCACGAGGTTAAAGCCAATGCCTTCTTTTCTACAGTGCTTGTAACTTTGTGCACTCTCAAGCACTTTATACTATGGTCTTCCCCTTCTCCCTCTTCTTTTCTCCCACACTTTCCACCTCTCTCTTTCTCTCTTTCCTTCTCTTCCCTGAATCATCCCCATCACCATACAACATGCTTTAGCACCTCTTATCCTTAAAAAACATCTCCACTGATCCACATACACCATCATCTGCCTACCATCTATCAATCAGGCCATTTCTTTGCTTGCTTTTACAACTTGTCTATACACAGCTTCTCTACTTTTTCACTTCACATTCATTCCTCCTTCAACCCTTTGCAATCTAGCTTCCAGCTCCACTGATTTTGCTCTTTTCAATTCAAGAACCACCTCTGTGCCAAAGTCAATGAAAATATCTGTCTCCTCTTCAGTTCTCAGTGGCAGTAACATGTCTAACCATTCATCCCTTCTTAACTCTTTCTTCTTTTAGCCTCTAGCACTCCACTCTTCTACTGTTTTTCTTACTTTGGTGGCCACTTGTTCTCAGTATTCTGTCATGACTCTTCCTCTACCCAGCCTCCAAATTTTGGAGTGGTCAGCGGCGCTCAGTCATGGGCTCTCCTTTACTATCTACAAACATTCCGAGATGACCTGATGTACTCACATGGTTTTAAACACTATCTACTTGCTAGTGACTCCTTATTTTATCTCCAGGCTTAACATTTATGTTGATCCCCAGACTCTCTCTTGGTATCTTAATTTTGATGTCACATATGCACATTAGACTTATCTAAACAGAACTCAGAATTCACCTCTCCAATCTCCTTCTTGTTTCTATTCTAATCCTCCCTCTCTCAGTAAAAGACGTATTTATTTAACTCAAACTAAAAACGTAGACACCCTTAGTATCCACCTACAGTCAATCTATTGGCAGATTCTGTGCATTAGACCAGCAAAATCTATTTCAAATGTGCCCAGTTCTCTCCATCTCCCTGCTGCCACCCTAAACTAAGTCACCAAAATCTCTTTCTTGGAATGTGGCAACAGTCTCCAGAATGGCCTTCCTGCATCCATACTTAGCCTTCTCCCATAGAAGATGATCTTTTCTAGCATAAATAATATCACATCATTCTACGGCTTAAAATATTGCAGCGACCTCCCTCCCATTTTGCCTAAAACAAAATTCAAGCTTCTTATGTCAGCCTACATCACTGGGCTCTTGACTCTCTGATTTCAACTGGCACCACATCCAGCTCCCTACAAGCACCTTCTTCAGCGTCACTGGTCTTCTTTTCTCATGTGAGCCAAGGGCTTTCCTGACCTCGGGGTTTCTGCGGCTCCCTCCTTCAGGAACACTCTGCTGGGTTTTCACATGGTTGAATCTTCCTCATCCTTCAGGTTTTATCTGCTACTATCACTTTGTCAGAGAGGTATTTTTTTTTACTATCTTATATAAAATATTCTCTATTAGAAAGGTACTCTCTATCTCAGCAAGAGCCAGAGTTATCCTAATCTAAAATATTACTAATTTTTGTTTTTGTTTTCTTGTTTGTTACCTGTCTCTAGCTTCATCTCATGGCCTTCCCACAACTAGAACACAAGCTCTGAAAGAAGAAGAAACTGATCTGTATTTTCCTATAATTTACTTCTAGCACTTAATAATAGTGCATAGGATTCCTCAATAAATACTCATCAAAATATTTAAGTGAATGGCAAGTCTACTCGTGCATTCAGGATGGGCTATAGAAACACAAACTCCAAGATCTCAGTGGGCTAAAACCACAGTGGTGTCTACCTTGTAGAGGCTAGAAGGCTCTGCTCATTGTGGTCCTTTGGGGACTATGACTGACAGAGGCTTCCTCTCAAACATATGTGTCCGTGAGGATCAGCACACAGTGTCCATGTGGTCACTTACATGAGGTTCTTATCACTTCCAACAAGAAGTGGCACATCATCAATTTTGCTTGCTTTGGTCAAAACAAGTTATATAGCCAGCCTTACCTTCAAAAAGAGTGGGGAAGTATAATGCTCCATGTGCCCAGAAAGAAGAAGGAAGGAAATATTTAGTTAGCAGCACTCAGGATTCCACACCCACCTCCTACCAGATGATTTCTGCCACCCAGAAGAAATACAGTGAAAATATTCAGTCAGGTGTGTTTTTGACTTTCATAGCTATTGTCTACTTAAAGCTTTCTGCCATCGATTCAGCTTCACATGATCTCTCTGCATACCTCTAACAGTTATTTTTCTAATTCTCATTTGGTGTGACCATTCAATCATCTGTCTCCTCATCTGCACTGTAGACAAGGAGGACAACCACCCATATCTCTTTTCCTCTGAACATAGTATTCTGAGAACCTTGTTGAGTGCCTTTCACATAGTAGATTCTAAACAAATATTTTTTGGGGAAAATGTCTTGTGGCTTTTCAGGTGTATGTGTTCTTATCTTCACAATTTGACTAAATATTCCTCTGCATATACTATGTAAAGATGAGTATTTACATTTCATGTATCTTTCAGCTCACTCATCATGGAGATGTTCTCATCCTGGCATGAACACAGTAAAGGATTGTTGAAAAAAGCCAATTAATAATATCGAGACCACTCATCGAGCTGCAATATGCAAGATGTTCTTATTATAAAGGTACTCTCAAAGCCACAGCAGCACCGTCTCTTGAATGGAAACTCACAGAAGATACACACTGCCAGCCCTGGCTTCTGGCAAATGTTCCATGGCCAAGTTTTCTTCGGTGAGGAAAAGCCAGGATATGGTTGTATGGGTTTTCTTGGTCTGTTGGAGGTCAGTCTGTGTCTGGAAGTGAAACTCCTCTTTCCATGTGATTTCATCAGAGCAGTAACCACAGAACTCAGATCTTGGTCATGGTGCCTCAGCTCTGCTCTGCACCCTAATGTGAAATTATAGAACTTGTGTCCCACTCCCTTATGTTCCCTTTCCTTAAATTGCCCTCCTCAGATAATGCCAAGATTAAAATCTGTTCTTTCTTGAGCTGGGTCACCATGTGTGATGACAGATCTGTCTCTAAGACCCTCACTAAATAAAAGTCTCAGTATTATTGAGATTTTTACATCAGAAAATATCCTTTGATCACCAAGTGGTTCCTGTTTCTGCTGACAAGTTTAAAGTACATATGTTTGGACTTCCACACTGCAATACCATTGGACTCATAACCTTCTTTCTTAGAAAAGTGCCATGTCAATTATTAATTGACTATTCTTAATTTTCCAAGTTGCACGAGCCAGTGTGACATAGTGTAAAGAACTGCAGAGGCATTTTTAAATTCTATAACACATCTCAGGCAAATCACTCAAGGTTCAGTTTCCTCATCAAAAATGAGGATAATAGATAATAATACCTACCTCATAGGATTAAAAAAAAAATAGAACCAGAAATGAATACCTCTGTTGCTGGTACATAGGAAATATTCAATAAATGTTCTTTTTTATCAGCTACTTTAACTATTAAGCAAAGTTCTAATTTAAAGTCCCTTCAGATAAAATCACCTAACAATCACATATTTGAGCTAATGAATCTGAGAGCCCACAACAGAGCCTGGTAAGCTGTCTACATGAATATTAGCCATCAGCACCTACGCTGGGGCATGCTACTCTACTAGTCTGGTTTCTGCACCTTTCCTACATTTTCATCTCTTACATATGACTTTTCTAAAATGTACCATGCTCTCTTCCATTGTAACTGGGAGTGTATGTTGGTACAACTTGTTCTATGGAGGACAATTAGCAACATCCATCAAAATTTTAAGTGAACAAAATTCTTCAAATTGGCAATTCTCCTTCTAGGAATTTTCACATATGCATAATGTACATATACAATATGACAAATGTAGAAAAACATTCATTGTAACATTGTTTATAATAGCAAAAGATGGAAAATAGCCTAATGTTCATTAGCAGGAGAGTAGTTAAATGGGTATGTCCATATAAAGAAATACTATGAATGGGGCAACTGTAAACACAGACATGGAACAATCTCCAAAGTATGTCATTAAGTAAAAAAGAGCAAGGTACAGAGCAATGTCTATTACATAATACCATTTGTGTTTAAAAAAATTAGATGTGTGTGTATGCTTGTATAAGCATAGAATGGCCCCTAGAAGGACAGAAGAAACTGGTAATGGCAATTGCCTCTGGGAAAGGGAAACTGGTGGACCTTGGAAAGAGTAGAAAGATATTATTTATGGAATGTCTTCTTATAATACCTGTTGAATTTTGTTCTATGCATTTGCAGTTTCTTTTCTAAAAATACATTACTAAAAACAGTCCTTATTCCTATCATAAATCACTGTTAAATAGAAAGAGGGTGATAGACAAAGGGAATAGGATGCTTTATTTATTTATTTATTTTTACAAAACAAGGTATTCATATTACTTGCAGTTATTTAAAACTTAGTATGAAGAAGAAAAATAACTGGAAAGGGGAAATATAGCTAGTTAAGCAACTATTACTTCAGGACCACAATGACTGTTCTTCATTCAACAAACATTTACTGAGAACTTATTAAGTCCCTGATGTTCTGTGGGGTGCAGTGAGAGGGAGAGATGCAAAAGAGACAGGGAGCTCAGGCTCTCCCCACAAGGAGTTCAGTCTGGTGGATGGACAGACAAAGAGGTGAAATGGGGAACAGCAGTCAACAGCCAAGAAACATTAGGAAGCCATGAGGCGGCCTGTGTGAGGACACTTTAAAGGAGGGGGATTTGCAGGGCCTCTGCAACAGAGGTAATGATGATGCTGGGACAGGTTATGTCTCCTCCTTTCTCCATTGCCTTGTCTTTGAAATGGAGTCATCTGCCTTGGCTCCCCTCTCCCAGGGATGCTGTTAGGATTAATGAGGTAAAGTTTATGCTTATGTAGCGTCTTTCTTCTGAGAACTCAGAGTGCTTTGCAAAGTATTCTTATTAATATTCATAGAGTGGTTTATATATTTTTCCACCTTTCACTTAGGAAGTTGCACATCTATGCCTAAAGACGCCAATGCTTCTCTCATTCTTTCTCAACATCGCTTTCTCTTTTGCACCAAAATAGTACCATTTCAGGCTCTCAAGCCTTGCTGGTTTTATGTAGCATAGGGCTAATAACATCACACAGCTTGCCTGCAGGAGAACCCACCTGTACATTCTCAAATTTCTATAGTCTCCACTGTATGCCTGTGCATGATAAACCTAAGCTCATGGCGAGATATCAAACAAGTATATAACAGGCAGGAAAAAACTACAACCAAGATTGCTCCCTAGGAAGGATGAATTCCAAGAGTAGTAAGTCATTGGAGATTGTGCTTGCAAGGTTAGGGATAGAGGTGGACCCCCATCTCCTCCATTGCCCCCAGGGACCAAACTACTCTGCATGACAGGGGTGACTCGGGGGTGGGGCTGGGAAACGGAGTGTGGAGAGAGGATGTGGTGGCAGAGACAGGAGGAAGGAGCAGGAGCTAGGAGGGTAGGAGGAGGTCATGCACCCTAGAAAGTGACTCCCCCTAGTTATGAATACATTCTACTAGAGCTTACAAAATGCTAGTGAGTGGATTTCATATGTAAACTGGACTGAGTTTGCACCCAGAAAGATGGGGGTGAGGAAACAGAGGCGAGGTGATAAGCCTGGGAAATGACAGACATCATAGGAGAACTCAACGTTCAATGCCTTGGGACTGACAAGGATACAAGTTAAATGGAATAAATTTCTAGGGGAAAGAGGGACTCGCTGACATAAGGATATATGTGTGTGACGTCCATTGATGTTTGTTATTTATATATGTATGCCAATATTGAAATAAAGTTTTTCAGAAGTAAAATTTTATGTTTAAAAAAGATGGAGTAGCTCTTCTCTTGGACCAAGTGGAGAATGGAGGGCAGAGAATGACCATCCTCCCAGTGCCTCGCCCTGATCCCAGACCTCCCACCTTCCGGCCAGATGCTGGCTATGTAACCAAACCATGCCACCTCCCAGCACATCTCTCCTCAGATTCATTTCTGCCCTGTTTGGATGTTTGAGAACAGCACTGGCAGAAGCCTTCCACTTGAGAGGTAGTAGGAGGGCGGCCTACTCATATCACGCTACCTGTTTGGCCCTAGGCCAGTATCACAAAACAAAGCTTCTTGCAGCAACTGAGAAGAAACAATTTGCATAACTTAAAGCTGAGTTAGAGTGCTGTGCTTGATGTCTGAGCAGCGTAAGTCCTGAGCTTTAAATAGCCCAACCCTAACATATATTTAAGAGCAATGTTCTAAAGGCTGTCTTACATAAAGTGGAACACTTAGTGACACCACAGCAAAGTGCCAGGTCCCCTTTCTTGCAAATTGACAGAAGCCATCCTGTTAGGCAGCTGGCAGGAAAACTTTCCTGTGATATGGAACTCAAAAAGGGTCAGTCTGTTTGGAGAACCCTACAGTATTCCACCAACCCCAAATATCTCCTCCCCTGGCCTGTCACGGCCTTGACAATCTTCTGACGGAGCCACCATAAAGTCACTCCTCTGGATTAGACAATAAAAAAGTCATAATCCCTGTAAGGACACTTAGGAATGCCTAAATGTGCCATAGGTATACCTAAGGGCATCGGCCTTAGTTGATAGACAGAAGTTATAGACAACATCTTCCTCCTTTTGGCCTTCTCCCACTAACACTAGACCCAGATAAGTTTTCAGTACTCCTTTTGATTCTCTAGTAGTCACTTCACACACTTAGAAAGACTTCAAGATCAAGTTGTACACAAGAATCATCTATGGAATTTTTGTAAAATATAAATGCCTAGGATCCACCCCAAACTTAAAGTCAGCATTTGGAAAGTGGTTTGAGCAAGTCTGCTTGGAGAATGCCCCCACAGGAACGGTGGTGTCAGCTCCTATCTGACAACCACTGGGGACAGGTAGGGATGTAGGTCAAGGTCAGGGCTGGGAAAGAGATAACTGGAGGACCTGCTGACTGGAGAATTATGGCAGCTGGGAAGGATGGGTCCCAAAGACTGTGCTGCAAGGCAAGTCTCTGGTATGAAGGAAGTCAAAGCACTGAGAGGTAATCACTCTAGAAGAAGGCTGAGAATGCCAGATCATGCTGAGGACAGTCTCCCAAATGGACTGCCTGAAACAAATAAGAACCTTACTCAGTATATACTGCTGATGAATTTGCATATGTTTATGCTTTCAATTTAATATTTATTAGCTACTAGATACCAGGCATGAACTTAGGTACTGATGGAACACGGAGCAAAACCAGACACAATCCTGGCCACATGGAGCTTACATTCTAGTGGGGAAGGCAAAGGATTAAATAAATAATTACAATTAAATGTGATGAGTTGTATGACACATGGCAAGTCCAGGATCCTATAGGAATACATAATGAATTAACCGAATCTAAGGATAATCAAGGAAGGCTCCTGGAGCAAGTGTTCATTAAATGGAGACTAGAAGGGTAAATGAATAAACAGAATAGGGGATAAGAACCCATAGTCATGTGCAAAGCCTCAGTGGTTCTCAGCCAAAGTTGGGCATTAGAATCACCTGGGGAGTCTTTAAACTCCCTGCTTCAGGCCCACAAGTTGCATAAGAATCTCAAGGGTGCGACCCAGACATCAATGATGTTTAAAGCTCCCCAGATTATTCCAATGTTCAGCCAAGGAGGAGAACCACTGGTATAGAGACAGAACTTTCTATTTAGAGTACCGAAAGAAATTCAGAGCATTTAATGCAGGTGAGAGAATGACAAGAGATAAGGCTGAAGTGACCAGATCATGTCACCAATGTGGCTTAGAATTCTCTGGAGAATCAAAACCAATAGGAGATGACAGAAAAAGAGATAGACAGATATAGATAAATAAACAGACATTATAAGGAATGGGTTCGCATGATTGTGGAGGCTGAGAAGTCCCACAGTCTGCAACTGGAGCCCCAGGAGAGCCACTAATGTAGCTCCAGTCCAAGCGCAGGAGAAGACTGATGTCCCAGCTGATAAACAGGCCACAAAAAAGCGAATTCACCCTTGCCTTACTTTTTACTCTATTCAGACCTCCAGCTGATGAGATGAGGCCCACCCACACTGGGGAGAGCAATCCAATCCACCCAGTCCACCAAGTCAAACATTAATTTCATCCAGAAGCACCTTCACAGATACACCCAGAATGTTTAGCCAATTATCTGGGTACCATGTGGCCTGGTCAAGTTGACACATAATAACCATCACATCATCCCTAAAGAATGCACATTTTATTTTAAAGTCATGGGAATCTTTTAAGCAAGGGACTATGACCTGATTCATTTTTAGTATGGGCACTTTGCCTGTGGCTGCGAGAAAAGAAAGGGGAAGAGACTGAAGATGGTGAGGTCATTAAGAGGTTGTTGCAATGATCTAGGCAAGAGCTATGGCAGCTTGGATGAGGATGCTGACAGGTGGCAGAGAGGGATGGAGAGATGTGGCTCCATCTGCACAGAAAGGAAGAATCAATAGAACATGGTGATTCACTGGATATGAGGGATGATGAAGAACAGAGAGCCAAGAATAACTTCCAGGTTTTAACGTGAACAGCTGGGTAGGTTGGAATTCTATTTACCAAAACAGATAACATGGGAAGATGTACTTAATCCCTTCACAGAACTGCAGGTATCAGTATGTGAGAGACCTGTCATCCTTCAAAGACCAGTCCCCTCCAGAGAGACTGCAGCTCAACTCTCCCAAGAAAATAAGTATTCACCTACATTTCTTAAGGGGCTAAGGAAATCCTCCCTCCACCTACTTACAGGGCAGCCCTAATTTGAGAAAATCTGAGGGTGAACAGATCATGAGAAAAGGCTGGGAAGCCAGATAAATAGAGGTACTTGTACTGAAGGGAAAATGTTCCTGAAGCTTTGTCTTTGGAAACACAAAACTTGCCCTTTTTCTAGGGGCATTACGATTAGCAGATGTAATGTTGGGGTGGCGCGGGGAGGGCTGTAAAACTCAGAGAAGACAAGTAATGATTCTATAGCATCTCACTATGCTGACGGACAGTGACTGTAATGGGGTTGGTGGGGGGGACCTGATGAAGGGGGTAGTTTTAATCACCATAATATTGCACATGTAATTGTAGATTAATGATACCAAAATAAACTATTAAAAAAAACTTGCCCTTTTTCTGATCATAAAAATGTTTCTGATCATAAAGCTGTGGTTTTACGTAGGAGCAAACTGAAGGAGTCTTGGACCATAGCCAAGTATTAATGGTACTAGGATGCTTTCACCTGGAAGGGCTCCTTTGCAAGATGCAGGCAGGTGGTTTATCCACATAACATGTCTGCTAACCCAGAGGCTCAGTCAGATGACTACCAAGGGTTCTCATCTCTGGAATAACTGTCTACTGAGATTCTCTACATCCCCTCCCATGAACAAGGAGCAGGGTCCTCCAAGTACAGAGAGCAAGACCATACCTACTGGTGCCATCATTCTTCGGTAGGGGTGGTGAGGGAATTGGTACTGATCAGGGGCACAGCCTTTGGGCTGCACTGTGGGCCTCTGTGTCTTAACCTCACCACAGAAAACTTAGAAGCACTCGGCCATTTTGTAAAATACCTTTTGTAGGAGATTTCCATAAATCTAGTCTGACAATGGCTTGAAGGATTAAGCTCAGGAAAATAATTGCGTTTGGTTTGATAAAGCACCCAAAGCTGTGGTTATTAATTATTAGAATAAAATTGTTGAGCAACTGTATTAATTTCCTAGGGCTGCTATATCAAATTACTTCAAAAGTGGTGGCCTAAAATAATAGAAACTTATTTTCTCATAGTTTGGGGGGCCAAAAGTCCAAAATCAAAATATAAGCAGTGCTGGCTTTTCCTGGAGGCTCTGAGGGAGAATCGGATCCTTGCTTCGCTCCTAGTTTCTGGTGGTTGCTGGAGCTCCTTGGTACTCCTGGCTTGGAGATGGCTGGTTCCATCAGTTACCTCTGTCTTCACATTGCAGTCTTCTCTGTGTTTCTGTGTCCTCTCCTTTTCTTCTAAGGACACCAATCATTAGCTTCAGGGTCTATCCTAATCCAGTATGATCTAATCTTGATCTTTAACTAATTGAATCCAAAAAACCCTCAATTTCCAAATAAGGTAACAGTTTGAGATTCCAAGTGGACATGAATTTTGGAGCGACACTGTTCAACCCACTGCAGCAACCTATCAAATTATGGTGTTACTGAATGATGGCTACAACCAATCACACAGACAAGATCTGAAGTTTTTCTAAAAACATGTCAAGCTTACTCATCGTAAGTATCAAACAAGGAATTTCAAAGGGCCTAGAGAGTCTATTTCTGGGACTGAGACAAAGCCACAATTCCCTTTTCATGCAAGCCACAATTCTAGCTCCTTTTTCCCCAGTCTTGTTTTATGAATTAGAAACTTACTTATTCTGCTCACCCCATCCATTGTGATGGTGCTCACCCCACCCCATCCTTTCTTCCCCTGCCCTAAATCTCAGCCTCAAAGGAACAGAAATATGGCTGAGGTCAGGGTCTCATCATTTCTGAACTAATCAAATTAAACAGACTGCCAGTTTTACACATATTACTGACTACATTACCTTAATATCTTCCTCTTTTTCAGAGTGAGGTTTGTAGATGTGTGGGGGTCACAGGACCTCTTGAGTGATCAGATAAAGGTGTTCAGGATAAAAAAGTGTGATAATCTGTCTCAGAAAGTATGGCCCTCCTGTGAAAATGCCTTCAGGTACAGAGAGCAATGTTATCTGAAGCTATTCTGGTTTAAGATGTTTAAATAGTCTAATGTATCACAGTCTGTTTTAAATGTAATACATTAAAACACACCTTAACACAAGCCCATAAATGAAACAAAGACGTCTTAGAGGAAGAGTTTAGCTGTGCTTCTTTGCAGCCTAAATGTAAACTCTCCTTTAGTCTAAAAGCATTAAAATCATAATAATGAAATTTTGCCATTAAGAGTCAGAAAGCACTTTTCTCTTTAAAAAGACAGATGCATTAAAATTTAATTATTGTCTCTCTATCTGGTTATCAGACAAGCGTACAGCACATCTGGGGGGAAACTACACATATGTTCACCCAGCACAGGAATGTTTTTAAAGATTCTTCAAGGAATTGTTCCCCAATACCACCCCAAGTGGGAAAAAACACAATTGACTAGATACATACATGTTGAAACAAAAGAGCCGATGGGCCAACTGCATAAGCAAGCAGATACAAATCAGGTGTTTCCTAATATGGGCATACATAGTCCCACTGTCTCTGAAGAGCATATATGCCCTTGACTTGGTGTGGCATCCCGTCAGATTTTCCTTGATTCACGTTTTCTTCTTCAGGATAGGTAAGTAGAGATCCCTTTCTGGAGTGTGAAAGCTCCCAGCAGCAGGAACACAGCATATCTCATCTCTAATTTATGACTGACTAACTGAAACTCCTCACTGTCAGCAAACTCTGCTGTGTTTACTGGTTTGACAGCATACACACATATGGCAGAAGCCAGATGGACCTTCTCCCCCAGCTTCAAGTTAAGGGTGCTTCATTAGGAAAGAGATGCAGCCAGCCTTTGAGATCTTTGAACAAGGCTTTCCAGCACTACAGGAAGGAAGTCAGTCAGCAATCTGGAAAGACAATCACTCTCCCCTGCGAGGGATTAGGTCAGAAGAGAATTTATAGTTGCCCTGTTGGAGCCCATCAAGTTTTACAGAATGAACGGCCTGTCCTCCCAACCACAGAAATTGGGAAGCTGCTTTCACTGACATCAGTTTGCATTTCACTTACTCAGACAAGGGCAAATAGAACAATAAACCCACTTCCTAAACTCTGATTCATAGTTAAGAGTTAACTGTGTCAAACAGTTCTGGTAAACTCCAAGAAAACAGCAGTGTCTTTTGCAACTACAAAGATTGCAGTGAAATGAAATATTGCTCGTAAGTTATAAAAGAAATTGTAACTCTCGGAACCTAACCTTTCATTCTAAACTTTCAAGAAAAACAATCTTTTCTTCAGTTTACCTAACATCATTGTGGGTTTCTTGTTTGTTTTCTTTTTTCTTGGTTGTGGTATCCTCTAGACCTTTTCTAACCTCACAGCCTGAGCTCCTTTTCTCTTTATTCTCTGGCCTCCAAGTTTTAGTCTGTGTCTCAAGAGCAGAGGGCTTAGATTCCCGCCATAGTTCTTGTTTTCCACGCTTGGACCGTCTGCAGCAGAGCGCTCTGCAAAGTAATGTGAGATCTTTCTTCTTCCTAAATCCAGGAACAACTGTTCCTGGAGTATTAAAGGGATGACATGGAGAACTGAGAGAGAATGGATGCTTAGCCAGAGAAGAAACTGTCCCAGTCTCTAAACTATCAAACTGACCCTCCGATTCAGATAAACCCATTAATTCCATATGTCTTGAACATTTCTAACAGAGAAGTGTCTAATTCCAGGGCAGGAGTGGGTGACAGAGAGGGAAGAGGTTCATGGTTTAAGAGGATGGCCCTTTCTCTGGGACCTGGAAGATTTTATGAGACATCCAGAGACCCTTCCACCGCCTCCAAGGACTTCCGAGGGTCAAACTCTGATGAAGGGGTAATGAAGCAGTAAGGGGGGCTCGCTGGACTTGGTTGGAAACTACCTCTGGATACCCTACAATTAGTTCACACTGACCGGAAATTCTCCCTCTCAGAGAGGCAAAAAAATGACATATTGCTACATAATGGGCTACAGAAGCAACTAACAATTTTCTCAACATTCTACAATGCAGTAAAAAAAAGACAAAAAAAAAAACTATTTCTCAAGAGCAGCCCTTTAATTGAATGTTGGAATATAAGGCCACTTCCAGTCTCTGCCTTTCTATGAAGAGTAATTGGAACTAATTCTTTTTGTAGGCACATCAGGATTCCAGCTTTAGTGGAAGGCATTAACCTTCTGTTTAAATGTTATTTCACAGCACTAAAGAGACGCCCCTAGTGGGAGGCTGTGGGTGGACTTTTACCTGGTCCTTTCCCCTTGCTAATGGGAAACTCTGATATGATTGGAAACACCGTGGTCGTTGGTGAGCTCCATGGCACCAGGGCTTCATCCTCAATCAAACCAAAAGCTGAACAGGATGCTCAAGGGTCCTTAGGCACGGTATTTTGTATTAGTCCAGAATATGATAATCCTCAAAGGGTTCCACACCAATCCCACCATTTGCACCTTATAAGAACTTTAAAATAGTCAGAATCATTGTTAGTCCCCTTTCATAAGCAAAGCAACTGAGGGCCAGAAAGCTACACAATATGCACCCAACTGGTTAGTGGTATGGACAGAATTAAATCCTCAGCTTTCGATATTCAAGAATCTGATAGTACCTTTTACAAAGAGCTTCTTCCAATAAGGGAGACAGCTACTGTTTAAAAGTCTAATATTCCATTAATGGGATTAAGTAACCAAAGGATTGGAAAATATAGGCAATGTTTGATTACAGTTTAGAGCATCTAAATGTAATGGGACAACCCAGAGTAAGGGGAAGGGGAATAAGATGAACCAGCACAGCCAAGTTTACCGCTCAGTAAACATGCGCCGGAGCCTCTCCGTGGTTTACGCTTCAGACAGCCCCGGTCCCTGAGAATGGAAGTGAAAGGAAAATGCAAATGCAGCTGCATGTTACATCCACAGTAAATGCAAAGACAAATTAAGAATTAAAGACAAATGCAAATCACTCTGCTCATAAAAGAAACCTATACAAAAGACAGGGAATGAAAAGGCTCTGACAGTTATGGATGAATCTCTGAAGAGGCGCACAGCGACTGTATTTCCAAATTCAAGCCTTTTAAAAACTGGTTAGAAGAATGAGAACAGCTGCTGCAAAGAAGGGTGGGGTGGGGGATGGGGGCAGGATAGCGCGGCTCACATCAAACCCAGCGACAGAGCAAAACTAAGGCTCATGTCCTTACTGCCAAGGTGAGCATGGAAAGCAACAAAATGAAACCAGAAGAGCTCTGTCCCCAGAAACCCCATGGCAGACATTCAAAGCTAAGCCCCCGAGCCAGCCCTATGCTGGTGGGTAAGGAGACAGGACGAGCACAAGAGAAAGAGGCAAGGTAGAAGAGAAGAGTGGTGAATGAGAGAGAAGAGCCGGGGGACTTCCTAGCAGGAAAGAAGCCCAGCGAAGAGGGCCCATCGGATGACCTCCATGAGCACCAGCTGCTGGAGAGCCGGCCTGGCGAGCAGCGGTGGGGGGAGCTTGGGAGACTGTCTAAAGATATTTGAATTCACCCTTTCTAAAAGAGACCTTAGATTTCCACACAGAGCATGTCTGCACAACATCAGTTTGTGTCCTTTCATAATTGAATACTTGGGCACATCTTCAGATCTTTGGACCAGAGTAAAGGTGTTTTAAAATCTGAGTTGAATGAATCAGTGAATCAGTGAACCCTTCATTTTACAGATGGAGGAACTGAGACCCGAAAAGCTTAAGTGGCTTCCCTGAGTTCATGTTAGTTAAAAGAAATTGTCACTAGACCAAACCCCTGCCCCTCAATCCAGGGCCCCACCTGTGCTGTAACACCTTTGCCAGAAGAAAAAGAAACCAGTGTGTCCACGGTGAAGTGGAAGAGAAAGAGTCAAGGTGTCTCAGGTGGCACCTCGGTGTCTTCCTGCCATTGGCTGCCATCCTGTGCTAGACTGAAGTCTTCAGGCTTTGGTTTTAGTCAAAAAACAAAGACTTACAGCAGTCAAGGAGGCAAGGAGGCAAGAGATGGAGTCGCAGAGGCCACACATGCAAGCAAAGTGGGCATTGGCCCAGCTGTGCCATGCTGGAAAGTGTGTGCCCCATATGGGGGGCAACCCCTACCCAATTCCAGCCAGTTGAGACCAAGCGGGAAAGTGGCCAATCCTTTTAGAGCCTGCCCCACTTTACAAGACAGTCCAGAAATCTGTATTTTTATTTGGAATAGCCTCATTTTAAGATGTTGCAAGTAATTCATTTCTAAACACAGGGAGGGCCAAACTAAATATGACTTTCAGGTCAAAGGTCACCTGAGCGTTGGCAGGTGACAACCTCTGCCCTCAGTCATGGCAGTGATTTTAAGACAAGGTGCAGGGTATTAGTTCTAAAACACTCCAAGATTTCAGCTGTTTAGAAGCTCCCGGTCTAAAAATGTCTACTTTTATTAAAGGCTCAAACATAGGAAACCTGCATTTTAGTTGAAACAAGTGCCTTCTGTGAGGCCTCAGCATTTATACACCATCTATCACATTTCCTGGAGGTTCATGTTCTCTTTATCCCTCGGTGGCATTAACCTGTGTTTGCTTTTCTTATCTACCTACAGTTAGTAAGGTTGTAGAAATGAGACTCTGTGGCTTCCTTCTTTCTAGAATTTATAAAATACTACCAGACCTCACATAGCAACTCACTGAGTCAGTTCAGGCCTCTAGCGGTCACACCAGCAAGACGATAGGAACTTAATTTGAGTCCAGTCTTTGTACAAGTGCGATTTTTATTTAATAAGATGGGATTAGAAAATCGAACAGAGAGCAACTTGTCTTTTAGGGTTGGTCATTTACTTAAGTTAAGGGAAAATTTTTTCTCTCTCTCCTGAAGCTATTAGAAAACCAGTTTCTGGAATTATCCAAGAACTAGAACTCAGGTTGCTTGTGAGGCAATCAGCCCCTGAAGAATGGTGTCCATACAGTAAGCTGAGCCCCCAGACAGGAGAGGCTGCAATTTAAAACCTGTAGGAAGACACTTCGGCTTAACAGTACCTGCTCCTTTCTCTTCACAAAATCCTGAGCTGTGGAAAGTAAAAGTGGTAAATGTTATATAAATAGTGCGTGAGACTTGCAAAGGTTAAGAAGAGTCTCTTTTACTCCTTTTCTTCATTTCCCAAGTATTATATTTGAGCAGTGAACCCCAAGGTCTCAGTATTCAGGTACAAGCCTGCAGGTCAGATTACCGGCAATACTGAGGTAGATTGGAATTTCCACTGTGTGTTCCTTGGAAGAAAGCAAGGCCTCCCCATGTAAGTTTTTGCACAAACATCACCCAAGCAAGGGGTGACATGGCCTTCTGCCAGGAGGTCCCAGCGCTGCTGAATTTGCCCAGAGTAAACTTGGTGTTGTCTTCAGTTTCTGTAAGAAATTCGGGCACAATTTAGAGGCACTACTTTACAAAACAAGCTCCATTCCATCTATTCATGGCAAGTCTCTGATATTTTTGTTGTTCTTGTTCTTTAATCCTCCTTTTCAAATGGCTAAACAAAGAGGTAGGGTGTTCCTGCTACCAAATCTGCGAAAAAACATTCCATGTCTAGGATACCTGAGTGGTTGAGGTGTTGGGTTTTCCAAGCCATAAACTCAGAAGTACACTTGGAGCTGAAAGATTATCCCAAGAGGCCATCTGAGTCCTGCCCTGACTCCGGGCCAACCAGAACTCAAACCTGAAAAAAACTCTTGAAAGCTGAGTAAGGCTCCACATTTCCTTCCTCAGTGAGCACCAGTGGCTTCTCCAACTTTGGCGGGGAGGGGAGCTTTCTCCCTAATGTCTCATTCACTTAAATTTGCTGTTTTTTCTCTATAAAGGGACAGATCTCCCTCTCATTGATAATATGAGCATCAGACATTCTGAACTATATCCATATTTATGCAGAAATGTGTATATGGAGATCCAGGAGATTGCTCAACCGAGATGTCACACTTCTCAATCATAAATCACTTGTGGGTCTGCACCGTTAAGTGGTTTTGTGGATTGACTGGGAACTCAGAAGCCAGCTTCCCAATGCAAGCAGACCTTCTGCAAGCCACATTTCTTCTGACTCCCAAACATTTACAGGACTCATTTATCCTACACACACCGTCCCACAGAACATACACCCAGTCCAGGGTTGGTAGGTAGGTAGCAAATAGCAAGTAGTGAACATTGATCAATTAATGATTGTTGACAGCTTGTCCTCATGTTTCTGGCTCAGCCCTTGGCTAAACTTTAACAGTTCCCTCACTCCTTGCCCTCACTTTCCCTTGCCCTCCTAATGCCCCCCTTACTGTACCAGCCTCCAGATCTCAACCAGCCTCATTGCCGTCTCCATTGTGGATCACTGTGGATTCCCTGGTGTTTGGTTGGTACTATCTGCTGCCCTGATTGCTGGCTCCAGGACCTGTTTCAAATGAGCCCCAAGCTAGGTCTTCTCCTGATTGCTTCCTAAGCTCTGAAAACCTACTGAAAGTTGAAACAGAGCCATTGCCAGCCCCAGCAGGAAAGATGATGGTGGTGAGGGCCACTCAGTGTCAAAGACCATAGGTCCCTAGAAGCTGAATTGAACAGACAAGGGAAGCTGCACTCGGCTATGTAGTGGAGGTGACAGCAACAAGTGTCTTTGAGTGCTTTAGATTTGGTCACATAGGATGTGAGCTCCCTACCCTAAGTCTTGCTCCTCAAAGTATGTATAGGCAGAAAACCGGCAACATCAGCCACACCTGAAAGCCTGAATTGCAGAAACTAGAGCTCCACCTACAACCTACTGTATCAGAATCTTCATTTAACAAGATCTCCAGCTGAGTTATATGCATATTAAACTTGAGAAGTACTGAGCTAGAGCAATGCTTCTTAATTCTGGCTGCACATGCAAATCACCTGCGAGCTCTGGAAAAATGCTGACGTCCAGGCACCACTCCACAGCAATGTCAGCTCCTCTGACGTGGGAATTACACATCGGTATTTTATAAAGACTTGGCAGGGTTTCTCATGTGCAGCCAAGGTCTGAGAACAACTTCCTTAGAAATTAGTTTTCTTTGCGGATGTGAAAAACTGACCATAATGAACATTAGATGAACTGCCTTAGGTCACACTGCTCATTAGTATAAGCAGACAAAGGTTTAGATTCATTGAGGTTCTGTGGTTAAAAGCACACAAGCTTTGGAGCCAAATTCAAATCCTGGTTCTGCCATGCTCTGGAAGCATGGCTTGGGACAAGTTTTTAACCTCTTGGGATGGACAATAAAAATCTCACAGGGCTGTTGGGGGATTAAAGGTGATAATGCCTGTAGAGCCTCTATTTACAGTCTATCCTCTCCTTTTCCCTTATACTTTAATCCACTGTACCTTCCAGTACACAGTATTGGCAGGAATTCCAAGTTGAAATTATTTATTTATTCATTTAAGAAACATTTTTCTAGCTCCTATTAGAACGAGTGTTGAGGACTCAGAGCAATGAAGCAGTTCTAGCCCTCAGGAGATAGTTCTTGCCTTCCAGTAGGAGAGACAGGCATGTAAACAAACAGATTGTCATATGGCTTTGTAGAAGCAATACTAGGGTGCTTGAAGTCGCAAAGGGACACAGACAATAAAGTTTCTGTTTGAGATTTCAAAGACATCTACCCAAAAGATGCAACACCTGAGCAGAAAGGAAAGACGGTTTCCAAGCAGGTAAGGGAGGAGAGGGGCATTCCAGAAGGAAGAAACAGCATATACAAATGCAAGGAAGGGTGAGATGCTAGGGAGTGTTGAGAGAACTGCAAGCAGTTCAGTGCTGCTGGAGTGAAGTGAAGGGCATTTAGGGAGTGGGGGGCAGTAGGGGATGGGATGGCCAGCAGGTGGGAGCCAGGGCACTGAGGGTTTACTTTGCAACACTAAGCTGTGAGGACTTGAT
The DNA here is from genome assembly GCA_032199065.1 of Smutsia gigantea. NCBI lineage: Eukaryota > Metazoa > Chordata > Mammalia > Pholidota > Manidae > Smutsia > Smutsia gigantea. Next base: position 237,222 of record JAVSCE010001374.1, on the reverse strand, counting down.
GCTGTGGATGATGGGAACCAGAGAAAGGCTCTAAGAACCATTTTGTTCAGACTATGTCTTACAGAGGGAGAGAAAACGAAAAGATTCACTTTGATGTCTTCCAAGAAGGAGGTAACTCAGGGAATAGGTGAAACTCAAGATCTCGGCTTTATCACCTGGATGACACAGGTGACATCTGGGCAGTCAGTCTTATACATGGGATATTATAGGATGAACTGAATCTTAGCCAACATATAGTTGCACAAGTAAAACAAGAAGGAAAAAGAAAGACAATCCAGAGATCTGAGGAGTATGTCATCATTATTTGCAAATTCTGTTCCCATGCTGATACTGACAACTATCTGAGGATGTTTTCTTGAAAACAATGTCATAAATGTAGAAATAAAGAGCCAGCCCCTGTGTGTGAAGTCTTTCCTGCTACCTTCCCCAGTGCAATTGCCCACCACCTTCCACAGCCAAAAGTTCTCCTTTCCCACACCTTCCAGCTGGCACATGCCTGATCCATTGTTGGGTTTAGTCCTAGATGACTTGGATTTACTACAAGTATTTCACATTATGTTTTTCTTCAATAAATTTTCACAGTTACAAAAATACTATATGATGAAGGTGGAAAAATGCAGACATAATAAAAAAAATTTTCAATCAACCAAAGTCCTATCACTTAGATATAAGCACTAAAAACACTTTAGTGCATGTCTTTCTTTTTTTCTGGGCATATATACACATACTAGAATGGTTTGTGGAACAAGATTACACTATGTATATTTATTTATGACTTGCATTTTACACATAATTATTCATTGCATAGGACTAGTTCTAGTGAGTCTCTTTTTAAGAATGAACAAGGAAGTAATGTAGGGACAGAAGCTGGAGCAGCCATGTGCTCAGAGAAACCTAGAAAGCCACTCTTCAGAGAGAGACACAGATGAAGCAAATGAGCAGAGAGAGGCAAAGACAAGAGACTGTAAGATTCCAGAGAGCAGAGAAAATGCCTCCCATTCTTTATGATTTTCTAGTTGGAGTTCCAGTATCTTGTGAGCCTCAACCGACTTCCTTCCTTGGGTTCCATGGGATTGCCTTGTATCTCCCTAAAAATCTCTCTAGTTTTTCTTAAGATTGTTTGCATGAGTTCTGTTTCTTACAGAAAAAAAAAAAAAAGAATTCCTAACCAAGGGAAAAAACCTGAAATATACTGCAGAAGACTCAGACATCAGAAGACAGATGGATAATGGCTTGCTTAAGTAAACAAGTGATTTTCATCTTAAAGGTAAAACTTCCCCTAAATAGCCAATTCTATTCTTGCTGAAGCTTCTAAGCCATGTTATTGCAGGCCCTTGGATGTGTAGATGAGAAATTTTATTTAACACACTATGACAACCTGTCAAAAAGAATGACTATATTGTCCATGCATCTTGATTTGTTTTTCCCTGGAGTTGGATAATTTCCTTGCTTGTTTTTGTCATCACTGGGGGCCAGGTGCAATGATAAACTAAATCAGTGTCCAAGCTGGGATTGTTCAGTGGTCCTTACTATCCCAGATTCATATTATCAGTAAGGCTGTAGGACTATGCAGTGTTTCGAAACCAGGATACATACAGTAGCTTTCTGGCAATGCAACTCTGAGTGTTCATGGGTCTTTCCTAAATATCCATTTGATAGTGCAGCCAAAGGTAGGGGTGGAAGTCAAATGGCATTCTAGTGAATTGTCTCTTTTAGCCATCCTGTGACCTCAGTTAACAAGTACATTGTATTGTTACTTCTTACTCCACTGAATTTTGGTACAGATCAGTCCTTTATTCAAACAGTACCATCTAAGAGTCCTTCTTCCATCAAAATCTATCTTCCTTACCTGGCTTCTCTCTTTTTTAATAACACAGCACAAGCTGACAAAATATTCATTTGTTGGTTATCAGTCTTTCCCAAAAGAATGTCAGTTTCTTGAGGATAGAGATTCTCTCTTGATTCACCACTGAATGCCCACCACGTACCACAGAGCCTGGCACATAATAAGCCCTTAATAAATATTTGTTGAATGAGTGAATTCCTAAGACTTGGGCAGGGATTAAATTCTTGACAGAAAGGGAAGCCACAGGTTTTCCTTCTGTGATTACAAAGCCATCCCTACTTACATCTGGGCAAAGACCTCAGAGGTCACCACTGTTCCCCCTCTCATTTACACTGCTCCTTTGGATCACTGACTTTCCTTTCTTTTTAGCCTCAGCGCTTAAACACTACATCCAGCTGTTCCTTCTAAATTAAAAATGGAAGGAGGTAGCACGTGGCTTTTATTTCCATAATGCCATAATTCCCAGCCCTGGGACGCCTCCCACCACAAAGTGCCTCTAATTACCTCAAGGGAACATCATTAAAACTTCAGAGAAAGAATCATTTTAATTCATTTGAAGTTTTAAATAAACACAGACCACATATGACAAAATCAAGCAAACAACAGATGCAAGTATTAAAATGGTAAAAATGCTGGGAAGCCTGCTCTAATGGATTTCAGGGGTGAGATCCACAGTTCTGAGCTGCAGTTAGTGTGATATATGACTCCTATACATTTCCAAAATGACTCACCTTTGAATTTTCTTTAATTTACACACTTCACCTACTCTCCTTCCAAATTACCAGGTCAAGAAATGCCTCTCGTTTTCGTCCGTTAATATGCTACTTCACCCATTAAGTTTCACATATTAAGTTCTAACTTATTGGCTTCAGTGACATTCAATGATCCCAAAGGGGAGTGGGATAAAATATGTGTTTTCCAGGGTGCTTTCATGCCTGGATTGCAATTTCTAATCTCTGAACTATTGCTTGCTCTGTATCTGTGTCTTGTGAAAGAGCTATTGATCTGTAATCTCACCAGTGCATTTTTTCCCCTCCTCATAAAATCCTAGGGATGTTCTAATTAAGGACAGCGTCTGGCTACAAATTACAGAAAAAAAAGACCCCCAGGCATCCAAATAGAATTCATTCCTTGGGCATTCACACCCTGGGCAGCTGAGAAGCAGGTCTGTGTTTAAACTCTCCTTAATCAGTTAGCCAGGTTCTGCTGTGTTCCAAAGGCGATAAGAGTAAATAAATAATAAACAAAGAAATAAATAAATGCAGATTAGGCTGTTGTGTTTTTTCAGACAGTGCTATTGATCCCATGGAAAACAATTTATGAATTATGTGAGGCAGCATGTGGTAGCAGGAAAAAAAAAGTCTCTGGTGTCAAAACAACCTGTATCTTGGAATCCGGATTCCTCCTCCACCAGCTGTATGTTAATTTTCTCTCTGAGACTCAGTTTCTTTATCTGTAAAATAAAAATAGTACTACTTAGTTCAGAATTTTGTGGTGAACATTGATTACATTGTATATAAAGAAGTACTTGCACTGTGGGCTCAACAAGTGATAGTTACCGTCTGTGGATAAAATGAGAGTTCCTGTGGCCAGGATTCTCACCTGGCCCTGGCTGATGAGCTCACTGCACACCTGTGGGCAATACATGGCTATTGACTCAAAGAGCTCCGCCCAGTGCTCTGGGCGTGACACAGTGGTATGGCTGCAAGGCTGCAGGAGAGCAGAGCAGAGGCTGGATGGGTGGCAGCGCTAAGCACAGAGGCGCAGAGGACGGCTGTGTGGGACAACTGTGCAGACAGAGGAGCCCAGAGGCAGAAACCGGCTTGCTGCATACAGACTTGCTCTGAGTGAACGGGATTTTAGTGACTGACCTTCCACCTGGAAATAAAGTTGGGTATAACCCTTTCACCCCAAGAACATTTTGCTGTCAATTTCTTTGGTCACACTGAACTTTCCCAGGGCTGAAACCCACTGGCAAGACACCACCTCTTCTTCAGATTCCCATATTCTAGACTACAAGTCAGAGACTGTATTTATGTTCTTGTTATTCAAAGAAAGAAAGGAAACAAATTTTGAAATTTGAAAATGTCTGCGATTGGCTACAGGAATAGGAATGTGCCACTGTAAATGCCAGGAAAGCTGAGGGGAGGAATCTACATTGCCAGGAAAGCAGGTTACCTGAGACCATGCTTGATAAAAGGTGGGGGTCTCCTCTAGGCAGGTAATCGGGAAGGGAGGAAAGCATTTCAATAAGTGAGTAACCATAGCTCTTCAACATCAAGCAATGAAGACTGAAGAGAGGCCATTGGATGTGCCCATCCAGGGTCAATGGTGACCTTGACGGAGGTTGGGGTTGGGAGTCAGGCTGCAGCGGGCTAAGGCAAAGGACAGGAGGAAGTAAGGCCAACAAGTGGAGATTATTCTTTCGAGTAGCTGAGTTGTGAAGGGAAAGTAATTCTCACCTTCCTCATTTTGAGGGCTAGAAACTTTAATGACAGAAAGAGTGCAAATGGGAGTGTTGAGCTGTATAGCAGATCTCAGTTATTAAGACATTCCTCCCCCCACCTCTGTCCCGGCAGTTCCTCAGCTATGTTTCTTCTGGTGCTAGGGTGGCCTGCTTGAGTGTTTCCTGCCCCTCTGGAAACTTCTGAACCCCACTTGCCTGACATTGGCTCCCCCTTAGGACCACCCCATAGTATAGTGAGGAGTCAGCAGTCAGACAGACCTGGCTGGTATCTTGGCTCAGCGCTCAAGCTGTGTAACCTTGGGCAATGTGCGAAAAAAAAAAATCTCTTTGTGCCTCCATTTCCCCAAGTATGAAATGGGGTTGACAAAAACACCAAGATAAGAGTATTATTAAGATTAAGTAAGTTAATGCTTATAAAAGCACTTAGAGCAGGGTTGGGCACATTGTAAGTGCTCAATAAATATTAACTATTACTGTTGCTGGAAGAAGACCAGTGCTCACTTGCATGCCTATCGCTATGATGAATCCCTAGTCTGACCCCAAATTCTGTCTTGCCCTTGTCTACTGCATAATTCTGTAGTAACTCTCTTTTTTCCTCTGCCAACCTGAGCCAACATCTCTCTTGCCCAGCCCTCCTTCTCCAGTCCTGGTAAATCCTGTCTCCAATCCAGGCCCTATGCTTCAGCAATACACCATGATAGTAACAACTCTAACAGCTGCCTTTTATTCTTGTTTAGCAGGAACATGCCAGGCACCGTGCTGAAAGCTTTACGTGTATATACTCCTCACAAACCTGTGGGATAGTCATTATAAATAAGGAACCCAGCCAGTCAACAACACAGTCAGGATTTGAATCCAGTTCTAATTGCTCAACCACACTCCGAATCCTTCAGTTGCATTTCGTACCGAGGGTGTTCAGACATCTTATCACCTCATCATTTCTCCTTTAAATTAGATCTTTAGGCATCTGTGTGGTACGTTGCAAAAACAGCTACAAATTCTCCCAATTTCCATTAAGAAATACAATTTTTTTTTCACTCCTAAATCTAGGCTGACCTTGTATGACCAATAGAACATTACAGATGCAGCCTTGTACTGGTTCCAAGCCTGGGCCTCGAGAAGTCTTACACACTTCCAGTCTCTCTTTTGGGACCCCTGCGACCATCATCAAGTGAACAAGTCTTGGAGAATAAGAGACTGTATAGAAGAAACCAAAGCACCCCAGCCACGAGTCAGTCGGCCCCAGCTAACTGGGCACTGATCACAGGTGGCTGAATGAGCTCCGGCCAACAGCAGCGAAGCCCAGCCCAGATAATCAGAGCGGCCCAGTTGAGCTCAGCCCACATTACCAATCGTTTTAAGTCACTAAATTTTGGGGTAGTTTGTTGTCAGCAAAAGCTCATGGATACAACCTACAAGTATTTTTTAAAAATCACTAATTCATTGCATTGTCTTCTGTTGGAGTTCCTGGTTGCCGTTCACTCCTCAGCCATTCACTTTCCTGATCCCTGCCTGTACACTGCTCTGAGTCAAGCCTTTTGCAGGAGATAAGCAGTATCAAAACAAAGTTCCACTGGCAGTCCCCCAGTCAACTTTTTTTGGATGAGATCCAAGCCTATTCTTTTCACACCAAATTTCATGTTATAATGGTTGCATTATAGTAAACTGATTGCCAAATGTGGAGTAAATGCACCCCATTTAAGGTAGAAGACATACTTTAGTCAATGTAAGATTAATATTGGGGCTCCATGAAGTCATCAGGACCCAGGGTCCTTCTATCTTTTTGCTCTGTCACACAAATGGCTTTCAAAATCCCAAATGGCAGCTGGTTTTCCAGACATTGTATCTGGATTGCAAGCAGCAGGCAGGAGGAAAGGAACTTTCCCCCACCCACACTGTCTCCCACCCATTAAGGGCCCCACCCACACAGTAGTACTCTTCACATCTCACCAACAAGCACTCTCATCACAGGGCCATATATCACTTCAAAGGAGGCTAGGTATTACATTACTAGTACAGATTCAGTTACTAAGGAAGAAGGGTGAAAGGACATTGGGAGGCAACTAGCAATATGTACAACAGACACATTTCATTATAATCATAACTAGGTATGTGGTTGTTAGCAACTTGGCATCCTACACTTGGATGCCTGAGGTTTAATACGGAGGCATTGTAAAAGTCTAATCATACGTCAAGAGGCATTGAAAAGAATGTTAATTGGAACACTCATTTCATGCAGAGGACTGATAGGATGCTTTTGCCATCAGTCAAGATCTAAAGTATTATTCCAGTATCTGAAGTGTTTACCCAACAATGACTGAAGTAATTGTCTGCAGTAATTTGCAGCCTCGACTTTACCTCTGACCTGGCCTGTGTATCCAACTACCTGCTCAACATCTTCTGGATGTTTTAAAGGCAGTGCAATCCAATATGTTCAAAACTAAAGTCATTTTGTCTCCAAAACCAAGTCCTCCTCCAGCGTGTCTCTTCTCATACCACCATTCACCCAGATGCTCAAGCCAGATTCCTGGGTGGCATCCTTGATCTTCCCTTTACCACCAATATCCACTCAGTCATTATATCCAGCCAATTTTCATTCTCTGATACCTGTTAAATCTATCCAGTTCTCTCCCTCACATAGGATACCACTCTAAACCAAGCTAACTTCACCTCTTGTGTGGTCAGCTATAATAGCTTACTAACTGGTCTGCACTTCTCACATATGTCAGTTTCATTCCTGCCTTGGAGCCTTTACGTATGGTGCCCCTCTACATAGAATGTTCTTACTTAATCTCTTTACCTACTAGTACCCTCTCTACCCCCAATTATCCAGAACTCAATATGAATGTCTTCCTCAGGGAAGTGAATTGATCAGGCTAGTCTATGTACCCCTATTAAAGACTACTAATATGGCACCCTTTTCCTGTATAGTCCTCTCCACAATTGTAACTGAGTAATTAATTGTGTCTGTTGGCTCACCCACTAAAAAGGATGGTATGTGAAGACAGGATCATTCTCTGTCTTATTCATTGCTTTAGCCCCAGTTCCTAGCATAGCAACTAGCGTAATACTCTTAACATATATTAGTTGAAAGAATGAGTGAACAAATAAGTAAGTGAAGAGATGAAGGCATACCATGTAAGCAGAAGGTATCAACCCAAGAGGATGGCAATAGATTTGATATAGTCAAAAAAGAAGATTCAGTCACTGGGGAGTAGCATGAAAAGGATACCCAGAAATGGGGCGAATATGGAAATGTTTAACTTGCTGTACAGCCAGAGCTGGACAGACAGCATTACAACTAGCAAGCAACTGCAGTAGGGCTGTTCATACTTATCCCTCCAAGAACCAGCTAGATTCCATGTCCTCAGTGAGAGCTGACAGGTATTTGATAGACTCAAGTGTAACCAGGAGGGTCACTGCTACAGTAACTTGGCCTTCCTAAAATTTAAACACCATGAGAACCGGAGTTTAGGGTCTGCTCAGTTCACTGAGTATCCCAAACACTAGAATGTTGCCTGATATAGAATGAGTGCCCAGTAACTATTCATTGAATGGCTCTCAACATGCATGGCCACAAGTAAGGAAAGAAGTGTATGAACAGCCACAAATTCAACACAGGCTTGAGAGCCTGTATATTTGAAATGTGTACAGGCTAGCATTAAAACACACACTCACACACACACACACACACACACACACACACACACACACACACACACACACACACATACGTATTTATAAGGGACACTGCTCAGTCTTTAGTCCTTTTGACCCAGGCACAGAAGCTGCACAGCATTTTCACTTTAATCACACTTTTGACACCTTTCACTTTCACCTCCACCCCCCAATCCAGTCTGCAGGTTTACTTTGTTTTAAGTATAGTTTTCAATGCAAGTTAGTTCCTTTCACTTCATAGGGCACATTCTTACACCATCTGAACCATACCACAAACCAATGAGTCAGGATTTTTTAGTCTCATTTGGCACATGAAACAACTGAATTTCAGAAAAATTAAGGCACTGGCACACATTAGCATGGCTTACAGAATGGCACAGGTGGGACTTGATGTGGCCTTCTGCTTCCAGACTCTACTCTTCTCCCACTATTCTCACTTGTAGGTAATAGATCATATCCAAAATCAACTATTAGGTCTGGTAGGTGGGGGGAAACTGTTAAAAAATTAAAGAGATTATCATTACCATGGAACTCCACTCCTAAGAATTTACCCAAAGAAAACAACTTCTAAGATTCAAAAAGACATATGCACTCCTATGTTTACTGAAGCACTATTTACAATAGCCAAGATATGGAAGCAACCTAAGTGTCCATCAGTAGATGAATGGATAAAGAAGATGTGGTACATATACACAATGGAATACTATTCAGTCATAAGAAAGAAACAAATGCTACCATTTGCAACAACATGGATGGAGCTAGAGGGTATTACGCTCAGTGAAATAAGCCAGACAGAGAAAGACAAATACCAAATGATTTCTCTCATTTGTGGAGCACAACAATGAAGCAAAACTGAAGGAACAAAATAGAAGCAGACTCACAGACTCCAAGAAGGGACTAGTAGTTACCAAAAGGGAGGGGTGGGGGAGGATGGGTGAGGAGAGGAAGAGGATTGTGGGGTATCATGATTGGTGCACATGGTGTGTGTGGGGTCACAGGGAAGACAGTGTAGCTCAGAGAAGACAAATAGTGACTCTGGCATCTTACTACACTGATGGACAGTGACTTCAATGGGGTATGGGGGGGATTCGATAATAAGGGTGAATGTAATAACCACATGGTTTTTCTTGTGAAACCTTCATAAGAGTGTATATCAATGATACCTTAATAAAAAAATCAGAATAAAAAAGAGATTATCATTAAAAACCTGCCCTTCACATTTGCACATTTTCTGTCTTTCTGACAGCCTCTTCCACTGTGGTCTAAAAAGCAATGCACATGAGTTTTACCTGAAGTTTACTGATGTGAAAATGTTATGGTGATCATATGTCCTACATTGGCTGATACAAGATATGGTCACTTTGGAAAAGTATTTACTTTCCCACAACATGCTTCAATACATTTCAAAGACCCAGTCCTTCAGGGCTCAGCTTCCAGGTATCCCAAAATAGCCATCAGAGAAGCAGTTTTCCGGTTCTTCTACCTGAATTACCCTAATCTCCACCCTCTGTCTTGCTTTGGGCCTAAAGTCTGCAGTGTTTGCTTGGGCAGGATCAACAAGCTAGCACTGCAAGTCTTCCTATTGGTGGAGCTGAGATTCAGGGCCACCACTGATTCTGTGCAATCCCAATAGACGAGAGCTGAGAGGACTGAACCACAGCAATCAGACTGAAAGTAGATGCTATCACTAGATCACTCCTCTGAGCTGGGAAAGTGGTTTAATTGCAGAGTCTGAAGCAGCTGTAACTGGGGCAGGATCTGAGATTCTTCATGTCTAACAAGCTTCTGGGGATGCCAGTGCTGCAGGTTGGTGGACCTTACTTGGAGTAGCAAGACCTTGAACTAGATAAATGTGGCTCCCTACCTGGTTTCATGCCCTCACTGTAGCTGTATTTCATAGCATATCACAGAATGTCATTATATATTTGCAGGACTGTTTGCATAATATTTGCCACCTCTCCCCTCCTCAAATGTAAAGCACTGAGATCATATCACTCAAAGTCTAGTTAGGAAAACAGAAACCACATCAGACAGTTCAACAAAAAGATTTAGTTAGGAAACTTGTTACAAAGTTGTTGAAGAAATTGAGAGTAAAACAACCCAAAGTTAAGCAAGGTAAGAAGCTGCTCCCTCCCCTAGGGCTGGAAGGACAAAGAAGGGAGGGATTGTTACATGATCTGAAGACCTAGGTTGCCCCGTGGGACTGGGACTCATGACAGAAGCTGCCTGTCAGAAGGTAGGACACAAATGAGACCTAGCCACTTCCCAAAGCAGGAGGTGGGGGGGTGTGGTGAGAAATACCATTGCTTCTCCTCCTCTTCCTGTTTTGAGACCTCCTTCCAGTATAACCCATTGATTGAATCTAGCAAGAAACCACTAAGCAACAAAACAGTTTGCAGAAGATCAAGAATTTAGTCTGCTTGTAAATAGTTCAGTGGGGGCATATCTACTTTACTTACGGCATAGTGCCTTGCACGCAGCAGACATATGGTAAATATCTGCTGAGAGGCTAAATAGCTAAAGAAGTAAAAGCCACATACCCTTCATACACACACATATACACTGCAGAGCCACACACCTTGCACTTATTAAGACTATATTAGTCACCTGTGGCCACTGACCCATTGAAATGTTGAGCCTCTACTTCATCCAATGTTACCATCATGCCAGACTCCAGCCTATGGGTCTGAAAATATTATCCCAGAGCAGCTTCCACAGCTGAGGAAATTCCTTTTCTACTAGACTGAGGTCTAGGCTTGAAAGAGTAGAAGTAGGTGGGCATAAAACACTCTCAGAGCAATTTGGTTGCCACCCACATTAGGGATGATGGCAATAATGGAGGTGTGTCAGTGTCATCTACAGCCAATGCAAGCCTCTTAATGGGATAGGCAACTACCAGTAAGCTCAACCGCAACTTACCCTAAAGAGTCATCTCTGTTAACAGTGTTCTGCCAGTCATTCTCTTATAGGAAAAGCTGGACCAGTATTGCTTACTACCCGGCTCTCAAGGTCTGCACAGACTAGAGAAATCACTAATAATAACAGACACCATATACTGAGAACTCATTATGTGTCAGGCACTGTGTCAAGAACTTTTCATGTTTTATCCCATTTTGTCCTCACCTCAATTCAGTAAGGTTGGTACTATTCTCACTTCCATCGTACAAGAGAGCAAACATCCTACGAAACAGCTTAAAGCCAAGTTTTCTGGCTCAAGGTCATGTGGCAGATAAGCAGAAGAGCTGCATTCAGATCCAGGCAAGGTGACTCCAAATGTGACTTTCCATTTCTGATTCACTACGGAAGACTGTCATCGTAAGGACAGGGATTCCCCTCCTATAGGCTTGGGTACATGATTTCATTCTTCAGACCACAGCACTGTGCTGACTCTCCAAAACGTGCAGATATTTCTCACCCCTTATGTGTCTTTCTCAGCATCTATATATCAGCCTGTCTTATTAAGAAAGGACTTTAAATGTTCAGTAACTCTTGATAATCTAGGAAAGTTTCCAGGAGATCTAAAGCGGAGACTCACATCAGTTCTTAGATTTCTAGTGGCATTCGGAAGTACAGCTACACAAAACTGAGTGAAGCTGGAGGTTTTGAGCAGCCTTCCTCACTCCTTTGATGAAAACTGACTGTGGCACAGTGCCATCAACTCTGACCCACCTGACCCAAGTCCATGAACCTCAGTGATTTTCTCTGCCAGTCCTTTTAGCATCTGTCAGAACAAAGCTTTACTGGGAAGGACAGGCATTCTAGAAAACTTGTCAGATGAAATTTAGATTCCAGAAGCTGTACTGGGCATTTCTCCTATGTCAGTTCCTCTTTAAAGAGTGTGTGTGCCACTCTTCCCCAGAGCCCAGCAGACTTTTCTTTGGTATAGAAAATCCACTGAGCCTCCTCATCTTTTCCCTCTCAGGAACTGCCAATAGGACCTTTCAAGAGAGCAAAGGAGGAAGAATAGGTGTTCTCTTTCTCCTTGCTGGTAAGTTTTAGAAAGGTCGTCAACACTGCCTTTAGAAAGCTCCTGTTTTTTGTGACTATATAATGTGGGATTAAAATCTTTGACAAACTAAGAAAAGTCTAAATCTGTCAATAACTAGTTGTTTATTGAACACTGGGGAAAAGGTAGAGAAGACATGGTCCTGTCTTCAAATACAACCTAGGTGGCTAGCACATCAGTTATTCCTTCCCACACATAATGCTGAGTAACAAATATCTACATGCAAAATAAACATGTAGGGCTTGTTTATCTGGGGTTGTTAGGTGGATTGGCTGATCTTGGCTGGGTTCTCTCACATGTCGAGGGGTTGGCTGGCTATAGGTTGGTCAAGTATGGCCCTAGATAAGTTGGCCAGAGTGACTCAACTCTCTTCATGTCTTTCATTCTCCTTCTGGGGCTAGCAGGCTGGCCTGGGCATATTCCATTCATGACAATAGCAGGGTGCAAAGCACAAGGCAAAATGCACAGGCACTTTTTTTAACACTCTAACATACTATTAGCCAAGGCAAGTCACATGCCCACATCCAGATTCCAAGGTGGAGAATAGGCAGCCTGCTTAGTGAGAGGTACTGCAATATTACATGACAAGAAGCAAGGACACAGAAAAAACTGAGAATTGGGTCCATGAATAGAGTCAATCTACAGCAGATAGCTCAGATGAAAATGCGTAAGAGTATATATGACCAAGCTCCTTAGCATGGCTTTCATGATCTGGCCAGCTCTGCCCTATAGCTCAAACTTCCTGCCTCCTTTCCCACCAATATCACTTTCTTCATCTCATTAAGGGACTTAGGTGTTCTCTTTCTTCCTGGTCTTGGCCCATTTCTCTCTGCCTGGAAGGCCCTGTCTTCCTCCATCTCACCTGACATTTGCCCAGTAAACTCCTGCTCATTCCTTACACCTCAACTCAGGCTTCAATTCCTCTGCTCTTTCCTAAACTCTTGGGCCAGAGTTAGGGGCCCATCCATGCACCCTCCAGTGCCCTGTTCTCACCCCATCCTGGCACTTATGACCTGTAACGTCATTTACTGTTACCTTGTCTTATATTCCAAGAGGGGAGGAACTATAGCTCAGAGCCTAGAAGTAAAATCAATAAATGTGAGACGTATGAAATTGGTCAGGAGCCTCAGCACAAATGGGGGTGGGGAGAAAAAGGGCAGCAAGCCATGCATTCAAGGAAGGAAGAGGTAGTTGCCTTGTACAACAGTTACATGGAGTGGTGTGAGTAAGAGATGGCCTTGAAAGTTAAAAGAATGTGTAGGTTATATGGATGGGATTAAAGTACCACTGAAAGTTTTTGAGAAAAGCCTGTAAGGAAGCATCGCTTGCAACAGGCACTTGAGAGCAGTGCTGTCTAACAAAAATAAAATGTGAACTATAAATGCAGGCCTACTTTGGTAAGTTTACATTTTCTGAAAAACCACAATTTAAAAAGTAAACATGAACAGGTAAAATTCATTTTACTAACATACAGTTGATCCTTGAACAACACAGGTCTGATGAGTGTGGGTCCATCATGTGGATTTTTAAAAAATAAATTGATTGGGTTCTTTTGAAGATTTGCAACTATTTGAAAACACATTTTCTTTTCCCTCTAGCTTATTTTAAGAACACAATATATAATACATGTAACATACCAAATATGTGTTAATCAACTGTTTATGTTTTTAGTAAGGCTTCTACTCAAAGAAGGTATTAGTAGTTAAGTTTTGGGGGAGTCAAAATTTATACATGGATTTTTGAGTACATGGAGGTCAGTGCCTGTAACACATTGTTCAAGGGTCAAATTTATTTTATTTATCCTAATTTATCCAAAATACTATCATTTCAATGTGTAATCAATATAAAACATTAGTAATGAATTATTGTACCTTCTTTTTTCAGACTACATCTTTGAACCCATTTAAAGCACATCTCAGTTTGAACTAGCCATGTTTCGGGCTCTATAACCACAGTGGCTAGTGACTACTATATTGAATAGCACAGTTCTGGAGGCAAAGAAATAATCCAGGAGTAACCCAGAATGATGACGACAGCAATGAAAATGAAGACAATATTGAGAATGGAAAGAAAAACAAGGGCATGACATTCCACTGGCAGAATGAGCATGTCAGTTTATCTGAGAGAGCCTTTGCAAAGGTAAGGTGTATCTACACATTTGACCTTCAGTCTGCATTGGAAAGGAGAACCCACTCACATACAAGCAGTGATTTTGTTTATATTTCTGTTCTCGAAGATGGCTATTTGTTAGTGAAATCTACCACCTTTATCCAAGCCATGAAAATAGTGGAAAATACTTTCTGACACTGATTTCCCTAGCATGGAATGCAAATGTGTGAAATCCAAACTTACTTGGTAGACATTCAGACTGATTTCTATGTACTATGGGTCACAGTCAATTCAATTCAATAATCATTGCATGAGTTCCTACTAACTGGAAACTTGAGCTACTGAGCAATTATCCTTTGGAGAGGAGTAAACAAAAGAATAATTTATTAATTTGCTATTTATTCTCCCAGTTATATATAATTAGCTAGCTGTTACACACTTACATTGTAGTGGGTCTATATAACATAAATGTGTGTAGATATATTTTATTAGACTTTTATGTTAAGCCATACTTAGAGGTTATCTATTCGGTGTCCTTCCAGCTCTCACTTCCTCATTTCACAAATGAAAAAACTGAAAAAGAATAAAGGACTTGCCTAAATCTAGTCAATGGAAGATTTAATGAGAGAACCTTGGTTTCTTCCTCCTCCCAAGCAAGTGCTCCTTCGAGGCTGTGCTTGGAGTTTTATGTAACGCACTGAGTTTTTTTAGGCTTTGCTCAATTCCATCCATCTGACAGGAAAAAATTATACAAATATTCACGAACATTGGATTATCTTTAAACATATTTCTGTGTCTCTGTGTGTGTGATAAATGAATAAAATGTATTAATTTATTAAATGATTTCCTATCTATGGGAACATTGTTTAACTGTATGTTTCTAATAAAATGGATTTCAAGCAAAGACTTCAAGGCTCCTAAACAACACTAAATTTGATTTGTCCTAAAATTGTGTCTTCATATTAGCAGATAACTCTCTTACTCATATGAGCATCTTTAACATATCTTTTTAAATGATCTGGATTGACTGTCTAGACTGTTTCAAGTTCCCTGGATAATTTCACAACTCCCTCTTTGCTCTGACAGTGTGCATGTGACCTTGAGTTAAATTAGAGAGCTTTCTTTTCTTCTGAATGCTTCATATGCACTACATACATCACTTAATATTGGAAATTTTTGCTTTAAAAGTATAGAGGGAAAAATTTCCTGCGGAGCAATATTAAATACCACTTATCTGAGATTATCAAGGTTACATGACTGCACATTTTCCAGCCCTTTCTTTCTGAAAATGAATCCATTGTCACTGAAATTTAGAGAAATTAGTGCATTTTAATCAAATCAATATACATTTGCTATAACAAGTGCTCAATCCATTTTGAATTGAGCAGTATATTTTTTGAAACTAATAAAATTACTGTAGGTCAAAAAACAAATACATTGAAGCTTAAACTAAGTGTGTATATCTTTGTTGCTAATAATAATGTGACTTCATCAGGAATATCTGATAAATCTAAGGTTTTGAACATTCTCTTGTTCTGCTTTTTTCATATGACAATGTGGGCAGTTAGTATCTCATAAATTAGTTTAAGAATTCATAAATTACTTTCCCCAGGATAAACTCGTCTCATGAAAAGTGTGGACCTGCAAACTTGAGTTCGTTTGGAGCCAACAGGGAGTCTCCAGTTTTGACACTGAGGAACTTATATTTCTACAGGTTGCCAGCCTCTGAAAGATAGGGATATACCCAGAAGCATCTCTAATTTTTGCTAAATATATACAAAGCCGTAGAATGTCAGAGACTCTTGGAAGTATTATAATGCTAGTCTTTCAAATGCAGATTCAGTGTGGAATGTAAACAAATCTAAACCCTTCTGGAGTTTATTCACATGTCCAATTAGCACCTCTTGAGGTAAACTCCCACAAACTTGCTAATCCACTCAGTTTCTTACAATTCTACCACATTTCCTTTACATCACTACAGGAATGTTTGTTATGGTGCAATGAAGTGTTAGTTAAGTTAGCCCTTCAAGATTTAAGGCATTGCCCTTGGC
The DNA here is from genome assembly GCA_032199065.1 of Smutsia gigantea. NCBI lineage: Eukaryota > Metazoa > Chordata > Mammalia > Pholidota > Manidae > Smutsia > Smutsia gigantea. The sequence goes on along the minus strand of JAVSCE010001374.1, from coordinate 221,065 downwards.
TTTAACTTCCAGAGATTTGGTGAGAAAGTCTGTGTTCACTGCTCAGGCCCTTTGTGACTTTAAAGACTTCAATCACGTCTCCGCCAGCCTTCATCTTTCATATTATTCCATCCAAACTGAAGACATCTGAGGATCTGAAAGATTTGGAAGCATTCCCTTTCATTTTCAGCCAAGACAGAAATAGAGGATTCCATTGTGCTTTCAAGGAAAAAGCCTATGCTTTTGGGACTTGAGGCTGTCTCAAAAAATGAGATCTTACAGAATGTATCTCCGTAGAAGACTCTATAGTATATCTCTGTATGAATGGGAAATACTTAGACCTACAAGAGACCCAAATCCAAATATCTACCTCTCCACTCACCTTAAAAATACTTGTTGCTAGCTGCATCCTTTCCAAAGTGGAGCTGCTGATTCCTTTCTTTCTTTTTATGGACTGAGGAACACATTGCCAAAGGAGAAAAGTAGACTGTCCCCAAATATTTCTTCCACAAAATATTTCTTCTTTATTGTTATCTTTCCAATAGATGTTGCTGATGTCTTTGACTTAACAAATTCTATGGATTTTTTTCATGTTAGACTATTTCTCCTAGAATGAGTTATAAAATGCAGATGTCTTTGAGTTAATTTATCTGTTATCTTGATCTTATTTTGAATTGCTTTAATCAGATTGCTTTCCTTACTGATACTTAGATAGGATAAAAACTAAAAAACTGTGAGTTTTTGACTGCAGGAATAAAACTAGAAGCACAGGGTGCTAACAAGAAGGTCAGGTTTGAGCTGGCATATCAATAAGAAGTACTGGAGCACCAGTGGGTAATCTAAGGTCCATGATCCTTGGTTGGGGGAAGAGAAGAAAGGGCAGATACAAGCAGAAGAGACAAAGGAATGTAGGAGAGGCCAATACACCCAGACAACTATAGGTATTTTCCAACATTTATTGAAATTTTACCTTCATTTCCTCACTTAATTCTCACAAATGTCTTGCCAGCTACAAATTATTATGCCAATTTACAGATAGGAAAACAAGGCTCAAAGAGTCTAATGAAGTTTCAAAGGCCACACAATTTCATCAACCAAAAACTGAATACTGTGTACTAAACATTTTATATAAATTTTCCCATAGAATCCTCATGAAAATTCTACATAGTAGGTGTTACTATCTGCATTTTAAAGCTGAGGAAACAGAGGCTTAGAGAACTTAAAGGTATTTTCCAGGGATCTATGGCTAGTAAATGACAGAGGTGAGATTAGAAACCATATTTTTCTGACTCCATAGCCAAGGATCTAAGCAACACTATCCCTCTAATTCAAATTCAGAACTTTTCTGCTACCCCACAGCAGCCCGGTGCCTGGATGGCAAGAATCCAGTTTGCTGCTTGGTGTCTCAGGCCAGTGATTTTTCTAGGAGGCTTTTTTGTAATCCTAGCTCCCTCTCTTTGCCTATTAAGCTTACCCAGTAAATTACCACACTATCCACAGTTATGCATATTTGCTCACAAAAGCCTTTGCCAGGAAATTAGGTGCCCTGGGTATTCGTATCAGACCTTCTAAAGATTGGTTACATGTCTTTATGTCAACCACGGGGCCACTAGGAACAGTCACATCAATGAAATGGTAGGATAGGAGTCCTTCTAGCACCAAAGTTCCATAATCTTTTTGCGGTCTTCCATCAGCTTGGTGCAAAGCTTTTCCTAGGTACTAAAATGTAGTATATACTTAGCAGGTACTGGAGGAGGTGGAGAACTGGAGTAGAGGATTTGTTGTGAAAGCTCGACTGATTGCCCTGCCACATGCAACGTAATGTTAGGGATAATGTATCTTTTGTTTCTTGGTGTGGAAACTTCACAAATTAGCTTTGAGGCTTGTTTATGTTCATTTAATTCCTTTTGAAACCTGGTTTCCACAATGTCACCAAGAGTAAAACATTTTTTTCATTCAATATCTAATGAGATCAGAACTCAAGGCATAAACAGCAATGTTGACATGAACTGTGCTCTGTGGGAGCTCCCAGTGCAGAGGAGCGGCCAGACAATTAACTATCAGCTAGCTAATTTTTAGTGAGCATCCAGTATATGCCAGGAAGTGTTCTGAGCACCACACATGGATTATCTCATTCAATCCTCATGTCAGCCCTATGAGGTACTTAGTAGTGATATCCTCATTCGACAGATGAAGAAACTAAGTCAGAGGGAGCCATGTAACTTATTTGAAGTCACACAGATGGTAAATACTGGAGTTGGGATTGGACTTCAGGCTTTAGGTTTCAGCTTTTACACCTGCTGTCCCTGCTGTGTTACTTTCTTGCAGTAAGGTTGTGATAAAGGTGTGGGAGCAGAAAGAAGGAACACATGACCTAGCTGGGACTTCAGGAATTCCTGGAAAACTTCTGGGAATTTACCTGAAGAAAACACAATCACTAATTTGAAAAGATATATGCCCATCTATGTTCATCGCAGCATTATTTACAATAGTCAATATATGGAAGCAACCCAAGTGCCCATCAACAGATGAATGGATAAAGAAAATGTGGTACATATACACAGTTTTGGAATGGCATGTTACTCCATCACAAAAAAGAAGGAAATCTTGCCATTTGCAACAATGTGGATGGGCCTAGAGAGTATCATGCTAAGTGAAATAAGTCAAATAGAGAAAGACAAATACCATATGATATCACCTGTATGTAGAACCTACAACAAAACAAAACAAACAATAACAAAATGAAATAGACCCAAAAATAGACTGCTGGTTACCATGGGTGGTGGTGTGTGAAATAAGTGAAGTTGATAAAAAGGGACAAACTTCAAATTATAAAATGAATTAGTCATAGGAATGGAAATACAGCATAGAGAATATAACCAATAATACTGTAAAGTCTTGGTATATGGTAACAGTGGTAACTATACTTACTGTGGTGAGCATTTAGTAATGCATATAATTATCAAGGCACTATGCTGTGCATCTGAAACCAATATAATATTGCATGTCGACTATACTCCAAATTAAAAAAAAAAGAAATTTCTGGGAAAATATTTCTTGAGTTTGAGGCCGTTAACTTTTTTCCTTTGGAGAAGATCTTTTCCCCAGTATTGATTATCAAATAAATTTGAATTAATACTATTTATTTTTTATAACAGTATTAGTATTAAGAAATTTTCCACTTCATTCACAAGAAAGGGTTTTGGGGGAAACTCATCTATACTGGAAGTTACATATTCAGGTTATTTGTTTTAATTCAACACCAACTCTGAAACTACTAGGACAAGTCGTCATGAGGATAAATTCTGAATAAGTGCAGAGCTATACAACAAAGGATGAACTTAATGACTTCAAATGTAGTGTTTAACAAACCAGCAAAAGGTATTTCTTTTTAGAGCTCTCTTAATTGTCCTTCAAAAACAAAAATTAATAATGTGATTTTATTTCATTGAAAAAAAAAAGAAAGAAGCAAAGTGGTAAATGATTTTTGCAAACTCCAACCTGAGACTCTGTTAACATTTAAGTTTACTATTGACATCCTAGGGAACCCTTATCTGATGGATTTCTGTTATTTTCCCTAAGCATAGCTCCCAATTTCAATTCCATCTTCTTCTGTTGTTATGCTTTGTTTCTCAATTCACAGTCAAAGACGGAGCTCAGAATGAACTGTAAAAGTGGAATTTTTCAATGGGATACACTTGCGGAGGGAAGAGCAAAGGAGTGAGAGCCAGGGCTTCACTGCCTGTTGTTATACCCTTATGGTACTACAAAGAACAGCCATTCATATAACCTCTGGGAGGTGGTGAAATTCTGGAGTGTCCTCACCATGATGAAAGGTGGCAAGGAAGCCAAAACAAACAACACAACTTTAGGCTCATGCCCATGCATGCTTATGATAAAAGGCATTGACAAATTCATCTTTTCTACTACCACCTTCCACCTCACTGCACCCTAAGACAGAGCTGTGAGCCATACCTGACCTTGAAAACAACTCCTGAGTCATTAGGCACCATCTGTAGACTGAAACCTAGACATTGGCTAGCTGTAGCCTGGTGGTACCAAGTACCAGTGGGTAAGAGATTTTTGACTTAATTCTCCTTATCTTCCCTCTTAAACTGTGGCCCATCTATATCTCCACAAATCTCCAAGGGACAGATATTATATCTACCTGCCTGTTACCGACCTACAACCCAGACAGTTACTTACTTTTTAAAGATGATTCCCTGAGTACAGCTGACTAGGAAAATTCTGTGCCTTAAAATGTCTTCTGCTTCCTTATTTTTGTCTAGTTTTTTGTGTGCTCCAAAAGGCCTTTGATGTCTTTTACCAAACAAGTATTTTTATATTAACCCTTAATCATTTCACTGTTGTTGTCATATTTTAATTTATTTCATTCTAGTCCAGCCAAAAAGCAGGGGACTGAATAAAACCATCCCTTGATGTCACTTTCAATTCCAAGAGTCCATGATACAATAAGAATTTTTACTAGAAGTATTAGGACCAATAAAAAAAAGCAGCTATAAAAGTGAAACAGGATTGGCTTAGGTTTAACACAAAGAAAGAATTCCTAAAGATCTGAATAAATTAAAACTCGTGCTTTGTATAAACCCTTTCTATGGTGGACTTTGAGAGTGAAGCTATTCTGCCTTTGAGGACAGAATATTAGACTTGATTATTTCTTGAGCTCCTTCCTATCCAAAGACAAATTTATTTATACCTTAAATCAGTGTTTCTCAGAATGAGCTCAAAGTGTTCAGAATATTAAGAAATATTAAGATTCCTAAGCTCACCCCAGAATATACATTTTTAACAAACTCTCTAGCTGATATTTATGCATCCTAAAATTCAAGACCACTGATTTAAGAAGAGACTTCCAAAGAGCATTGCTGAGCGTTTCTAAATAGGTGCACATGAGGTACCTAGGTTGAAATCTTAGCTCTCATAGACTGGCCCCTTCTGTCCTTACCAAATCACAATGCTAAAGATCTCTGTAAAAGAAAAGTGATCTAATAAAAATCCCCTAACCTTTTCATCTGCTGAAGCACAATCTAAGTTGGTTTTTAAAAAAACCATAGAATGTTTCCTACAGTGTGGGAAAATATATTCATAAATGACTCATCTGATAAGGAGTTAATATGCAAAATACATAAAGAATTCATACACTTCAACACCCAAAAAACAAATAACCCAATTAAGAAATGGGTGGAGGACCTGAACAGACACTTCACCAGCGAAGAATACAAATGACCAAGAGGCACATAAAAAGATGTTCCACATCTCTAATCACCAGGGAAATGCAAATTAAAACCACAATGAGATTATCATCTCACACCACTTAGAATGGTCACTATTCAAAACACAAGAAATAACAAATGCTACCGTTCTGGAAAGCAGTATGGAGGTTCCTTAAAAAACTAAAAATAGAAATACCATTTGACCCAGGAATTCCACTCCTAGGAATTTACCTGAAGAAAAAATTTCCTGATTCGAAAAGATATAGGCAGCCCTCTGTTTATAGCTGCACTATTTGCAATAGCCAAGATATGAACGCAACCTAAGTGTCCATCAGTAGATGAATGGATAAAGAAGAGGGGGTACATATACACAATGGAATATTATTCAGTCATAAAAAGAACAGAAATCCTGCCATTTGCAACATGGATGGATCTAGAAGATATTATGCTTAGTGAAATAAGCCAGGCAGAGAAGGACAAATACCAAATGATTTCACTTATTTGTGGAGTATAAAAATAAAGCAAAACAGAAGGAACAAAATAGCAGTAGACTCATAGATACTGAGAAGGGACTAGTGGCTACCAAGGGGAAGGGGTTAGGGTGGGTGGTGGGGTGAGGGGGAAGGGGATGAAGGGGCACAATAATTCACAATCACAATATAAGTTGGTCACAGGGACAGTAGTACAACATAGAGAATACAGTTAATGATTCTCTAACATCTTACTACATTGATAGTGACCTCACTAGAGGGGTTGAGGATTTAATATTATGGGTAACTGTTGAACCACTGTGTTGTATATATGAAACCAACATAAGATTGTATATCAATGATATTTTAATTAAAAAAAAAAACAGAATGTTTAACTCTAAAGAGCTTCGAAGTTTGTTCTGAACCAACCTCCTCACATTACAGAAGAGGAAACTGAGAGTAGAAATGTCCCAGCTTACCCAAACTCAGTCAGTGAGGAAGGTTAATGGAAGGCTTAAAATGAACCACTTGATTCCTGTTCCAGTACTCATTCTACTTCCAAGGTGAATTTCTAAGGGGTGATATATTTCCATAATGTGTGCTTTTAACAACTGTTCTTTGATTTACTCAGTTTAATGACTGACTTTATTTTTAAACTCAAAGATGAGCAAGTCACAAAATGTACCACTCAGTATTAAAATTCACATTTTGCTAAAATTTTACCAAGGTCATCCTTTAGCACCCAAAGTGGGTGGCAGCTACTATATTTTAGATAAACTGATTGCTCAATGGATCAATCAATAAATAGATAGAGAGATGATGCAAATATGCTGGCTAGGGCAATTCTTAAAGTGATATTTCTAGCAGAGCTACTGATATTCTAGAAATGGCCTCCCCATCACTCTGTTCATATGTTACAGCTAATATTCACATTTTCATTCATTTAACCAGTATTTATTGAATGCCATGTGCCAGGTATTATGCCATTCCAATGGAGCTTCCTCTTTTGTGGAAATTAGGTTCCAGGGTCAGCACTTGAGGCAAAAATCACAGAATCAAAATTACCCTTGGGGAAAAATACTTGAGGAAGACTTGCAACCCCATTTCTCCCCCACTTCTTTCTTTGATTAATCAAATGAAGTTGTTAGCTTGCTTTTAGTGGCCATGTTTTACTAAAATTAAGTCTCATTAAACATTTGAATCATCCCTACTACAGAGAAATACTTGGTGTTAGAAACACATAAAAACTGAAAGGAACCCAGAGAACAACTTAGATTTACATCTGGAAAAGCCAGCAGAATTCCCCACCTTGTTTAAATGATTTATCTCCCTTTTCTCCCCCAAGTAGGTAGAGTGGAATTCAAGTAATTTCAATCAAGCATGTTGGGATCTTTTGCCTTTTGTCAGAATCTGTCCTCATTTTGCATTATCCTGCTTCGTCCACAGACTGTTTTCTTAAACTGGCTCATCTGCATCCATTGAAGTGGCAAATGTATGAGGCTTTTTAGTCAAGAAGGGGAACCCTGGTTTCAAACTCTTGTTAGTGGTATCTTCAGTCTGCTATTAAGTGAGGTGCCCAGTGTTTTGCTGTCTTCTTGACCTTGCCCACCAGGCCTTACTCTGTCAATTCAAACAGCTGCTGAGCCCTGGAATGAGTAGTGGGTTCTCTGGCTTAAAGATTGCTGACCCCTTTCCATAGCACTCTGAACTATCAAGCAGTGGTGGGTCCCAACTTCCTTTGACTTCCATAGTATTCGCCTCCTACCATGGCCCCATTCTCCTCATGAGTCCCAAATCCTGGAACAACTCCAAGTAGCATATTTGGGTCAGTAAATAAAATTTGGTTACACTGCCATAGTTCATCATGTCAAATTGCCTAAGCTCTGAGGAGGGAGGGAAGAACTGTTTCCAGAAACCCTTCAATTCATAGCCCATTTATCAACCCTATGGAACAAAGGATTCCATGTGGCACTGAATTAAGGGGATTCTTATCCATTAAAAATAGGATTGACAGCGACAGCTTATTTCACAGGATCCTCTAATTGGAGGTCCATTAAATCCAATGACTTCTTGATTGGCTCTGAATTAGGAACCAAAAGATGAAAGACTCCACATTTCCCATCTCTAACCTTATGAGCCACTCAGCCTAAATCCCGGGCTTTATTGTCAGCATCACAGCACATGGAGCAGCATAACAAACTCCTCACCAGATCAAGCTCACCCAAGCTATGGTTTGACAGCATCAGGATTAGTAACTTCCAGGCTAGTGACCAACATTCCTCTAGCTTTGGAAAATCTGAAAATATCATGCCACCAAGAAAAATAGTAATTTTGGGACATCTGGCAAGCACTGAAACTTGGGACTAGTTGTATTTTATTTTGCTTTTATTCGCCAGTTCTCATTATGTTTCCAGCCCCCATCCTTCTCAATAAACGTATCTTAATGAAAGCCTTTAAGGGCAAAAAGTTACTAGAAACATGTAAAGACATACTCTTTAATACATAAGTGTTAATTAAAATGTGAGCATGCCCCAAGGGCAGAAAATGGATACCTCTGTTAGAAATTTCAAAGCTAATAAATACAGCAATATAAATACAACATTAAATTGCATTGTAACCAACAAACAGACATATGAATTATTGGGCCATATATAAACGTTAGGACCTAGCTGTAGAAAAGGCCAAAAGCAAACAAAAAGGTCCAAATTAATTGAGCAAGTAATAGGATCCAGGAGGGTAAAAGGTTTAAAAATGGAACAGCTGAAGCACTGTAGTGTAGAAGCTCAGGAGAAGAATCCGAAGTGGAGAGAGGGCAAAAGAGAAGTAACATGGGGAAGTTCAGAGGATATTCTGAAAAATTCATATCTTGTGGTTTAGCTCTCAGCAATGATGCCAATTTGATTCTGAAGATAGAATGTGTTTCTAGAAGCACAGCTGTGAAAACAAAATGGAATTTGTCTTTTAAATACAATATATAGCACCTTCTATGTACCTTCCTTAAGAGTCTACCACGAGCTTCCACTTCTGGTAATGATGGAGTATCTGGGATCAGATTTACCCTTCCACCTTAAATACCTTTAAAAAACAGACTATACTTATGAAACAATAGTTTTCCAACATTGGACAACAGGAAGACATGACAGTGATCCCTGAATGCAGGGAAACAAACCAGGTGAGCAACTTCCCTTGACCCTCTAACTTCCCAGATAGAGTTTCTGGGCTGCAACAAAGAAGAAGAACAAACAGAGCTGGCTTTCTCCTGAGTTGATGAGATAGTGTTGATTATCATGAAGGGAGGCCACGCTGGCTAGAGATCACAGCACAGTGCCGGAGAGGTACTGCAGAGACCATGCTCGGGAGCCCAGCAAGAGGCTTCCTTTGTGTCTTCAGCAGAGGGCTGTCTGTGTATTTGAGGGAACCTCTGAGGCCAGGTAAAAAATAACTGAGAAGAAGCATTCCAAAGAGATCACACACATCTGGAAATCATTTCATTTCCCCTCCATACCCTCCAGATTGGGAAAGCTGGTAATACACAGGGTATCAGGTAGAGCACTGACTCTACCTGAGGCTATTGACTCAGTAAGGAAGAAAAATCATCCCTAGACTACAGTTACTCTGGTCCACCTAACAAAGTTTAAAAACGAGTTGACAGAATCAAATTGTGTTCAAGTAACTTGAATGTGTCCAGAACAAAGCTCAAGAATGTTTAAAAGAATACAAAAAATGTCCAGCACCCAACAAGATAAAATTCACAGTAACTGGTATCCAATGAAAAATCACCAAGCATGCAAGGAAGCATAATGAGGAGAAAAAATAATTAATAGAAACAGATTCAGAATAGACACAGACAATAGGACAAGTGGACAAAGATATTAAGACAGATATTATAACTATATTCCGTATGTTCAAGAAGGTAGACCCGGATTTCTCAATTCTGGCACTACTGACATTTGAGGCCAGATGATTCTCTGTTGTGGGGTCTGTCTTGTGCATTCTATTATGTTTCCCATAATCCCTAACCTCTATCCACCAGATTCTTGTAGCATTCCCCCACCCACCTGTACCAACCAAAAATATCTTCACACATTGTTATATGTCTCCTTGGAGGGCAAAATGACCTCTGGTTGAGAACCACTAGGGTAGAGGAATGCATGAGCAAGTTAAGGAGATACATGGGTAATTCCAAAAAGACCCAATAAAAATTTCTATAGATGAAAAATGCAATGTCTGAGATGAAAAATTCACTGAATGAAATCAACAGCAGATTAGATGCTACAGGGGAGAAAAAGGTAGTGAACCTGAATATAAAGCAATAGAAACTCCAAAACTCAACACAGAGAGAGTCTACCATGCAGTATAGCTATTTATTATAGTAGATGTTCCATGAATGGAGTTAGGAAAATCAGGTACAGGGCTGTTGTAGCAAACCAATCTATTGAAAGGGGTTAGTAGGGCAAAAATAACAGTAGTGATAGTAGGAAAGTAATCCACAACTACTAATACTACTAATATAGCAGAAGAAGACTAGCTAATATTGAGTTAGCAGGCACCTAGTTAAGCACTTTATATACATTGTTTCATTTAATTTTCAGGACAATCCTAAGAGGTAGGTGTTACCATCCTCTTTTACAGATAAGGAAACTAAATTTCAAACAGTTTAGATAAATAGTAAAGATCACAAGATCATAAGATCACACAGCTACAGTGGTAAAGGAGGAATCTGAACCCAAATCTATTCTATTCTATTTTAGAGCCTGTGCTCTTAACTACTGGCCTTCCCCATTCAGAATGGCTGATTGAAAGGAAGACATTTGAGAGATATTTCAAAGAAGAATCAAAGTAAAATTTGATGACTGACTTGAATGTGGAAAAAAGAAAATACAGCAAATGGAAAGTATATTATCCAAGAAATAGCAGAAGGTCAAAATTATAAGTAAAGCTGTAAACATGTACAGCCCATATAACTTGAGAGCTGGAGGGAATATGAAAGAAACTCTCTTCCAGACACAGAGGCACAATCACACACACACATACACGCACACACTTTTAAACAGTAAAGTAAATACAGATATGGAGACTTTTCTTTTCTACTGCACATTTGTTGAGTGTTTTAAAATGACTTGCTTGGTTTCCCCAGCTAGTTAGAGACCATGTCAAGACTGAAGCTCTAATCGTCATGCCCTTTCTACTCTAACACCCCACTTCTGAATAAATTATGTAAACAGGCCAACCCCATGCCTAGCACATGACATGTTTTTAATAAATATTAGATGTTTCTATTGACAACCAATTAAGCTATTCAAAATGACTTATGCACATAGGCACAGCGGCACTGCACGGGGGCAGGTCCACTCTGAAACCGTCTCGGCCTTCTCTTGATGGATTCATCTTATTTACTGTCAAATGATGAAGACAAATCCCAGTGACTGGGGAAAGAACAGATATTTTTAGGACTCCTTCACCTCGTATAGTACCTTCTTGAAACCCTCTCATGTTAAGTGCCTAACACTGAAGCAGAATGGAAATAGAATAATCATCTTCACATAAACAGCATTGCCCATGTTTCCAATCCTTTCCACAGGAGGGATCAGCTGATGCAGGCGGTCAGTCTGACTGTACAGTTATAGGAGCATGACAGGAACTAGGTGAGCCCTTCACCACAGGACTCTGTATTACCTAGATCCCATATGTGCCCCAAAGCAAAAAGCAGGCTTTAATCGCTTTATCCCCACATTCTGCTCACACAACTGTATGCCCAGTAAGAGATGGCTTTCTCCACATGAGATTGCTGTCCCAAGCACCATGTGAAATGGTTTGCCTTTAAAGAGCCTCTCCATCGCCCTTGGCACCAACATTTCCCAATGTTTATGTTTTTGAGAAGAGAATGTTGGTGATAAAGCTCCCAGTCACAGGAAGGCGCCTTTTTGCTCTGGCAGTTCACAAGATATTCAGTTTTATTTAATGGCTTAACTGCTTCATAATTGCTCGTATTCCACTGCTCCTAAGCCTGAATGATCTCAGCTTTTAATATGCCTTGTCTAATTTTTAGCCACATCAATCTATACAAATAGCTCATCACTACTCTGAAATGCTAATGCTTGTCACATATATCAATCGCCTCTATAAGACCTTGTTCCTGCGTTCATAAATCTTAACATTTCAGGACCTTTATTTTCTTGTCCACTGATTCAAAGATACACACACACACACACACACACACACACATATATAACAGGCCTAATCTTCTCCAAAGGTGTAATTCTTTAAAATATGAACTAAAAAGATGTGACCTCTTTTTTTCACTAAACCTACATAATACTATTTGTAATTATTTGCAGCATTTTACACTTCCTGCCTTCTTTTCATGGTTATTTGCATGTTTTTCTTACCTCACCTTGTTTGTAAACACCCTGGGATAAACCAAGGAGATAAAGGACAGCTGGGAATGGCCAGAGACCACTCTGACATGATATCTGAGCTGAGAGCTGAAAAATGGGAATGGTTTCGCCACAGTGAAGCCTGGTCTCATATACTGTCACTTTCTGTCGTAGAACAGCAAGCTAGCCATTGGTCACTATGTGATGGTGACCTATTTCATTGGAATATTAATTGCTTCAGTAGGTAAGTGATGAAACTGTCACAAAGGAGTGGGGCAATAACCAAAAAAGTTTCCAGACACCTGAGTCAACTTGAAGTCTAAGGACTACATTGTAAATGGTCCTTTGCAGGGCAAAGTGACTATCAAGTAGAGACCCACAAAGGTCCTCTAAGTCATGGATACTGTATGTCTATATTTATCTGATAAGCATATGCTGATATATTAGTCTCTCCAATTACATTGAGAGCTCCTCCAAGGTAGGAACTATTTCTCCAATGTTACCTCTGTACCTATGCATTTATTGTTTGTTGTGTCAGCCCCACTAAAATTCAAGCTCCAAGAATCCAGAGACCCTGTTGGTGTTGTTCACAACAGCATACCCAGCCCTGGAATAGAGCACACAGTAGGCACTCAAAGTGCTAAAGGAATGAATGGTAACATGTGAACTTAAATTGTTTGCCAGTAAGCGTGTATGGCCCTTGGGTGTAAAGGCAAGACTTTATAACTAAAGTAAAGAGTGCCTGTTTATAAAACCAATAATTGTCCCTACAATAAATTACTGTTACGATGGTCATATAAACTTTAGGCTCTAGGTGCCGAACGTGACAGACCTGACCAGCACACCATCCCTGTGCCTCTCGCAGTTCCATACAGCCCAGAAACCCAGGCCTAGGGAGAAAGCAAAGCAAAACAGTGGCCCCAGAAGCCCTCTTTCAGGGGCTGGTGCTCTTACAGGGCACTTTCAGAGCTTCACTTGATAGGAAGGGCTGCCATCTGGCTCACATCTCTCCTTGTCCTCACACCCGATTGGAAGCTGAGAATATACCATGTTTCACTCTCTTCTCAGGAACCTAATAGCATATTGCACCACAGGCTGGACACTCAGTGTTTGTTTCAACTCCTACATGTAAATATCCATTTTCTTTAAACCCATGTTATTAACTTTAAGGGCATAATAATCATCTATAAGACTAAGGGTTTCGGTTGTATCTACCAGAATTCATCCATTACCTAGGCACTATAAAATTATTTACAGACCATGGTCTTCCCTGAGAGCTGAAAATAAGGTACTTGACATAATTCGTAACTGCACTGACTGGACCTTCCACAAACGTCCCAATAAAAGAATTGTTCTTTCTTACTCTTCAAGTACTTATTACCCTTAATAACACCTGTTATGACTGAGGCCTTTGGCAAAAAGAATGTTGGCTTAAAATTGTATGTTGTTAGTTATAATTTGCCTGCTGGGAAAAATGTTGCCTGAGTAATAAATACATATTACTAATAGAAAACTAGCTCAGAATTTTTTTAAAGTCAACTCTCCAACTACCTTCCTCCTCTTTCCCTGATTTGTGCTACCTTCCCAAAGCTACAGGTGCTCCCAGGAATAACTGTAACAGCTGGGTCAGGGTCTCATAAGACTAATCCTAGGGGAAAAAAACCTAGATCAGCCAAATTGGTCTCCTGTTCTGGCCTTCCTTTCTGCAACAGTTTATCTCCATTTAGGCTCTCTCCCCTTTCATGAAAACCTCATGACATCATGATCTGATAAACTCACTCACTCTAAAACATCAAAGACATTGGAGATCTAGTATATGACCTTCCTCAGAAGCATTTGTTTTTCAACAGAAGGCATGAGAAGGAAATGGCAATATTTGAAACAAAGGAATGAATTCCTAATGGCAGAATTTCAAGTCTTGTCCATCTACCAGTGAGATCCAAATCTGTTCAGATCTCAGAGGCACTCATTTTGTCATTCATTTATTCAGTCAGTCACCAAGTATTTATTGAGTGCTAATTATTCTGCCAGTGACTGAGCAAGGTGCTAACTATGCTGTAATATGACAGGCCTGGTCCCTGACCTCAGAGAACTTACAATTGTGTATTGTAATTCTCTTGATCTTAAGAGAACACTGAACCCTGATTCAACATTTTAGCCAACAGGCTTCAAACACCCTTAATAATTGTTTAGAAGGCCCCACACTCCAAGTAGTTCCTATACTAATTTCAGCTAAAACACATTATTACCTACTTCCAATTTTGTCAAATTTTTCATACCTCTTCAACGTCTGTGAAAGGAAGGATGATCTGCCAGAAGCTTTGTGAAGCTCTTCTCTGAAAAGCTTTAGGATCATTTTCAAACTTATAAACAGAGAAGACCCCTTGTATGGTTTCTATGTAAAATGATCGTAGAAGTAGCAGATTTCTTCAAAGAGGAAATTCACTCAGCACTCTAGGAAGTAAGACACCTCACTTTCCAGGAGCCCATCATCATAGAATAACTAACAGACCAACTGACCCAGAGCTGGAAAGAAATCAGGCAATACCAACATTATGGAAAAGGCAACTGGCCTCAGTAAACACTAGGAAAACTGTACCTCATGGTTACACCCGGCCTCCATTCTGATAATCTGTGTCTGTGCCCTGCCTCTGGACATACCCCCCTTAATCATATCTCTTTAACTGTCATATAGATTATTTCTGTCTTAAATCACTAAATACTTTTCTATTTTGTTCTGCCTCATCAATGTAAATATGGGTAGTGTGTCTTGATCCCATTCTGCAGAAAATAGGAAAATAGGCTAACCTGTCTGTTTTCTAAATAGGTCTGCCATCTAAATAGGATGAGATTTATTACAGACATCAGTGATAGGCCAGCAGCATACTCCCATATGATCTGATGGTTACAGGTAAAAATTCCAGTGGCTATTCAAGAACACTATGGATGGCAACAGGGGTCAAAAGTGCCTTGGACCAAGAGTTGTGGTTGTGGCAAAGGAAAAGAATGTCACTTTGCAGCAAACACCATTCGTAAATTTGGGGATGGCTGATTGAAATTAGTAGGCTGCATAGAAACTTATTTCTGGAGACAATTTTTAGGGCTGCTCTAGCAGACTTTGAAGACCAGGAATTAGAGATACTTTTAAAAACCGTTTGATCTATATATAGGGAAAAGAAGCTATATAAAGGAAAAGGAAGTAAAATACTCGGCTGGCTCTGTATGAAGCTGAAGAGTCTTCCCTAGTAATTTTTTGCATGTGGAGCCATGCTGTAGTTACTTTAAAATGACTGCGGTTGATAGTTGGAGCATTCAAGTAATAGTACAAGGTCTTTAGTGGGCTATAAACAAAGAGTTAAGGGGACATTTGAGGCATAAATTTAGACAGGTGTACAAATCTTGAATATGACTTCAAAAAACAGAATGCTGGCTAAAAAAAAGAAATTGTAGAGAATAATGATCAAGATTTAAAACTTTTGTTTGGATCTAAGCCAAAAAAACTCCACATCTAAATTTGACCTACAACTTTGGTCTTCTGTTTACTTTAAAGGGGCATTACCCATCTTCTGTCTTAGGCTTTTATGATTCAAGTATATAATCCTCTCTTGCTATTATCCCTAACTTCTTTCTTGTGAGGAGACAGCCAGCCAATATTCATCACATAAAGGAAATTCCTCAGTACTCCACCCTCCACATAGACACACATCTCCTTCCCATACATCCACCCTTCCCAGCTACGCAGAAGAGGCTAGGCGTTTCAGTGGTACCTCTACACTGCCCTGACCACGTGTCCTCAGGAATCACAGTCTGAGTGGCTAAGTGAACAGTTTGGGGGTTTTTTTAGAGCTATTGATTCATAATCCTTGCTCACGAATTTTTCCCATCTCCATGATCCAGAACACTCTACTCTGTCCCTTCCATCAGGCTAAATTCTAGCCGTATTTCAAGGTTCCATTCAAGTTCCACCTCATCCACACATTTTCTCTGATCCTTCCAGACACTAACCACCTTCTTCTCTCTGAGCCACATGCCTTCCATAGAAAGGATGGCACTGTCAGCAGCAGAACTTGGAGGAAACCCAACCTGAGTGCACTCTTCGACCACAGACTATGCTGGGTTGAATTGTGTCCCCCCTAAAATTTACATCCATCCAGAACTTCAGAGTGTGGCTTTATTTAGAAATAGGGTTCTCTAGATATAATTAGTTAAGATGAGATCTTACTGAATTAGGGAGGGAACTAGACCAATGACTGGAGTCCTCATAAGAAGGGAGACACAGAGACACAGAGGGAAGACAGCCACAAGAAGACAGAGGCAGAGTCACGCTGATACCAGCCAAGGAATGCCCAGGATCGCCAGCAGTCACCAGTAGCTAGAAGAAGCAAGAATGAATTCTTCCCCAACCTTCGGAGGGTGCACAGTCCTTGTCAACACCTTGATCTGAGATTTCTCACCTCTCTAGAACTGAGAGAATACATTTCTGTTGATTAAAGGCATCAGTTTTTGGTAATTTTTTATAGTAGCCTTATAAAAACTAGTACACAGACCATGCCTTATACCTGGACTTCTTCATATTTCACAGAGTTTGGGGTTCCAAGTTGGTAACCAATTATCAATGCTTGTTAACAAACAGGAAGACACCTCACCATGCCAGTCAGGGCAACTGGCCTGTGCAGCCATCACTGACAGCTGGTCTTTACAAGGAGGCAATATACCATTTTTAAGATTCTTGTGAAGAATAAGAGTCCTGCTAGTGATTTCCCAGTGCTAAGGATAGATTAAAGTCCCAGAGGTGAGCGGGAGGAGAGTTTTAATGGATTTGTTGTGAGGAGGGGAGATTACTACACCAAATACATTTTCTATTCAAGAATTTCCTCTTACCTACATACTATTTATTTAACTCCCCTCTTAAATGGGAGCTGTAGGACTATAAACCAAGGCAAAGATTCTCTTTAAGAATCATTTTGCACCAACCTTTTGAAATGTTCATCTGATCGTTAATCTCCACAACCACATATACTTTTCAAATATCCCATATTTATTTGATTACGGGTTACTTCATATTGGAGAGCATATCCAGAGAATAATATTTTGAGTTATACATTTTGGAAAGCTGACTTAATTAATAACTCTTGCCTCTTGTCTTGAGATTCTTTGGACTGAAAATAACAAAAAATGATTCAGAACAGCTTAAAGAGTAAGAATTATTATGTCATAAAACAAGAAGTTCATCATTAGGGGTGTCCAGGGATGGTTAATTCAGCCAGTGATGTCATTAGGCCCCATGAACTTTTGTCTTTCCTTTTTGCCTTTTGAAGCCTGTTATGTGGTTCCCCTCATGACCATAGCAGCAGTCATCACAGCTGTATATGCCAATGTCCACCGGGAAAATATTCTTTACCCCCATGTGTCACTGTCAGTCAGAGAAACACATTTCCCCAGAAGCCCCCTGCCCAACCCTCTCCCATCTCATTGGCCAAAATTGTGCCACACTTCCATGCTTAACCCAACCACTGGCAAGGGGAACTGGGCCACCAGATTAGCTGAAATCACTCATGACATGATTCATTCTCTAGGACTGGGAAGGAAGACCCTCAGCATGAATGAGTGACACCCCTGTGACAGTGTGGAACAGGAAACTACCAAAGCCATGGTTCTGTCAGTGTGGCAGGCCTGTTGGCTGGCCCTCAATGCCATACACCCTTTTTTCCATGCCAACAGAATCACCATTTTGTGCAGAATAGCAATGTGTTCAGCACCCATTGCTTGAATCATGATTAGCTAAGCCATCTCTAGTAATCCCATCAATTTTTGCCAGATACTAACTTTGCTGGACTCTTGTACTATGGGTAGCATAGGATACCAATAGTCAATGATATATGAGTGAAAGTCTTCTGGGGTCTTTTAATATATCCATATATCTAGATCTACCTATGTATCTATCTGCCTATCTAGAGGTAGAGAAAGAGATAGAGGTGGATATAGAGACAGAAAGAGACAGAGGATTAGCTTACGCCACTTCTTCTGCTACCTACCCCTCTCCACTCTTCTTTCAGCTTCTGAATATAGCCATATTGCCAGGAGCTGCAGCAGTTACCTATGGCTATGAAGTACCCAGCCCAAGAACCAAATGCCAACACACAATTATGGAGCAGGAGATGGAAAGAGCCTGACTTGTTGACGTCATCAGTGAGCCATGGAATCTACCCTGGATGTTAATCCTCTGAAAACTCTGTAACACCTATTCACATCACACTGAACATCCACAGAACACGGAAGAGACCAGAACACCTACATCCTAGAGTGAAGAAACTGTTGCAGGTGAACCCCCTAACCCTACCCCTTCCATCAAGAAAAAATGGTTAAGAAGAAATGAAATATTGGTTTGGGGAACCCTGTGTCATAGACAGCCAGAAAATTGCCCAGGGAGGGAGGTTTTCCTAGTGCTTTGGAGTCCTGCCTGCACAGTTGGAGGTGCCTCAGGGAGGTGCTCAGAGTGGCCCCTGGGCTCCCCGTGTCATGGGGAGGGGCATGCACAGTGTTGGGGAAGAGTGCTTCTCTGCTGTGAAGAAAACAGTTGGAGCCCCAGGGAGATCATGGATGGGGGGAGAAGGCAAGTGTCTCCCTTAGTGATACCCACAATAATCATCTCAACCAGATTTTGTCTGCACCAATCTGTGAGATAAAATGGTCCAACCAGGATCACAGGCACTGATTTGGTATCACCCACCTACCCTGACCCCCAGATGGTCATGGTGGCAAACCCTTCACTCTTACCCCCCAAACTCCCTCCTAATCTCCTCTTTAGTTGTGACCACAGTCTTGTAAAGTTTTACAGGCAAAGTACTGAACTTGGAAAGTATGCTTGGGTAAGGGGAACTGAAAATGTCAGTAATGAAATGAGATGAGCTGGCAGAGCGAGCACATGCTTGGTGCTGTACTGGTGGCAAAGAGGAACTTAGCGAGAGCACAGAATCAGCCCACTCACTTTCCTCAAATTAGGACCATACCTTCATTCTAACCAACCGAACAAAAACAATATATTACGCTTTCATCATGTGTCATGTAAGTTTAAAACACTTTGATTTTTGTGTATTACATTACTCCAAGAAATATACGTATAATTCACAGCTTCTGAAATGTTAAAATCTGAGTTCAGGTCAACTGAAGGAGGAGGAATCAGGAATGGAGAATAAGAAGAAGAAAAATAAATGAATTTTCTAACTCTGATTTCCTCCCTACAGATTTCCTCATTCCATACCTTTCCCTATTCAGACAAGGAACAGATAAATTCGTTTTGTGCAGACACAAAATTCATACTTCTACAATTCTGTCCCAGTGCTTTTCTCAAGGGACTCAGCATTTTAATTTCAACACTAATTTGTCAGACTGAAGGGTGGGAGAATTTTAATAATAAATTATTTGCATGAAATCATATCAAGAACTTGCCACAAAAATACACAGGCTTTTCACACTTTCTAGCTCTTTGATTGTGTATCAGTGACATCTATTAGGCTCATAATAGACCCGGAGATATAAGAAGGCTTCTCAAGCATGACCATGCCATCCCTCATTGGGCTTTCCAACCAGGGAATAAGGAAGACTGACAAATATTCAGCCAAAATACTATCTGGAATCACAGTTTTTCTGATAAAGTAAGACTTCTGTTTTATTTAATCACCAAAGTTCTGGTGAGTCCAGATCAATCAATCTCCCCACATCCTCAAGCAGGGGTATGGAAATGGGGAGGTAAGAAGGAAGGGTCCAGTGATGCTCTAAGACTTCAGGGACTTCCTTCAGCTCTGCCGTCCAGAACTTCCTTCCTAACTTTCTGGTTCTCACTGGTTTTTATCCTACAACCCATGGCTATGTCATTGATTTCTATCTCCATTCATGTCCTATAGATAGAAATGTTAGCTTGGGCTGGACATCAGATCTTCATCTAGAAAGGCCTTCAGTGCTCCCCTGGTTCTGCCTTTGGCCGTCAGTGAGCCAATCCCACTTACTCCATCCCTCCTGACTCCTCAAGTCCTGCTAGCCCAGGCCAAGCCCTTTGAACTTAGAGGGGGATCAAACATTAGCAAAAATGTTAGGTCTGCCTTGAATGGTGAGCAAAGGGAAACAAATGGAGAATGAACATAGATTTGGCTTTGATATTGGGTCAACAGATCTAAGGAAAATTCTATCTTACCTGGAAATAGCACTGTCCCAGCAGCTAGAAGATCACTAAGTAGCTGGACGATTCTGCTCATTATAGCCCAATTTTCTAAATTCTATAATTAAAAAAAACTGGACCACCCAGGAGAAGGCACCAAGAAAGCAAAAATCAGAATAGCTAAGTTCTGTTCTGTTCTCCCATCCATCTCCAAGAGAAGGCAACCAAGATTTGGTTTACACAGGCTAATTAGCAACCCAGGAGAAAATCAAAAGTACTTATTTTCAGGATTCCTAACTCCAACCATTTCCCCAGTTCCATGAAAGCTAAATCATGATGCAGAAGGTAGATTTGCATTATTGTAATCTGATTCTTTTAAAGTTCCAGAGGCTTTAGTTCAAAAAGAACACATTAACAATTTGCATCCTATTTGGAACTTCTAAATATTAAGTTTTAAAAGGCCAAAACTTAAAGTATGTCCAATAAAATAAACAACAATCCCCTGGGCTATAGTCAAGGATAGCACAGATTATATATTTTGTCTTAATTCAATCACATTCTCAATAGGAAAAGCACAACACACATACGCATGTCCGGATTGGCCCTGCTAATGTTAGGAGGACATCCAGAAAGTAAGACTTGTACTTGACAAATTCTGTCTTCCATTTCCCTGACTTACACGTCAAAGTTCTGCATCTTCCCTACCAGTTTTCATTTCTTATTCTTAGCTGATTGTCAGCTAGTCTGTCTATAGATAATGGCTTTTAGCTGATACTGGTTTAAGGTATTTCTTTTCCCAGGTGTATATGCGTATGTAAGTGAATACTTCAAATCATCAGCCTTAGGCTTAAGGAACTAATTGTGATATTGTGGGGAGGAGGAGGAGAGTGGAAATTCAGAGAGTATTTCATGGAAAATTCTCAATTGGCTAGCAACCCTTTGTCAAAGCTGAAAGGAGAGATAACTGCAAACAGATATCAAAATACTCAAACCAGAAACTGTCACCTGCTGGACTTCTGGATTTTTTTTTAGTGGCAAGTGACAAAAGCACAATTCAGATCAGCTTGAGCAGATATGAGACTTTGTTGGCTCATGATATTCAAGAAAGGAGAGAACAATAAGAGATGGAAGAGCAGGGATGCTACTGAACCTGGGAAATCACTGGAACCAGGGTCTCAGATTCACAATGGGCTTTTACTCTGCTCCTCATTCCTGCCTCTCTGCTTGTCCACTACGTCTTCTCCCTCTGCAGAATGATTTTCTTCAAATGAAAGGATACATGACTTTGACAGTTGCTAAATTGTACGTCTTACAGACTTAAGCCCTATGCAGAGGCTGCCCTTAAGCTCTCTGTCCCCCAGTCTAGCCAAGGAAAGGACTCTTTAGTGCAGCTTGAATGGGAGCTTGGACCAGTCAATGAGGCCAAAGGGAGGGCTGCTGGAATTGGTCCATTTTCCAGGGTGGACCTGCAAGGTAGGAGACGTGAAAGATACTCAGGTGTTTATTGCTGTGATAACTATGAGGATGAGGGGAAGGGGAGAGGGCAGTTTTTAGCAAAGGGATTCTGAGACAATCCCAGGTGCCAGGTGTCCTCTACAGCTGAGCACAGCACAGTACTGCCTAAACCCCAATGTCTCACATTCCAGAAAATCCTACCCCTTCAATATGGAACACCCCGTGGGGTCAGCTCACTGGGGACTGTAAAGAACATGGCTTTCTTGAGTTAAACTGCTGTAATACAGAGGGAGCAGCAGGAAAGTACTGAGGGGATATCAGAACAGGAGAAAAGAATTTGGTGGTACCATGTGTTACACCAGTACCCACTGGTCCACACCTACCACACAGTCTCTGGGAATTGCCTGAAGGAGTTGAGGGTGAGCAGAACATCCTGTTACTGTCTAGAGTGTAGTTTCTACAATAGTACTTAAGAGCTTGAGCTAGCAAAATAGGAATTAATGCTGTTAGTATAGGACAAAAGGGCATGGGGCTAAGAGCTGGGGCTCTGGAGCTAGATTGCCTGTATTCAAATTCTTGCTTCACCACCTCCCAGCTGAGGGATCTTGGCCAAGTGGCTAATGCTTCTATGCCTCAGGTTTCTCATTTGTAAAATGGGAATGGGTACTGACCTCACACAGTTGTTTTTAGGCTTAAATTCATATATGTGAGAGCACTTTTTAAAATTCTATTTCCCAGACAGATGTAGAAGGAGACCTTTTAGAAACTAAAACATCTGCAGATCCAAAGGAATGAATCACTAGTGGTAAACTTGCAGATATTAATAGGATATTTCAGGGCAGAGAGTTATTCCTAATACTTCAACATACCTACCATATAGATGCCTACTGACCCTGATTTTCAGTTCACTGGGTCAGGCAGAAAGAGGCTTTTTCTAACTCTTATTTTCCTCCTGCTATATCTCTAAGGGTCTGGTCTCAGGTAGCTTTTTGATGGCTTAGGAATTCTTTGTTCCAGGCCTTGAAGACCACTCCCTCTTCCCCAGAGTTTGTGCCCCATGCCCACTGAATCTAGTATATAAAACCTGGACTTTCCAAGTCTCTAAGAATTCCTGAGAAGGAGGGGGGAGAAACAGGAGGTAAATCTAGAGAGAACTAAGAATATCTCACAATGGCCCACTGAAAGAGATAGGAAATAATACAGAAGAGTTTACATACTGTGCAGCCAGTGCAATGGTCCAAGCTATCTTGGAGACAAAAGATAACAACCAGCTGCCCTCCAGGACATGGTCAAGGCAAACAAATTCATCCTTGGCCACCTACCACAGCTCTGAAATAACAGGGAGGCAGAAGACCACCAGGCAATCTGGTGCACCTAAGATCAGAGACGGGCAGCATCCAGGTCAGTTGTACTACTTTTTCCTGAAGTCAGAGAAATGTCAGTTCAGATACAAAATGAAAAAGTGGACTCCTTCGAACAGTTGACTGAATATAACCATTGGTTGCAAATGCAGTGTTTTTCTTTCTCTCTCTTAAAAGGAAGTTGCTAAACTTGTTACTGGAAAGAGTCAGATTCCTTAGATTGTTCCATATGCCCAAATCTGACAGTTACACTGGCACACTTTGATTCCCCATTTCAAAAACGTGTGTGGAGACGCAACTGAGCGACTTCCATGTCACATCCTGTTCTCTCAATCCAGCTTTTGACATTTGCAGAGGACTCTTCCAAGGAAATAAACTAAGCACAGATAGAACCCAGTCTTTTCCCTTTAAGCCATCTCTTCCTTTAACATATTCTTCATCAAAGATGCACTAGAAAACACTGTCTAGTGCGTAGAGAAGGTGTAATTTTTCAGTTTCTCACTGAGACACAGGTTGGCAAATAGGTTAATTTTAACTTCACAGATTGCAAGGTGTGTGAATAGAACAGCTATATCAAGAACAAAATAGAGCTGAAAAGAAAGAGCTGCTCTGAACCACCAAGCTGTTTCAGCCCTAAGGTCACAGAGGGCATAGGGGGGCTATTGCATGAACAGCTCAAACAACACTGAGTTAAGGAACTTAATATATGCTCCTTTGATTTTGACTAGGAATAGAGAGAAGAGTGTGGAACATGAAAGGAAGAAAGGGACATCCAGTTTTTCATAGAAAATCATTATAGCTGAAATTGATTAAGTGCTTACAGCATGCCAGGCACCAGACTAGGAATATAATACCATGAGCGCATTGGATGCTTAGTAAAGCTCTATGTGAAAGGGACAATTCAGTCTCCTTTTGTAGATGGGGAAGCTAGGGCTCAGAGAAGTTACATAATTGCTTGAAATCACAAAGCTGATAAGTGGTGGCAGTGAGATTTGCACCAAGGTCTTTGGTTTCAGAGCTCCCAACCCGTTTCCCTATCCTGGTTTGTGCCATAAACCCAATAATAAGAAAAGATCATTTGCTGTCAACCCTCAGTTGCCCAGGACCTCTTACAGTTTATGGATTACCCAGCCTCTCACCTCTTCTCCCAGAACCTTTTGTTAGATTCTACTTCAGAAGAATGAGCATGAAAGGGGCTGCAGGCAGGGGAAAGAGGAAAAACAAAGTGATTGATTTGAGGTGCCTGGTACCAGACCCCTGGAGGAAGTGATTAAAACAAATGGGTAGAGTGAGATTTAGGGATTATCTGCATGTTTCAGTTATCAAAAGTATTCACTGTTCTTTATAAACCTACATAATTAAGTTGGATCCAAAGTGGTTTTGTTTTCTTTGCCCTTTTACCCACCTAATTGGCCTAGACAAAGACTTCACCTCTGATTTTAGATGAACAAAGTCATTCTGTATGAAACATAACTGGTTCTGCAAGTCATACAGCAGCAAGGGCCCACCCTTAGATTAAATACAGTGTAAGGCCAGTAATGAACAAGGTCATTAAGTCATTTTAAGGCCTCTTACTCCTACTGCCTACCAGCCAGGGTGAACTTATTCATTTTCAAGTGCCAAAAAAGTTCAAAGAGATATATCACACTCATTTTAATAATGAGTGGATCTTAAAGGGTGTAGAGTCAAAACGAATGACTTAGATTCATGGTTAGGTCATTCCCTGGATACAGGCCCCTATTTCAATGATAGAAAACACACACACACACACACACAAATACATAATCAAATAAATGTTTTCAGTGATAATATAGTGAATTAAGTAACGTTTTATTAAACACTTTGCTGAAAAACTGAGTATCAGCCTTAGGATATTAAATGACTGTCTTGGAGAATTAAGACAGAATGCTGCTCCTGTCTGATTTGGGGACAGAGCAGACAGAGCCAGGCAACATGGAATGCTAAAGTTTTATAACCTTGTATATTAAAATAAGCATTTTTTCCTTGGATGAAGTCACAGTTATCCGAATGCTTTGGAAAAAGAGAGCTCCTTTTTAAACTTTTTTGAGAAAATTAATCCTTTGAATGAAATATGTCTATTCCTACAGGTCAGTGACTGATAAAGAGATGCTGTGGCAGAAACTGTCAGCTGCCTACTATAAGCTATGTTCTTCCTGCGAGCACCCTCCTCTCTGGTTAGATGTGGCCATGCTGCTAATGGAATGTGCACAGAAATGACCTTTGCCATTTCCAGGCCTGGCCCATAAGGTCCTCCCCTGCATGCTCCTCTATGCCCTTTCCTCCCCACCAGCTAAGCACAAGGAAGTCACATGTTGAAGATGACACAGCCTTCATCAGCCCAGGCCCTTAAATGAGTTCATGAGAGAGGATTACCCTTCTAACCTGCTCACTTACCCAGTATATCAGGTGAGCAAAAAATACACTTCTGTTTTGTTTTAGCCATAATCTATTTGTGGGTCTATTCTCTTTTTTACCCTTTTTTTATTCAAGTATATTTGATATACTATATTATATTGGCTTCAAATATACAACACAGTGATTCAAGAATTATATACATTATTAAATCCTCACCCCAAATAATGTAGTCCCTATCTGCCAACATAGAAAGACATACAGAACTATTGACTATATTATTCTCTCTGCTGTATTTTCATCTTGAGGGCTAGCGTTATGGCAGCCCACCCTAACTAATACAGACACATTTTTCTGATAAAAATCAACTCAAAATTTGTTAACATCGTTTCAGTTTTGACTGATCTCCTAGGTATTACTCAGGAGAAGCACCAACCATCTATAGCTAAAACCCTGTTGTTATTTACCCACGAGCACAGCCACATAGTGCAACTTCATTGCAAATCAACATCCACAAATCCGAGTATCTGCCCTTGAGACTGTTTACCTAAGACTCATTCTGAAATAACCACTGGCTTTCTCTATCAGGGAGTCTTGACACATGCAAAATTCTTTTCCTTATTCACAAGCCAAGAGTTTCTGATACCTCCATCTCAGCCTATCTGGAGAATAAGTATCTATCTCTTTGAAGTGGCCCCCAGGAAAGTTGTAAGTGAATTTCTGGTATGCCATTTAGTACTTGTTTGATTAAGATTATTTAACTTTATTTACAAAAATTGTGTCTCCATTCCCTTCTCAGTTGAAGGTATAAAAAGAATTTTCAGTGTTTTAAACAATGTGAGGACCACATGGAAAACAATGCACATGTAACCAATGTAAGGTAAACGCTATTTTCTTCAATATTTTAGGCAATTACTCTGACTTATTTTTACCAAAGAAAAGTGTTTTCCAAAAACCTTTTTAAGTGATTTTTAAAAATCTGTGTAAATAGCATGTATAAATTATCTGTTGAAGTATGCAAATTATTTTTTCACATACCAGAACATGAACCTCCCTCTTCCTCATCCTCCCCTCCCCATTACTGAAGAACAAGTATTTTCAGGAAGTTATTTAATTCCTTAGTTTCTGACTTCACAGACTGCTGGAACAGGAAATCAAAATGGGGACCAGAGCAGAGGCCAATCCTGGAAATTGGAAAGGAAGGTGAGGGGGAAGAGAGAAGACTTGATGGGCAAGAAAGACTATCCCGGCTTAAATACAAGGGAAAGAAAGTGTTGTGCTCAGGCAGTCAGGGACCGTGTGCTGGGAGTGGGCGGCTGAGGGTGCTGAGCGGTCAGGAACGTAGTGGCTACAGGGACGATGAGTCAGTGGAAAACTCCTTCATAGGCTGCTGGCAGCAACTCGGTAATGTGACTGGTATGTGAAGGTTCCATTGACCTGTGAATTATAAATTCAGAATACACTTACTTTTAGTGCTGAAATCATAATAGGGCTCCCTACAAATGAAGTTCCCAGGCTCCTGGCCCAAACCCCGCCAAGTGCCCCCCCCCACACACACACACATTGTTTGTGGAGCCTGCAGGAGACTGAGTCATATGTGCCCATTACTAGAAAAAGTCTCTTGGTTTCCGCTGAGTAAGGGTAAGGGTAACACACCCCTTATGAGATCACCAACCAGCTCCTGGGTGGAAAGCTGGGGGCACTAATGGCCATGGTAAAGTGGAAAAGCCAAATGAATGACCTGGGTGGGACTGGACATCCACCTGCCTTCTCATCCAAATGCAGCTCATGTTAAGCAGTGGCCAAATTAAGTAACTCTTTGGTGATATGTTCTCTCCACATTTCAGTTTTTGCTCTGTTTCCTCTGATCTTGATTTCTTTGTAAACATGTCTTAAAGGCGAAAGGAATCTGATCTCAAAATGGATTCCTGTTTTGGTTTTTGAGGTCTGCCAGTAATTTGTACCATCTAAGGACATCAGAAGCAGCTATTTTGACCATAACCAGATGGCTGCAGCTTCCCGAATTATCTGTATCTTCAGTGTAACATTTTTTTCCCATTTGTTTTATGGAACTTTTTGTGAGTCTATTGGTATCTTTTAGTTCAGCAATGAAAGTTCCCTCAGAGATATCTTTTCAGCCTCCCTTTCAGCTTTTTCTTAATAGTTGTAAATGTGAGGTTAAAATATGATTTGAATAATCTTTTCAACTTTATAATGCTGCAAAGAAACATTGGTAACTTTCTGGTAGGCCATGCTAATTTATACCAAAAAATTAGTCTGGGTCTGAGTCTGTCTCAGTAACACCTCCACATAGATCCCCCCCAAAAAGCAGACACAACTCACAAAAAAAGAAAATAATTTAAAAATAATATATACTTTGTGTGCATAAAGTTTCATATATTATGTAAGACATTGTGTGTGTGTGTGTGTGTGTGTGTGTGTGTGTGTGCGTGTGTGTGTGTGTGCGTGTGTGTGTGTGTATGCATAAACATACATAACCTTAGGGAAATAAGGTTATATAAGTCTAAATTTTAGAAGATGGAAAGAAGACCCTAAATTCTAGTAACTAGACTTTATTTGGAATTAGTAATAAAAATTGATTTGATTAGGAAAGGATTTAAATGGAAGCAAGGGAAAGCTGTAGTTACGTCACTGAACTGAAACTATGAGATTATCGCTCTTTCTTTGTCTCTCTCTCTGCAACATGCTCCTCTTTAGAAAGACAGCAAGTTTGAACTGAATCTCTTCCTCACACAGGGCAAGGGTAGGAGATGGTGGTTAAGGAGGAAACCAGGCAGAAAAGGGAAGATGGAGGTGAGGTGGAGGGAAGGGCTGAAACTGGAGGACATAGAAAGAGAGCGGATTGGAGTATTAGTCTGCATTTTTCTGCACCTGATTTATATTTCTTACAATAGTTCTTAAGGATGTGGGAAAAGATCACCAACTTGGGTTAAGAGACTGATTTAGGAATGGCTCAAGGTCATTCTTTAAACCTCTCTGGGCCCTTGAGTAAATTAAGAAGAACTATTCCTTATTATTTTTCCAGGGCAACTCTTGGGGGTTGAAATGCTAATGTGCTGGCCATCAAACATTTCCGTTTTGTATTGACTGGATAAGGTAGATTCTGCTGAGGTTAGAAAAAGAAAACTAAACTAAAATCTTTGTGCTTTAATATGACACAAGTTGATTGTTTCACACAAAGTCCCTGGCAGGCCAGGGTAACCGGTGTCCAGGCTGTAGGTAGCAATCCCTGATCCTCTGATCTGTTTGATGATTATTGTTTGATCATCTCAAACATGACTGGGTGGCCAGAGAAAAAAGACTGGAGAAACCCCTGGCCCCACCACTCACAACCTGTTGGCCAGAACGTGTCATGTGACCTCTTCCAAGTGTTAGGGGGAAGCAAGCCAGATGCAGTTTTCTCATATATCCAAAAGAATTAAGTGAGACCTAAAAGTCTCTTCTACAGAGTTATGTAAGGAAACACATGGAATATATATAAAATGATGCAAAATATTTGAAGAAGCCATAGATAATAGTGCAGGGAATTATCAGTATGCTCACAAGTACCTAAGAAACAAAATCTTTGTGCCCAACCCAGAGATGCATGCTGGGGAGCTGAAGACAATTCTAATAGTTTCTTCTCTCAGAGGGCCTTCACTCCTGTTGGGGGGACAAGATAGGCTTCAGAGAAAGGAGGCAGCTAGAAACAGTGGAAAGAGCTCTGTGTTAGGAGCCAGAGTACTTGGATTCTACTATGAGCTGAGTCACTTACTAACTGCGGCATCCTAGGCAAGGACCTGAGTCATTCTTGGGCTCCTCATCTGAAAACTACACATGAGAGCATCGACTGTATCTACCTTACAGGCCTGTCATGAGGATTAGATGGGATGGCCTGCGTGCTGTGAATGACTAAGTGTTCTCCACAGACGAGCTCTAACTGGATAACAATACAAAATAGAAAAACACTAGTACTTGAACCATGTATTGAGCACCTACTCTTCACAGACCATACTTTACATAGGATTTCTCTTCTTGGAGTTTGGCTGTGGATTTGAACAGGAAGAGAGAAGGAAAAGAAACTCAATTCCATGTGTGGTGAGCAGCTTGAGACAGATGGAGGGGCTGGATTTGTAAAAGTAAGGCCTAGTGTTAAGACAAAAAGAGATGAAAAGTTTCTGAAGATTTGTGGTTGCACGACAATGTGAATATATTTAACACCACTGAATTGTACCCTTAAAAATACTTAAGATGCTACATTTTATGTTCTGTGCAGTTTGCTTCAATTAAAAAATTTAAAAGAAAACAAAACAAAAAGATGAAAAGAAGGTGGATCTGAATAGCATAAATGGTTTCTAAGAAACCCAAGTAGTTGTGGGGAGGGGCCCATTGATGGAGAAATTTTAAAGGCAGGCTGACAAAAGTGGTCTAGATCCAGGTGTTAATAAAAAGCTATACTAGACTCTTGAATAGGGAAGAGACATGACAAAAATTCTGTTTAACAAGACTAATTGGGCACAATATTTGGGATGAATATTTACATCTAGGGAGAGGCTGGGAGCATGGACTACATATAATTATTTCTTGAAATCTAGAGGAATGTGACTAGGGCCTAAGCTAGGGAATGGAGAAGAAGAAAATAAGGCTGGAAAGACAAAAAGCAACACATGCCACTGATTAGATAAGGAGGATAATGCAAAGGAGAGAATCAAAGATTCTCCCAAGGTTGGAAGGTGACAAAGGTGACTTCACAGCTTTTATCTATTATCATATTAGGAGGGCCACCTTAAATACCTTGACACAATGGAAAATTATGTGATTACTTAATAAAAAATGAGAGCTGAACACAAACTGTTCAGTGGCCACACAAGCTCCTGATTAGAAACGTGGGGTTAAACTAAGATGTATGTTCTACCTCTGCTCCATCGGCCTCGGTGGACTCTCCCTATTATCTCTGAACAAATTCACAGTCCTAAGCATCACACTCAAGGCCTTGTTTCATCTGGCCAAACCACACATTTTTGAACCTTTAACTTCTCCATCCTCACATGTGTCCGCACACTCCCACCCCAGCCTGCTTAAGGCTCCACAAGCAGGCCATGCACTGCCTCCCCTCCACACCCTTGCTTCTTCAGTTCCCACTACAGGGAACGCTCTTTCCTTCTCTGTGAAGGAACTGGCTATGCCTTGCCCAGTACCTCAATATAACTGTTCTTCTAGCATGCAATTTGGTTGATTCAATTTGGGGTTATGACTAACTGGATACATGTTCTTCTATCTCAAGGGTGACAATTCATCCAGATTTGTTTGACACCATTTCCATTTTAAAACCAAAAGAACCATGTCCCAGAAAATCCCTCAGTCTCAGGCAAACCTTTATGGTTGGTTTCCCTACACTTCCTTTGTTGTATCACAGGCCAAAGGACAGAGAGAGCATCTGAAGTGTTTCTATAATCACTTTATTTGCATTGTCCCAATCATTACAACCACCAATGAGAATGGTGTTATTATTCCATTTTACGGATGAGAAGACTGTGACACAGAGAAGGTAAGTAACACTGGGAAATGGCAGAGCAGGATAGGAACTCAGGATGTCTGATTTTTGAGCCCACTCAATGCAGAGCCAGACATCAAAGGAGCTGGAGCAAGAGACTGGCAAAGGCTCCCTCCCCATTTGCCCTTAGCCAAATCCTGATTTTCCTAATAAAGAATTATTTAGTCTATATTCCAGATTGGCATGACTAGTTAATAAGTGTTCAATAAATGTTCATTGAATTGAGGTTAACTGATAGGCACCTAATGTGAAGAACAGAAGAAATGGGTAACAAATACGGGAACCATGAAAGAGAAATATTAACCAATTTGCAACAGTACAAAGGAGAGAGGATAGCAATGATCCTTCTACTTAGACCTTAAGATAAAATTGTACCTAGTTTGACTGCTCTCCCAAGTCTTACCTCCTTGCAGTCAGATGGAATCCAGGTCCTTTTTCAACATTTTCTCAAAACATTTCCAAGTATTATTTCTCATTATTCTTATATTATTCCATTTGCATTTTAAGCATACAGTATAAAGGCTGGAAAACAATGAAACATGCAAATAAGGAGGCTGAAAGTGTTCTTTGAAGAGTTAAGTGATGAAAAATAATGGCATTCAAGTTCTTTAAAAGCAGTACATTATCTCTTAAATTGACTTTTCTGTTCTTTTTCTACCCTCCCCCTGCTTTTGTTACTCTCTGCATTGAAAAAAATATAATTCCACAATAGTATTTTTCCAGGAAAAGTAACTTTTAGAGCTTGAATTATTTGCTTTTAATCTTATAATACAATGTCTTTTTTTGGAAAAAAAAGTTTGACTTGGATGGGAAACTCTATGACAATTCTACATCATTACTATTTGAGATAGGTTATCAGATTAAACCAGATGCATTTAGTACTCAGTATTCCTAAAGTTTGGGCTATCATGTGAGTCAAGGCCAAAGTTAGTGACCTGAATTCAATTAAGGGATGTTTTTAACCAATTGGATCATCACATTGCCATTCAGGACATCATTATGAAGAGCTACATTTCATCATTTCTGTTTATATAAAGTAAATTTTTAAATAGTTCTCTTTCATAATCTGCAAGCTCTTAGGAAAAAGAAACCATTCCTTCTTTATTAACCTGCTTTTTAAAGTGCCCAAAATAGCCCTCCACATGGATCAATTGAGAATAAACGCATCTTTATGATGACAGTAGGGACAATGGCTACAGAAACATTCTTCGAGGATGCTGAAACGGTCAGTAAGCACTATGTACCTATTTTAAAATAAATTCCAAAGATCTCTGCACACAGACTGTTTGTAAGTGAGCCAGACCCAGTCACCTCACTATAAGCCCTGGGCTACTTTCTTTCACTCACAGCTGGGCCCTGGCCAGACTCTCTAGATTCTAGTTCTATCTCTTCTCTCTCTTAGTAGATAATCCTGGATCTCATTAGCCCTCAAGCAACATGCCATCAGTGTAAGAAAATTATTTATCTCGGTTAGGAAATTTGTTAAGGCACGACTAGGGTGAGCCATGAGGTAGATGAAGTTTATCTGTAGCTTGACCTTTAGGATTTTACAACCTCATTCTGCAGTTTTTCCCATTCTAGGCCTTCCTTCTCAATATCCTTGAGGGGTTTCTCCGATTCCTACTTTCAACAATCTACTCTCCCCAGGTTTTCACATTCTCCTCTCAGGAGTATTTTCATTTTAAATACAAAAAATTACCCCCATCCCAAAACAGAAACAACTTTATTATTTTTAATTATAAAGCTAATACATACTTGCTTCATAAAATATAGGAAATTATAAGAAGAAAATAAAAATCAGCCATTATCTCACCATCCAGAGATGGGATATATCTTTCTAGATTACTTTCTAAGTTTACATGTATATACAAGTGGAGGAGACCACATATAGGTTCTATGCTGTAACCTGCTTCTTCACTGTACTATTGAGTTCATAAAGGCACCCAAAACTCTCTAAGTATCTTAATAAATGCCGACAGAAACTGAATCTAACATTTGTCTTTTCCTGGATAGAAAAAGACCAGCCCTCTCTCTTTCTTACCCTACAACCAACGACATTTGGCCAGAATGATATACAGAAAATGCTTTATTCATGAAATAAATCACAAATCGTGCTTCAAACAGTTGAGAACAGTCCACCAACAAGTTGTAGGTCTAATGCCCCGTTACACTGGGCTCTTCAAGGACAGACGCCAGGCCCTGTTCTTATGCTCCTGAGAGCTCAGAACTCAGACTTCTCACTCACTGAGTGGCCCTTTCCAGCTGAACCTTCATATGTTTCAGCTCTGGGAAACTGTTTTCCGGTTCTCATTATTTCCTCCCCTTCAAATTCTCTGTTCTGTTCTTTTTCAGAAGATGTTGGACCTTGTTTTGGTCCCCTAGCTAGTGCATTTCCATAGATTTCTATTTCTACTTATTATTGTTTTACATTCTAGAAGATCTCTACTTCATTTTCCAACTCTTGCACTAAATTCTTTTTACATCGGCAATATCTTTATTCTTTAAGAGCTCTTACTTTTCTGATTGCTCTTATTTTACGTAATATTTTCTTGACTCTGAGTATTTTTCTTTTAAATTTTTATTCTGTTTTCAAAATTAGACCTATGAAGTTTCAGGAGAAAAAAAAACTCTAAAACTCAGTTTTAGCAGAGGTATCCCATTTACACACAATTGGGAAAGTAATCTGTGATCCATTAGTTTATTTTTTTATCACTTGGTGTTGATTCTACATTGAGTTTTCTTTTCCTCTCCCTGGTTTCTTTTTGTACTTGGACCATTTGTTAAAGACTTGAGTCTGTTCCCCCTGACATGTATGTAATGGTGAGGCAAATTAACTTAAAACCTACAGTGAAATACTATGGGGAAAAATGTGAAAATGAAACCTTCATTTAGAAATTGTTCCTCACCCAGAGCCATTCATATTGGCCACACATAATTCACCAGTTATCTCAGTTGGGCAGAATCATTTTCCAGTTGTATGTGGAGTTATAAGGTGAAAATCAGATTAGCATCCCTCTTAATAGAGCCCAAAGCTATTAATAATAAATCCTAGAGACATAGTTTAATTAGAAAAAAAACTAGAAACTATTGTCAGACAGAAATCACCTAATAAAAAAGTAATTTATAATGCACACCCTAATTAATAATTTACCTCTTAGGATAAAAAAATTACCAAAAGTAATTACAATTAAAACACACTCTTTTTTAAGGATGATAAGATAACACTAAGAAGTTAGGATAATCTCAAGCAACAAATTCAACTTCTGTATCACCACTTTCTGTCAAAAATTATAATTAATTTTAATGCTTTAAAAAAAATACAGAGATTCTTTTCCCTTGGCCTCCAGTCCATTAACTGGTAATTGTAACTTTACAAATAGTAAAAACTTCTAAACATAGCCTAACATAATTCTAAAACAGATATCCCCTAATTTAAAAGGATTTCAGAAACAACAACCAAGTGCTGAAGGCTTGGATGAGAGATTAGAATTGGCTTAAATTAGGCTACATTGAGTTACTGACCTAGAACCAACTTCTGATTAAACACAAGACTTCAAGGAAGGAGATTAAACACAAACAGCCTCCCCCAGGCTATAAACATAAGAACAGGAACTTGGAACATGTTTTTCATTGTCATATCCCCAGTCTCTCATACGGTGCCTGGTAAAAATTTCACACTTGAAAATTATATGTTACTTGAAAATGAAAGAATAAAGAATTACAATAGATACATATATCAAATCCCTCTATTATACACCTAAAACTAATACAATGTTACATGTCAATTCTAGCTCAATAAAAAAAATGTTTTCTCCCAATAAACAGTTTTGCCAAACTGAAAAAATACAATTACAGAAAAATGTGTGAATGTAATCAGTTGTGCTGGGTGCTCCAATAAACTGCCTAGATACCCCTTAAGGAAAAAAGGACTTCTTTTCCCCAGCTGGGAACAGGTGCTGCTGGCTGATAGCTCTCGGTGTTCAGCCCCCTTCAGGACCTGCATGAGCTAAAGTGTGCCACCTCACACAAAATCACACCCCTTTCCCCCAGGGTGGCCCATATCCAACGACAGATCTTTTTGGGTATAAAAGGCCTGGCCTGCATCCCCCAACAACGAAAGCATATCCCAGCTTCAGAACTGGCTGAGGGCTATCTGAGGACACTGTTGAACTTACATCATAGCTCAATTTCTTTTCTCTGCCCAGTTCTGCCTCCTTCTATTCCCTTCAGAGGTGTTAATCCCAAAAGCACTCCCTGGCTAAACCTCTTGTATGCTAATCTCCATTTTAGATGCTGCTTCTCAGGGGATCCAACCTGCAACAGGATGTATCCTTCAGTTGAGAAGAGAAAGATTTAGAAGAAATATTTTTAAGCATGATTCCCTTGAATCCCCTCCTCCATGACCTAACTTACAGGTAAATTTAGTGAACCAGTAAAAAAAAAGGCTGGAGAAGGAAGATGTCAGTTGAGACAGAGAAGAACACCATGGCTATGCCCATCAGCAGCAATGCCACCTTACTGGAAGCCAGTCTCTCAAAACAAGAGTGGACCAAGTTTGCCTGCTTGGCATCTGGACTTAGTGGTACCCCAGAGGGTATAGCATAGTCACCTATAACATGGAGTTAGGCATCCAGTTGACTTTGATTTGAATCCTTTCTCCACAACTTACTGGTTGAGTGAACCCAGGCAAATTACTTAACTTTTCTAAGCCTCATAATGAGGATAAAAATACGTAAATTTGTGAAATGCGGAACAAAGTACCAGGCACATACTAAGCACTCACTAAATGGCCAACATTCTTACTACTTTTTAAATGTCTATTGCTAACAAGGCAAAAAGATGATGCCTGGTCAATCTCCCAACCTGAAAACTAAATGACTGCTAGTGTTGCCAAGGGAAGAATAATACTCTGGGCCTTGGTAATGAGCACTCAGAAATGAAAACAAGGAATGCTCATTCACAAGGAAATGGAGGAAGAGGTGTGGGCAGAGCCTCAAACCGGTTTGCTTCATCAAGATGGGTAATGGATGAAGTCTTTCCCATTTTGGGACAAATTATCAAATTTAGTGCATGACTTTTGGAACATATGCTGAGCTTTTACATCCACATGCAAAGGGTAGGGACAGCTCACCTTCAATTAATATCTTGCCATTAAAATAAAGTTGGGAGACTTCCAACTTCCATCATGACAAAACAAAATAAATCAGTAATAAAAAAAAAATTCTCTCTCCCAAAAGCAACTATAAAGCTGGACACAATAGTCAAAAGCAGTCATTTCAGCACTCTGGATTGTGACCAAAGACAAAACAAACTGAGAAGCATTTATTCATGAAAACGACTAAACTTTGGGTAAGCACTGCACAAGTCCATGGCATTTTCCCCAGAGCTACAAGCATCACTGCAGCTCTTGGCCTAGCAGTCTGGCCAGTGTGGGGCCGGGTGTGAAAGTAACAAGCTTTGCTACTGCTGTCACCGCTGGGGGGAACTCACCTGATGAGGAGCATCATCCGCTGAAGAGGAGACCTGGTGGCAAGGGACAGTTAGGGCTCCATTAGCAGGAAGTCGCTGGCCTGTTTGGGGCAAGCAATGGACCTGTGGACTAGCCAGAGTTTTAACAGAGTTGTGGGAAATACAACATCCATGGGGGATATGATAAACTATCAAGTATCCTGGGTTGACCATAGGCCATGCATATGCACAGCCACACACACTGTTCCTGGTTGGCAGAACTGAGCCTGGAGAGGAGATACAAGAAAAGCCAGCACAAAGGAGAAGATGATGCATATTTGAAAATGACTTGAAGTTTGAGTACATGCCCCAGCCTGCACACAGATGCATCAGCAGAGAATGGAAGCCATTCTGAATCAAGGTCTTTGAGCACAGCCTTTGATCAGTTGCTGGCTGAATACCAAGTTACATAAGCATAGAGATGATCCCTAGAAATCCAGGCCTAAAAATACAAACAAGAAAACAAAAAAAAAAGAGTAGAGTATCAGGGCCCACACACTGCAGGAGAGACAGACTTTATAGATTTAGTCCAGGCAAGCTATTAAACAAACAACAAATCCTTCAGGGGAAATAAGTCTGAATCCAGTGTGGCTACAAGAGATTATCTAAAATGTCCAGAAATCACCAAAACTTATAAAACATGCAAAAAAAAAAAGATCCATATAAGGAGGTTGTGGGCAAACTAATCAATAGAAACTGTCTCTGAGGAAACTCAGATGTTGGAATTAGCAAAGACATTAAGAGCAGTTAATACAAATACATTCAAAAGAATTAAAGGAAATTAAAGAGTTAAAGGAAAATATAATAATAACTCACCAAATAGAGAATTTCCATAAAGAGATACAAATTTTAAAAGGAACTAAATGGAAATTCTAGAGTTGAAAAGTACAATGACTGAAATGAAAAGTTCTGTAGAAGGTTTCAACAGAAAAGTAATGTGGAAGAAAAATGTGGGAACTTGTGGACAGAGCCATAGAGGTTATCAAGTCTGAAGAACAGCAAGGAGAAAAGGGACAACAATGCAATTAAAGACTGATTTCCCATCAGACACAATACAGGCCAAGGAACAGTTGAATGACAAATTTGAAGTACTTAAAATGATTGAAGTGTACAGTTGCAATAGGGGAATTTTTAGGTAGGTAAATTACTCAATAAAGCTGTTAAAAAGAAAAAGAAAAGAAAACCATAAGAGTAAGAGACCATAGCACAGACATACTTGGAACCATTTCTGCTAGTAATCTGCCACTCCCATTCTTTCCTTTGCTTTCTTTCTAAGTCTCCCTTTTACTTTATCCTCCAACACCTCCCTTCCTTCTCCCAGGCCAGGACTTTTGTGGCACCTATAACCCATGGAGATTGCTCAGGCCCAGAAATAATACACAAAGATAGTCTTTGAGTCACAGATATTCTCAAATGAGCCTTCTCCATGTTCAGATTTTTCCTTTATTTTTTTCTTGAATAAAACATTTCTTTCCCAATAAATAGATTTCAAAGATCTTTGCAAAAAAAAAAAAAGAAATACAAATAAGTTGGATACGCAAATCAACAATTTCAAGATGCCTAGAATTCAAAGATAGACAGTTTACAAGATCCCAAGGATAGGTCTCATATACACACTTGACTTTAGTTCTGATTTAGGATAATAGCAATTTTTATATAACTTAGATGTCTCAACATAATGGTCAACTAATGTGTTACGGATGCACTTGTTATTTATGACTTTTTTTTATGGAAAGAAATAACTCCATTTATTCCTATGCTTTAACTTGAAGCAGGTTTTGGGGAAGGATTCCTTGAAAATCACCATACACTAAAGGCAACACTTGTCTGTAAGATTATTCAGATACAGGAGAAATTGGACAGCCTTTTACAATTAAAACTGAAAATGACAGATAGGGGCTAGCATCAGGTGGGAAAAGTTACACAGTGTTCTTGGAGCCTGGTGATAATACTGTGCTGGCTAAGCTGGTACACTTCGTTGGTGCAGTATGCTACAAGGACATTCAAATTAAGCTCCTTTTTACAGTGCTGAAAGGACATAATGTGATGCAGGCTTCACAAAACAAACTTTTATCAAAAATGAAATATCAATTATTAGAATTCTACCCAAGCCAGCAGCTTGATCTGATGGGAATATGTAAGGCAGCAGGCCCTCATAACAAAGCCTTGGGCTGGGAATCAAGAATTCATTCTGGTTCCACAGCTAAGAAATTATGTAACCTAAATCACTGCATTTACAGTCTTTGGTCCTCGGTTTTCTCACCTATGAAATGAAGGATTTAGTCCATCTGACTCCAATGCCCCTTTCAAGCTTAAAAATAAATGAAGCTTATAAAACAGTCACCAGCCCCATCTCAGTTTTGTTAATTGCTAATTCATAAAGCACTTTTCAGTGCTTGCCCAGGACTGATTGCTTCCCTCCCTGCACAAGGTGGCAGATGACAATCCCACAACAGACAGTGAGGGCACCAAAGACACCAGAGAACAACTTGTCATAAAAATTTAACAAATTCTTTATGCTATTAAGGAATGTCTAGAGCCCAATCATGACTGGATATGGAAGAGCTTGAGATGAACATCCACAAAAATGCCTTCTTCCAGACATCTTCTTCTTTTTGTGGAATCATGTCTGGGTATTCATAACAAGATATTCAAAATATTCCACCCACTTTCCATGGCACTGTTGAAAGCTTTAGTCAGGTATGAAACAGAGATCCATACACCAGCCTTTTCTGCTCAAGTTATTCACTGCCTGTGTGCCTCCCAAAATGTATCCGATTATGCTTTCACCATTCTTCTGGAGTGAATTTCCTGAAGAGGGACTTGGGGGAATGCATACTGAAAAAGCACAGGGAGAGGATCTACCCTAAGTGGTTCTGATTCACTTTGAGCAGACAGTCAATGCTGAGCCAAGAGAAGCCAGACAGGAGATGAGGAGGAAAATACAGAGAGAGAACAAACTCACAACCTGAGAATCTGGCCAAGCTGCTCTCTACCTTAAGTAATAATTCTACAATAAGGATCCCTGTTGCCCCCCATGTTTCTTAACTGAATCCAAATCTCCTATTTTTGTTATTTTTTAAGCAGGAGCTTATTGCTGAGGTTATATTTGAAGCTAGTTATTTCCCCAAATCAAATGGTGGAAATTCTCTAATTTGCATTACCTCTAGTCTAGACCTGGGAGCCTGTCCAGTAAAAGAAGAACAGGGATATTTGCATTTGGGCTCACAAATTTTCACAATTTAATCGGCAGGTGGAAGAGAATCATGTTAAAAATGTGCACCATGAGATGGTTCTTCACTGTCAATATCCAAGCCCTTCAAGAATCACATTTGACAATAAGAAACATTTGCTTTGCTCTATAGCTGTTGAAGAGTAGCCATGCTGTCAGAACCTAAGAAGAAACAATTGCATTATTTTAGCAAATAGGTATTGTCTTTTTCTAAACCATCTCTCTACTGGTACATTTTTTCCTACACAAATTCAATTCCTAATAAATCAATGATAAATAAATTCCTTTCACGGATCATTCTTTTCCCCTTCATCCCTCTCACAGATCCAAGGTAATTTGGTTACCCTGGATTTTTATTGACTCTACTGAGTCTCTCCAAGAATCAGGGATGGAGATCCAAATGAAGACACATGACAGCTGGACATGATTCAGATATGTTGTGCTGGAAGAAGCTTTTCATGGTCATACATTCTTTTTCGCCTGACCAAAACTTCTATCAGTTCTTGTGGTGAGAAGCAGATACTGCCATCTGTGATTTTTAACGTAAGATGATCCCAAGCCACAAGAAGCAGCTAAACCTCACCATAGCAGCTGGGCCCTGTCTCCAAAGAGAGTTATAGGAGAATCGTTTCAAGCATAGCATTGCTTTGCAAGAGTCTGATTAGATACAGTGTGGCAACCAAAACACATGAACAAGCACAGCTTCAGAAAGTGAGATTTACTATTCTATTCTCAGTTCCACAAACTTTCTGGAATTCATGGGTAGAAAGTCATTGTTCCTCTAATTTCCACAGAAGTGATGACAAATTACTTTGCAATCTAATTCTATGTAAAATTTGGAAGGAGCAAAGTTAAATGGAGGCATGAAAAATAAAGTCCTTGCCCCTAAAGACAGGGCAGAGAAGGACAGGCCACGCACAGGTGGAGCCCTATCCTCTGTAAGAGGTGAGGTCAGAAAGGAACCAGAGGGAAGGGGAAAAAAGTAACACATCTAATGAATTTTAAGAGGAACTAAACTTTTCCCACAGTATTCCTTGAAACAAAGCCCAA
Source organism: Smutsia gigantea (assembly GCA_032199065.1). Taxonomy (NCBI): domain Eukaryota; kingdom Metazoa; phylum Chordata; class Mammalia; order Pholidota; family Manidae; genus Smutsia; species Smutsia gigantea. The sequence continues at coordinate 180,317 of JAVSCE010001374.1, read as the reverse complement.
AGAGTCACACTATTTTAGAAGATCCAGTGAACAAAACCCAGTCAAGTGCATGAATGGCAAACTAAGGAAGCCACAAGGCATAGGAAATAGCTGTCATTTGAGAATGCAGGCCCCATGTTGCCAAATCTTCCCATTTGTTAAGAGATACTAGAAATCATGTGTGCAGTTTCCTGACTTTTAAAATGATATGTGGCCCAAACAAAACACCTATGCACATTAGACTTAAGCTGCCAGCCACCAGTTTGCAAACCTCTCATTTCATGAATGAGGACTCTGAGGCTCAAGAAGTTTACACTGGAAGTCTGATAGCTGCTTGTGGGCAAGTTCAGGCCTGGCATCCAGAGCTCTGTGTTCAGGCCATATCCTTCAGTATAACTGGCTCATCCTAAATGTGTCAACATCATTAAGACTATGGAAAGGAAAAAAGGGGAAAAAAATACAGGTGGATAAGGACCCTTCCCGTCTCCCATATTAGCTGCCCAAGTTGCAACTGGACTGCTGTAGAAAGAATCTAAGCCTTCCTGACATGCATGCACTGTGCTATGAGAAGCAAGATGCTTATAGAGGTGCAGCCACAGATCCTTTGAGATATACACAGGGATACACAGAACACTTCTTAGATTAGACTCTGACTCAAGGAGCGCAAATGGCCTCCTTCTTCTAGGATTATGACACTTTCTCAAAATGACAAGCGTGTTGACATGAGGCAATAAACACAACTGACCAGTATTTTCTAAGAAGTTTTACTCGTTAATGCCTTGAAATAACAAACACTATTTAAAAACCTTTAAAAATAACTCACACTGCAGTATTTACTCATTCCTGTTGAGAACTGAGAACAAAAATAGCCACTCATGGAGACTTGCATAGGAATAATGTGTTACATTTTTCAAAAAAATCATGTCTGATTCTCTAAGGTCAGAGGTAAAATCCACAAAACTTCCACAAAACAAGATAATGCACACTCAGGGGGCATATTTCATTCCTGCAAAAAAAAAAGTATGTTCTTTTTAAGAATGTTATTGTGGAGTAGTGACTTGCATTTTGCAAGAGTGTGGAATACATTATGTATGCATAATAGGTTTGTAATAAAGTTGGGGACTGGTATTTAACAAGGTTGCCTTAAAGGAACCTTCAGCCACGGGTTCTAGGATTAGAATTTAAGTAACTAATACTACAAGTACTGCAAGTACAAATTGAAATTTTTACTTTTTAGTGTATATATTTCTATGCAAATATGTGATATATGTAATACATAGACATTTGCTATCATTTTACAATAAATTTGACAATCAAAGCATCACTGGGCACATTCACTGTCTAAATTTTTAAAAATCTATTTCATTTAGAACTGCATAATCGGTCAGGGAAAACTGGAAGAAATTCCTTTACAGCAGGGTTGACTTAATTTCTTGTAGAATGTTACTACTTAGTCAGTCTGCTTTCTGCCACTGCAAGTCTCAGAAGACTCTGAAAATATGAAATAAATTATATTTACCACAGACTGTACAACTAAATACCCTCTTATGTTATCAAAAGGAATCAAATTAGAACAGCAGCACTTTGTAAATAGCTGATCACGTGATGAGACATTAAGCTAGGAGGTCATTCTGTAAGGACGTATGAGCTTTAAAAAGATCTAGGAAGACAGGAAACTGAACCAATAACTAAATACTACCATGATCTCATGCTTCATTTTGGGAAACAGTGTAGTGGCAATAAAGAGAATTTTAGGACTATTTTAGATACAAGTATGCAAGGATGGTAAGCTTGCTGTCTGCAAAAGAGCTCACTGCTCCCTTATAAATGTCATAACTGACTTCAGAAGGATCTGGGCCAGTATAACATCATCTCAAAAAATAACAGCTATTATTATAGATCAAAGTGCAAATGGTATTTTGAATTGTACCATCTTTACCAAATTGTTTCCAAAAGGTAAATTGTGTAATTCCATAATTTTATTGGGCTACCTCTAACCACTTTCTTAAGACCCAGCATTCCCATAGGCAACAAATGCTTGCTCACTATTTTATGATTTTATTTCACATAGTGAGAAATAATTTTGCTCTCCCAAATATGCCATACTTCTTCAATGAACATGAAAATTTTCATCCTTGTACAACAGCATTTTCTATCTCTCAGGGATAAGAATTTGTTCATCTTTATATTTCTTACTATCTAATGGTGCTTTGCACATAGTGGATGTTTAGTACATGTCTTAGGCTCAAGAATGTTGATTGATATTCATCAAATCCCTCTTTCATTCATCCATTCAATCACAGTCTAATAACCATTCAACTAATTCAAATTAAAACACTGAAATATGAAATGTGTGCTATTTGCTTCATGCACTTTCTTTGACACATAATTTTATCAATTCAATACTTTTAAACCAAGTTTTCTGCATTTCATGAAGTACACTCTCCCTTGACATTCCTAGATTTGGTGTTGCAATCATGAGGTAATAAAATAAATATTGATTTCTAACGCTGTTTGTGACAGAAACATGGTCCTTAAATCCCCTCCCTATACATAATGACACACAGGAGCTCCATCTTCTCATGTGAACTTAAGGATGGCAATACCAACTCCATGTTGCATGAAACTTAATCCTCCAGCGTCTGGCCAAGTTTAAATTGGAGCACATTCACTGTGCTTTCATACTCCAGCAATATGCAAGCAGGAGTTCGGGGACCATTTAACTCATCCTTCTCAGTTAAATGAGGCCCCTTCCTCCTTTATCCTGAGCAATACTATTTAGCATGGTCCTGAAGCCACTGCTGCTTTTGAATTTTCAGTTAGCAGCTTGATCTGACAGTGTCAAGTTCTGACTGTGTAAGGGCAGAGACTGCAGCCTCTCTCTGAGAATCACACCTCCACTGACTGCCTACTTTGTATACAACCACATCAATTTTCTAGGCAGCAGATAGTGACAGGGAGAGACCAGAGCTGGAAGATAGATCTGGATTTCGGTCCTGGCTGTCACTATTTTCAATGAAAAAGTAACCCTTTAAACTTATTTCTTCATGAGGAAAATGAAGAGTTTGAATAAAAATGTTTTCTAAGGTACCTTCCAGAGTTGCAAATCTATAGTCTGGACCTCTTAGAATCTCTTAGAATGTTTTGTCATCTAATAAATAAGGACACTGTAAAGATTAAACTAGATAGTAGACAATAGTAGGTCAGAGACCCTATCTATTTTGTCACTGCTCTAGTCCAAGTGACCTGAACAGTCCCTACTTCATAGGCACCCAATAAACATTTGTTGAGTCAATCAGTGGACGCTCTGAACAGGAGCAACATGAATGTGGTTCCTTCTTATTGGCTGGCTACATTACTGTGCTGACCAATGAGATGATCCAGTAATTTTGCTTTTCTACTGAGTAGTACCAGTCATAACAGCAGTCCCACACTTTACATCTTGCCTACTTATCTTTGGTGCAATTTCATGTCATTCCTGTTTTGGAAAGGCCATGTGGGTCTTTTCTCCAAATTTCAATTCCCTACGCAGCAGTGTTAGGATTATAGGATTGGTCTGGATCACCCCATTTTCAGCATTGTGCACCTACTTTTTCTTTCTTTTTTTTTAATATAATTTATTTTGGTATCATTAATCTACAATTACATGTGCAATATTACGATTATTAAACTACCCCTTCATCAGGTCCCCCCCACCAACCCCATTACAGTCACTGTCCATAAGCATAGTGAGATGCTATAGAATCACTACTTGTCTTCTCTGAGTTGTACTGCCCTCCCCGTGCCCCCCCCAACATTACATCTGCTAATCGTAATGCCCCTTTTCCCTCTTATCCCTCCCTTCCCGCCCATTTTCCCCAGTCCCTTTCCCTTTGGTAACTATTAGTCCGTTCTTGGGTTCTGTGAGTCTGCTGCTGTTTTGTTCCTTCAGTTTTTTTCTTTGTTCTTATACTCTACATATGAGTGAAATCATTTGATACTTGTCTTTTTCGGCTTGGCTTATTTCACTGAGCATAATACCCTCTAGCTCCATGCATGTTGTTGCAAATGGTAGGATTTGTTTTCTTCTTATGGCTGAATAATATTCCATTGTGTATATGTACCACCTCTTCTTTATCCATTCATCTACTGATGGACACTTAGGTTGCTTCCATTTCTTGGCTATTGTAAATAGTGCTGAGATAAACATAGGGGTGCATATGTCTTTTTCAAACTGGGCTGCTGCAGTCTTAGGGTAAATTCCTAAGAGTGGGATTCCTGGGTCAAATGGTATTTCTATTTTGAGTTTTTTGAGGAACCTCCATACTGCTTTCCACAATGGTTGAACTAATTTGCATTCCCACCAGCAGTGTAGGAGGGTTCCCTTTTCTCCACATCCTCGCCAACATTTGTGGTTGTTTGTGTTTTGGATGTTGGCCATCCTCACTGGTGTGAGGTGATATCTCATTGTGGTTTTAATATGCATTTCTCTCTGATTAGCAATGTGGAGCATCTTTTCATGTGCCTGTTGGCCATCTGAATTTCTTCTTTAGAGAAGTGTCTATTCATGTCCTCTGCCCATTTCTTAATTGGATTATTTGCTTTTTGTTTGTTAAGGTGCGGGAGTTCTTTATATATTTTGGATGTCAACCCTTTATCAGATACGTCATTTATGAATATATTCTCCCATACGGTAGGATGTCTTTTCGTTCTGCTGATGGTGTCCTTTGCTGTACAGAAGGTTTTCAGCTTGATATAGTCCCACTTGTTCATTTTTGCTTTTATTTCCCTTGCCTGGGGAGATATGTTCATGAAGAAGTCGCTCATGTTTATGTCCAAGAGATTTTTGCCTATGTTTTTTTCTAAGAGTTTTATGGTTTCATGATTTACATTTAGGTCTTTGATCCACCTTGAGTTCACCTTTGTGTATGGGGCTAGACAGTAGTTCAGTCTCATTCTCTTACATGTAGCTGTCCAGTTTTTCCAACACCAGCGGCTGAAGAGGCGGTCATCTCCCCATTGTAAATCCAAGGCTCCTTTATCAAATATTAATTGACTGTATATGTTTGGGTTAATGTTTGGATTTTCTATTCTGTTCCACTGGTCTGCGGGTCTGTTTTTGTGCCAATACCAAATTGTCTTGATAACTGTGGCTTTGTAGTAGAGCTTGAAGTCAGGGAGCGTAATTCCCCCTGTTTTATTCCTCCTTCTCTGGATTGCTTTGGCTATTCGGGGTCTTTTGTGGTTCCATATGAATTTTAGAGTTATTTGTTCCAGTTCATTGAAGAAAGCTGTTGGTAGTTCTATAGGGATTGCATTGAATCGGTAAATTGCTTTAGGTAGTACAGCCATTTTGACAATATTTGTTCTTCCTAGCCAAGAGCACATGGGACATATTTCCATTTGTTAGTGTCCTCTTTAATTTCTCTTAGGAGTGTCTTGTAGTTCTCAGAGTACAGGTCTTTCACTTCCATCGTTAGGTTGATTCCTAGGTATTTTATTCTTTTTGATGCAATTGTGAATGGAATTGTTTTTCTGATTTCTCTTTCTGTTAGTTCATTGTTAGTGTATAGGAAAGCAACAGATTTCTGTGTGTTAATTTTGTATCCTGCAACTTTGCTGAATTCAGATATTAGTTCTAGTAGTTTTGGAGTGGAGTCTTTAGGGTTTTTTATGTACAGTATCATGGCATCTGCAAATAGTGACAATTTGGCTTCTTCTTTACCAATCTGGATGCCTTGTATGTCTTTGTTTTGTCTGATTGCCGTGGCTAGGACCTCCAGTGCTATGTTGAATAACAGTGGAGAGAGTGGGCATCCCTGTCTTGTTCCCGATGTTAGATGAAAAGCTTTCAGCGTCTCGCCGTTAAGTATGATGTTAGCTGTGGGTTTGTCATATATAGCCTTTATGATGTTGAGGTATTTGCCGTCTATACCCATTTTATTGAGAGTTTTAATCATGAATGGATGCTGAATTTTGTCAAATGCTTTTTCAGCATCTATGGAGATGATCATGTGGTTTTTGTTCTTCTTTTTGTTGATGTGGTGGATGATGTTGATGGATTTTCGAATGTTGTACCATCCTTGCATCCCTGGGATGAATCCCACTTGATCATGGTGTATGATCCTCTTGATGTATTTTTGAATTCGGTTTGCTAATATTTTGTTGAGTATTTTTGCATCCACGTTCATCAAGGATATTGGTCTGTAATTTTCTTTTTTGGTGAGGTCTTTGCCAGGTTTTGGTATTACAGTGATGCTGGCTTCATAGAATGAGTTTGGAAGTATTCCCTCCTCTTCTATTTTTTGGAAATCTTTAAGGAGAATGGGTGTTATTTCTTCTCTATATATCTGGTAGAATTCAGAGGTGAATCCATCAGGCCCAGGGGTTTTGTTCTTGGGTAGTTTTTTGATTACCAATTCGATTTCGTCGCTGGTGATTGGTCTGTTTAGTTTTTCTGTTTCTTGCTTGGTCAGTTTTGGAAGGCTGTATTTTTCTAAGAAGTCCATTTCTTCTCAATTTTCCAGCTTGTTAGCATATAGATTCTCATAATATTCTCTTATAATTCTTTGTATTTCTGTGGGGTCCGTCGTGATTTTTCCTTTCTCATTTCTGATTCTGTTTATGTGTGTAGATTCTCTTTTTCTCTTAATGAGTCTGGCTAGGGGTTTATCTATTTTGTTTATTTTTTCAAAGAACCAGCTCTTGGTTTCACTGATTTTTTCTATTGTTTTATTCTTCTCAATTTTATTTATTTCTTCTCTGATCTTTGTTATGTCCCTCCTTCTGGTGACATTGCACCTCATTTGTTCTTCTTTTTCCAATTTCAGTAGTTGTGTCTTTAGACTATTCAATTGGGAATGTTCTTCCTTCTTTAAATAGGCCTGGATTGCAATATACTTTCCTCTTAGAACTGCCTTTGCTGCGTCCCACAGAAGTTGAGGCTTTGTGTTGTTGTTGTCATTAGTCTCCATATATTCTTTGATTTCTGTTTTGATTTGGTCGTTAACCCATTGATTAATTAGGAGAATGTTGTGAAGTCTCCATGTATTTGTGAGCCTTTTTGATTTCTTTCTAAAATTTATTTCTAGTTTTATACCTTTGTGTTCTGAGAAGTTGGTTGGTAGGATTTCAATATTTTTTAATTTACTGAGGTTCCTTTTGTGGCCTAGTATGTGATCTATTCTATAAAATATTCCATGTGCACTTGAGAAGAATGTGTATCCTGTTGCTTTTGGGTGCAGAGTTCTGTAGATATCTGTTAGGTCCATCTGTTCTAGAGTGTTGTTCAGTGCCTCTGAGTCTTTATTTATTTTCTGTCTGGTTGATCCGTCCTTTGGAGTGAGTGGTGTGTTGAAGTCTCCTAAAATGAATGCATTGCTATCTATTTCCTCCTTTAATTCTGTTAGCATTTGTTTCACATATGCTGGTGCTCCTGTGTTGGGTGCATATATATTTATAATGGTTATATCTTCTTGTTGGACTGACCCCTTTATCATTATGTAATGTCCTTCTTTATCTTTTGCTACTTTGTTCGTTTTAAAGTCTATTTTGTCTGATAAAGTACTGAAACACCTGCTTTTTTCTCTTTGTTGTTTGAATGAAATATCTTTTTCCATCCCTTCACTTTTAGTCTCTGTATGTCTTTGGGTTTGAGGTGAGTCTCTCATAGGCAGCATATAGATGGGTCTTGCTTTTTTATCCATTCTGTTACTCTCTGTCTTTTTATTGGTGCATTCAGTCCATTTACATTTAGGGTGATTATTGATAGATATGTACTTATTGCCATTGCTGGCTTTAGATTCGTGGTTACCAAAGGTTCAAGGGTTGCTTCTTTACTATCTAACAATCTAACTTAACTTTCTTGTTAAGTTATTGTAAACACCGTCTGATGTTTCTTTATTTCTCTCCCTTCTTATTTTTCCTCCTCCATTCTTTCTATACTAGGTGTTTTATTCTTTGCCTTTAGTTAGTATTTGGATGGTCTGCTTTCTTTGCTATGATTTTATTTTCACTGGTGACATCTTTTTAGCCTTAGGGGTGCTTCCCTCTAGAGCAGTCCGTTTAAGATATCCTGAAGTGGTGGCTTATGAGAGGCAAACTCTCTCAACTTTCGTTTGTCTGGAAATTGTTTAATCTCTCCATCATATTTAAATCATAATCATGCTGGATACAATATTCTTGGTTCAAGGCCCTTTTGTTTCATAATGTTAAATATATCATGCCATTTTCTTCTGGCCTGTAAGGTTTCTGTTGAGAAGTCTGATGATAGTCTGATGGGTTTTCCTTTGTAGGTGATCTTTTTTCTCTCTCTAGCTGCCTTTAATACTCTGTCTTTATCTGTGATCTTTGCCATCTTAATTATTATGTGTTTGGTGTTGTCTTCCTTGGGTCCCTTGTGTTGGGAGATCTGTGGGCTTTTGTGGACTGCGAGACTATTTCCTTCCCCAGCGAGGGAAAGTTTTCAGCAATTATTTCTTCAAAGACACTTTCTATCCCTTTTTCTCTCTCTTCTTCCTCTGGTAGTCCTATAATGCGAATATTGTTCCTTTTGGATTGGTCACACAGTTCTCTTAATATTCTTTCACTCCTAGAAATCCTTTTATCTCTCTCTGCCTCAGCTTCTCTGTATTCCTGTTCTCTGATTTCTATTCCATTAACAGTCTCTTGCATCTCATCCAGTCTGCTGTTAAGCCTGTTGATTGCTTGTCTGATTTCTGCATTGTCTTTCCTCACTTCCCTCACTTCCTCCCTCAGCTCTTGCACATTTCTCTGTAGATCCATCAGCATATTTATGACTTTTATTCTGAATTCTTTTTCAGGAAGACTGTGCATTTCCATCCCTTCAGGCTCCCTCTCTGGGGTTGTCTGTTTGATTTTAGTCTGGACCATATTCCTCTGTCTTTTCATGGCTATAGAAGTGGTCACTGGTAGTTGCCACATATGTCAGCTGGGCTCTTTAAGACTTAAAAAAGAGAAAAAAAAAGAAAGATAGAAAGAAAGAGAAAAAAAGAAAGAAAAGAAAAAAGAAAAAACAAAACAAACAAAAAACGCAAAAAACAAAACAGAGCAAAAAAAAACGCCCACTGGGAGTAGATTCTGTGGGGATGCTGTAGGTAGCGCTGTATCCCCACTATTCCACAGCCACAGCCACGCCACTCCACAGGGCCCTTTATAGCTCTGGCTGGGGTGGTAACGAATGGGAGGCTGTTGATCTCTGTGAGAAGTCTAAGTGCGGCCACCGTTTCCCAGTCGCCAGCTAAGGGGTCCGAAACTCCCCAGGACTCCCAGCCTGCTGGGCTAAGTGTGCCGGGGTGATCCGACTCCTCCACTGGCTCCTGTCTCTTTAAGACCGCTGAAGAAAGCACAAGCTTTTCTTTTTTTTTTTTCCTTCCCGGGAGCCAGTTGCAAGCACCCTGGCGCTTTCCCTGCTCAGATCCTGCACCCTCTGTCTCTCCAATTTCCGCTACCCCACGTGGTGTGTGTCAGCACTCGCTGCGCTGATCACTGGGGCTGGTTATTTCGCGGGGTGTACTTCCACTCCCTCCTGGCTCTGAATCCTCTCCTCCCGCCAGTGCACTGGGGTGGGTGAGTGCTCGGGTCCTGCCAGGTCCGGCTCTGTATCTTACCCGCCTCTTGGGGTGCCGAGTCCTCTCAGGTATAGCTGCACGCTGTGGGCTTTTCTGTGTATTCTGTTCTCTCTTTTAGGAATAGTTGTATTTGCTGTATTTTCATAGATAAATGTAGTGTTGGGAGGAGATTTCTGCCGTCCTGCTCACACCACCATCTTCCCGGAAGTCTCACACCTACTTTTCCAATGAGAACAATATCAAAGACCCTTGTTTTCCAATGGCTGCAGAGTTTGCCAGGGCTGTACCGTCTCCCACCACCCTCTCAAATGTGGGTGATAAAAAACTCTGAATTATTTGAGGAAGATTCAATTGTCTTTTTTCAGAGAACATGTCTGATCATGAATGCCAATTTTTTGTTCAAAGATATATATCTTCTCTTCTTGGTTCTGAAGTTCTTGTTTAGGAAATTTAGGACACCATTTCCCAAACCATTTTCCTCAAAACCTAGTCCTCAGAAATGCTCTGTGAAAAAAAAAAAGAATTATGGGACAATAATTTGAGGAAAATATTGTATACACAGTGAATATTACATATAATATATGCTCTGATAAGTCCTGTATAGAAGAAACCAACTTTCTTTTCTAGCATTTCCCCAAACTTCTTTCACTGGGAAACATTTTCCTTTTTCAGTAACACTTACAAACACCCCTGGAATGAAGGAACACTTTTTTTTAAATGTATCTCCTCAATTCTTTTTTATTTTAAGTTTTTTATTAATTTTTTTAAATTAAAAAAATTTTTTTTAATTTTAAAATTTCTTATGAAGGTTTCACATGAAAAAACAATGTGGTTACTACATTTACCCATATTATCAAGTCCCCACCCACACCCCAATGCAGTCACTGTCCTTCAGTGTAGTAAGATGCCACAGATTCACTATTTGCCTTCTCTGTGCTACACTGTTTTCCCTGTGACCCCCCCACACCATGTGTACTAAACATAATATCCCTCAATCCCCTTCTTCCTATCTCCCCACCTGCCCTCCCAACCCCCCTCCCCTTTGGTAACCACTAGTTCTGAAGGAATATTTTTTGAGAAATGCTCACAGGTCTATTTTAATTTGGGGCAAGTAAGGAAATGCAACAAAATTGATGGAAAAAATGACAACCTTCAAATTAATACTGGTAAAAGCAGGGAACAGTCTGTAACCTCAGCTATTTCAGCCAAATTTTGGGGCAGGGGAGGGGGATGCATTTGGGAGCCTGAAACTGTAAACTGCTGCAAAGAAAAAGGTGTCTGACCAATAAGCAGAAATCTCCCAGAAGACATACAGGCAGACAGGAGATAGCTACTCTCTGGCCAGATAACCCCTTGCAAATTTATTTTAGATATGGAAGAAGGTTTTGTTGTAAGATTGGCTGTCTTAAAGAGTATTTTGCATTGGAGGGGAAACATATCCTACATTTCTCTCATTTGATATGTTTGTAGGAAAAGTTGAGCCGAAGACAAACGCAATGAATGGAGGTCATGTGTGCAGTCAGAAAGTCCCTGTACTAGAGAACAATGTCCAAACAGGACTGGTTCCTTTATGAACACCCTGGCCCTACGAAGCACACACACCCAAAGTGTCATAACTACAGGTCTCTTGATGGCTTAATTCAACTGTAGGTGTCCTCAGCTTCTTCTAACTTGAAAACATCATGGAGAGATCTCCAGTGAGTTAGGTTAGCTGTCCTCTGGGGGTTCAGCATCAGGCACCTGGGTCCCTACACTTTATCAAAAGCTCTACAACTGGTCATGATGCAGCCAGAATTAAGGACCACTTCTCTATTTTCTTCCAGAAGATGCTTAATCTCCCTAGCAATGCAGATTAGAAAGAAGGAAAAGAAGAAAGGCCAGAGATGTGGAAAATCAGAGTCAGGATTCTGAGTTCTGTGGCAGGCCTTTCACATGTCATGCCGAAACTGTTGGTAACTGACCAGAGTGATCAGAGCCAGGGATTGAAACTGACATTAAGTGATAGTCGTTTGCAGAATACTGTTGATCAGGGTGACAGTGAGCAGAGGAAATATAAGGACTTTAAAAAAACTCCAAGAATGCTTTTGTAGTATACGATTATTCCTTGTAACAAATTCATTATAACCATATCCCCAAAAACCAATTTCTTAATGCCATGCCATGAAAACATCTTTATTTTACAGAGCCCTTTGTTGCAATTCACTAGTTCCAACTTCATTTTCCCATCAGATAACCACTAATAATGCCAGCTAACATTTATGGAGCTTCATTACATGCCAAACAATGTGCTAGCACAGTAAGCCCCGTAACTCAGTTAATCTCTACTGCAGCCCAGTGTGATGAGTAATGTTATTCTCTTTATACAAAAGAAAACTAAGGCTTGGAGAGGTTAAGTAACTTCCTCAGAGTTACACAGGTGGGAAGCAAGTGATGCAGGCAGGGCCAAGATGGTCCCTGTCTATGAGTCTCTGCTCTTAACCTGCCTGTTTTCAGGCTGCCTGGGTGGAAAAGCCAGATTACCTATCATACTATCTCTAGGGTGTGTGTCCATGTTCTGGGGGAAGACCAGGCAGACCTTGCATCTTTCCCACTGTGACAGAGTGTTAGAGCTGGCAGACTCTCCTTATCCCTCCACTTTCTGGAGGCAGGATAATGTTCACTCTGTAGGTCAGACACCTTCAGACATCCAGGTGATCCAACCTTCATTTTCTTGGATTTGCAAGCAAGACCCATACACAGTGTCATATGAAGGGTACATCTGAGAAAGACTACTTCATCCACAGTGGATCCAGGCATCATCTGCTCTGCCTGTGCCCTAGCTCTGTATCTGGCGATATCCTTAGTTACACTGCTGGTCAACTGCCGGGCTCCCTCCTACAGGGTTCTCTCTGCTCTGAATGGACCCTCTTCAATATTCTAGGTTGCACTTATCTGACTGAGGAGGGAGCCCATTGGCTATAGACGTAGATGATAAATTTCAGTCCTAGAATATAATAAATAGTATATTCTTCTCCTCAATTACCTTGGCCAAATAATAGTAACAATTTTCAAAAACAGTTTGTAAGTTTCATTCCAAATACGTAAAATTACCACTTAATCAGTTCTGCTTAGCACAGCAATTTCCAAGTCTCCAAGGATAGGCCATAGTACCAGTGCTTTGCTGATCTGGTTTCCACAGAAAAATCCATTAAAATAAAATCCTTTAGAACAGATGTGCTGACAAATCCCTGTCCACAAAGCAGTCAATCTATTTAACAAAAACGTTGGTTTAGTATTTGTTCAATTCTAAGTGTGTGTGTGTTGGCCGAGACTCAGAGGAGGTGGCTTGGAGGGGGTAGGTTGGAGAGAACCTGGAAAAAAGCACTTGCAGATACAGGTGAGGATGAAAGAAAACAGCAATAGGTAGTGAGACAGGGAGTCAGGGCCAGAGAAAAAGAGAAGACAGGACAGGACAATCAAAATTAGTTTCAGAGACAGTTGCCAGAAAGCAGAAATCAGGAAACCATGATGTTCACCATTCCAGGCAATGCTAATTTCAACAGTTCTTCCCCCAGTGAAGCCAACTTAAATCATTAACTTCATACCTTTTCCTCCACAACCATACCCTCTTCTCAGTAAAATAAACCACTGGATGCTTGAGCCTGAAATCTGTGAGTCTTCTAGACTCGTCTCTCTCGCTCACCAGCACTGAGTCAATCACCAAGTGCTGATAACTCTTCCCCTTTATTGTTGCTCGAGCCTGTCCCCTTCTCTCCATTGTTGTCATCACCTCTCCTGCAGACTATTCCCATCACCAGCTACTGCCTTCAGCCTCCCCTACCCATTCCTTACCCTGCAGCCCAGAGGGCTTTATCAAAAACGCAAAACATCTTACCTAACTGTCTGTCACCCACTCTTTCTGCTTCCTTGTTTCTGCTCCTTCACCTGCTCCCAATGCTGTCATGACGCTTACATTCTTTAAATGGCACCTCTATGGCATTCCAGATAAACTTCAAACTTTGAGGACAGAGAAGACCCTCTAAGATTAGAATGCCTCCAATTCCAGCTTCATCTTTTCTCCTATCTCTCTTTCCAATCCCCATCTATATTCCAGCAGCATCCTCAACTCCTGAGTATCCCCGTCTCGATAGCTTAGCACCGCACAGCTTCCTACACTGGCCCCTCACCCTCACCAGCTCTCCTGCCTGATACAGAGCCAGGGTGCAGATCAAGCTTATTCTCCCAACTGCCACCACCTCCTCCCCACCCCGGGCTCCCACAGTTCTTTGAGCTTGTCTCTCTAGGAGCCCTTGTCATTCCCCACACTGTTTCTTAATCTCCAAAAGATTTTAATCTTTTAAGGAGCAAGCATTCTGTCAGAATCCCCTCAGTGTAAGCCTAATGCTCACCACACAACAGCCACCCAATAATTATTTACTGAATGAGAGACTCCATGTCCCCACCAAAGCTTTCAATGGTAAGAAGCTATTATTTGCATAGAGTGCACACCAAAGCAAGGAGGAAAAGGAAACTTCCCATACCCTGACACAAGAGATTTTTACTTTAACATAATTTGAATTTAACAAAACATCTGTTTAAACCTATCCGGTTGATTAAAATGGAATTTTTACCTGAAAATATGAAAGGGGGTTTAAAATAACTTTGTATGCTATTTGAATTGTTCTCTCTGATGGAATCCTATCTGCAGTTTAATCACAGTGTTGATTGATGTTTCCGTAAATGTATCTGTCCTGAAGCACCGTTTATTTTCCGGACCACAGAGCTCTAATTTCAAACACCCCAGAGAATACCCATCATTTTCCTCCAATTCCTTGACTTCATAGGAGGTCTTCCTTTCTCCTCAATGGGACAAATGAACCATTTCCCATCATTTAAGCTCACAGTTCCTGCTGGAGTGGAAGTCCTTTGCATAAGAGAGAACAATTCATTAGGCACTCAACAATACTACACTAAGTACCATGAGAAGAAATTAAGGACCTAGATAAAGACCTTGCCCTTGAGGAACCTGCATTTTCAGTTGTGACTGGCCGGCAACCTGGGAGGAATTGCTGTGAGCGCTCTCGGTTCTTCCCAGTCTACCGGCCCCATGTCCCTATTTGCTTTTTCTTTCCCCTTTGTTGTCTCTGTCTATTCTTTTTCCCTTTTTGAGGGTTCCTTGCCCCTCACCCTTGGCCCTGGGTCTGACATGGACAATGCCAATAACTCAAAACTGGTAACAGACTGTTCTGGTGCCCCTTCCCTCAGCTTCTACTCCCCAGGCTCCATCCGAGTGGCTTCGTTCTCCCCCAGGAGTGACGAACCCTCCGGTAAGTGACCTGATGTCTCCGCATTACAGCTTCTGTTGAGGGAAGTCCCATGTGCACGATCTTTCACAGAGTGTTGCTGCATCAGATGAGATAACGAGTATAAAAATATGCTAGCAGCATGAAGAGCTACACAAATCTCATCATCATGATGACGTTTACAATCATGTTTTTAAGTAAAAAGATAAGAAATAAGCATATGACTGTCACAAGAACCAAAATAGCTCATTTGATCTTAATTTATGAATCTGCCTTAATTTATAGTCCCAAAGCCAACCTTAACTTTTAAGAATGTATAATGGCGGGTGGATGGAAGTGGTGCAGGGAGGAGTGAAAGGTGGTGGAGGTGGGGGTGGGGGGTAAATTTAGTGACAAAAGCAGAAATTTCCACATAATCCCTTTGGGCAGCATTGTTTATACTGACTACAGGGACTACAGTAATAATGACATTAATAATAATAGGTAGTATTTATTAACTAATTAGCTACATGCCAGGCACTCTTAAGTGCTTTACATGTACTAGCTCTCTATCCACCCAACAACCCTATCAGTTAGGAACTGTTATCACCCTCATTTTACAGAGAGAGAAACTGAGGCATACAAGGCTGTATAACTCAGCGACCTAAGTCTGGAACCTACACTCTTGATTGACATAGAGCTGCATGTAAGCAGATGCATTATAGAGCCAAAGTGCACAGGGTTGAAGCCACTGAACCACTTACAGTAACCCTCAGATTAATGAGATAATAAAAACCCAGCACACGGTAAGCACACAGTCGCCATGAGCGAGCAACACGTCGCCTCAATTTGCTTTCCAAATTTGCTTCCCAATGAACTGGCTCTGTTGATTGTCCCAAAGCAAGAGCTTTCGAAGGCAATACATTGTGGCAAGCATTTTGTAACGTATAGAATGTGGCTTCACAACGGTGTTCTCCTGAAACTATTATAATATCATGTCAACTATACTTCAATATAAATAAATAAATAAATAAATAAATAAATAAATAATAAGATGCCAAGTGAACACCCACATAGACACACAGTGAACCAACTGAACTGGATCATTAACTACATCAGGCCAGTCCCGGCCAGGTTTGACAGTGAAACGGGGCAACAGGAAACCAGACACATTTATCTGACCATTTGCTCAGTGCTGTAATGGCCCTTTGTGAATAGAATTAACTGAGGTTTTTGGCCCCAAATCAACCCACCCAGGGTAATGCAGCTGCAGCCTAAGGTCTGTCTCTTCAAACAGATAAGGTGAAATAGAGAGCAAGGCAATTTTAGATAATTTTAATGCAGCTAGTCCTGCTGAATAATTTAAGCCAAAAATCCCTGTTTAGCCTTAATGAAGGTTTTTAAAAATGAAATAATTTAGGTAATTGTCCCAGATTTCCATTTCACTTTGCTTATATCCACAAAACTTAAACCTGCAATTGAGAAACTCATTTTTTAAAAGGACCTGGAACTTGCCTGTCTGTTTCACAGGAGGGAAACCTGCCTTGTACACTTCCCTGGGCCAGGGCCGTCTCAGCTGGTTCTCTTCCACGGGTCCTGTGTCAGTACTTCCCCTGTGGTCCTTCCTAGCATAGAAGAAAAACAATCAATTATTTCATAACAAGGCATGAGTCACTCTGTATATTACTCCTTCCTGGAGTATTTGCAATTTAGAAAAGAGCCACTAAATGAAGGGAAAGCCTAACAGAAAGCACTAGATCATTATTGGTGGCATTTCCAGTCTACAGTAGGTCTGTAGCTCTGAGCGTGGAAACTTCGCAGCTTCCTGTCAAATCCATAGACATCTCTTTATACTGTACAAATCAAAACACTTCAAACTTCTTGGCATTTTAAAAATTAGAAAGAATACACTATGATATTATAAACACCAAAGCAATACAAATTTTCATTAATGGATAAAAAAACAATGGGATTATCTATTTGATGTACCAAAAAGTTATGAAATAAAAGGCATTTTCTCATTTAAAAAATGCAGGTTTTTTCTGTTTTAATATATTATGTAAGCTAGAGAAGATATTCTTTTCAAGTGTAATGAAATATATGGTAAATCTGACCATGATATTTGGTACGAGACATGTACATTTTTTAGATATAAGGAAGCAAAGTGTAAACAAGAACATTTATCACCCAGGGAAGGGAATGACTCATTAAATAATACATATTTTCAGAGTAACTTAAAGGGTCAGTAGCTGTGTGTCTGCATGCACAACATGTACACACTGATGTGGCCCCAAGAAAAACAACTCCATATTAAATTTTAGAGGCGTGACACCTCTTCAGCTTTCACCAACTTTTCTTAACAACTGTTTAACACCATGATGATACTTGTACAAATTGCCCATATGCATTTTTAACATAATAAAACTTTAAATCCAGAATTTAGAACAACTGCATTGTGTAAGGAACTGACTGTTTTTATCATTAGAGCAAAATTACACTGTGCATGTACTGTTGGACATAGCACAATACTATATAGTACTTCAGTTTACCCTCTGTGTTAGAATGTTTTTTTAACTGTTGTAAAATACACATAACATAAAATTTACCATCTCAACCATTTTTAAGTGTACAGTCAGTAGTGTTAAGTATGTTCATATTGTTGTGCTCCAGAGCTCCAGAGCTTTTCATCTTGGAAAACTGAAACTCTATACCCACTAAACAATAGCTCCCCATTTCCCCTCCCCTCAGCTCCTGGCAACCATCATTATACTTTCTGTTTCTATGAATTTAACTACTCTAAATACCTCATATAAGTGGAATCACATGGTATTTTTGTGACTGGCTTATTTTACTTAGTATAATATCCTCAAGGTTTAGCCATGTTATAGCATGTATCAGAATTTCCTTCCATTTGAAGGCTGAATAATATTCCATTGTATGTGTATATCACATATTGCTTACCTATTCACGCATCAGTGGACCTTGGGTTGCTTTCAAGTTTTAGCTCTTGTGGATAATGCTGCTATGAACATGGGTGTCCAAATATACCTTTGAGACCCTGCTTTCAATTCTTTTAGACATATAGCCAGAAATGGAATTGCTAGATCATATGGTAATTCTATTTTTAAATTTTTGAGGAAACACCATACTGTTTTCCACAATGGCTGGATCATTTTACACTCCCATCAACAGTGTGCTTGGGTTCCAATTTGTCCATATTCACACCAACACATGTTATTTTCTGTTTTTTTTTTTGATAGCAGCCATCCTATGGATGTAAGAAAAAATTTTTTTAATGTATTTCCCTAAAGTCAAAGTCAAAGATTATTCATTGATTGAACTCACTGCTGTGTTTCGTCATTGAATAAAATATTTGGAACTAGACATACATGGATTCAAATTGCAACTCCATCATGTTCTAGTTTCTTCTCCAGTGATATAGGAATATTATTCCTTCCTATAAGATTATTCTAAAGACTAAATAAGTTAATGTAAATTAAGCAGTTAGCACAGTGTCTACCATACCATCAGTGCTCAAAAATGTTAGTTGGTACTGATACCGGAATAAGACTTGAGATATATACTCATAAGAATCTTACATATTACTGGGAAGAGATCATTAACTCACACGGGATGCCTAAATGATGAGAATGAACTCTGGGACATACAGACTGTGTTGTAGGAGTTCAACAAAGGCAGAAATCAACCACAGGGTTCACAGCACTTAACATCTATGGCACTTGTGAAGTGGGTGAAGGAGAAAGAGCTTCTTTCCTTCATCTCCATGACTGTTCCCCTCTAGGATCACCCAGGTTAATAAGCGGTCCAAGGTGACTTTCTCTTGCACTCATTCATTATACCCCAATATAGAGAGTCAAACAGAGGGTCAGTGGGAGGCTGAATGGCAAGCCAAACCAGAGGTGTCCAAATATATCTTTGAGACTCTGCTTTCAATTCTTTTAGACATATAGCCAGAAATGGACAGGACCAGGAAATGCAGACATGGCAAGAAGGAAGGAAATCTGGGATGATGGGCAAGTTTTAAAGAGACAGGCAACAGGCAACAAGCACAGGTCTGGAAAAAGGCAATAACCCCAGATCCTCTACCTGGTATCAAGTATTCAGCCACAGGGGTTGGGAGACCAGAAGCAGGACTCTAGAAACCCAGAAAAAAAGGTCTAAGTTAAGGTACAGCCTAGAGCAACAGCTCTATAAAGCAAACTACCAAGGTAGGACTAGGAAAACACAGCTTGGTTACTGGAATTTGGTAAGGTGTGAAACAAGACCCTGATGATTAGCCCTACCACATACGGTAAGAGGTGGACTACAAGCTGAACCTTTGGGCCCTTTGATCAATATCCTAACAAAAATGCCCCTAATAAAAAAGAAGTTCAAGACAGCAGACTTAATGCTATGGCTCTATCTGAGAGAATCAAAGAAACTGTGAAGTCAAAGAATCAGAGTCGTCTGTTCAAGAACCTTGTGCCTATTGCTAAAATTGAAATGACCAGAAATGGACACAGGGAGGTGTATTTATGCTCTAGACACTTAAAAAATATCTGTTGAATAAATGGTCTGTGGCTAATGAATCACTAGCCTCTCTAAAATAATGTTTGCCACCTCCCACCATGGGTCAGTTATTCATTCATTCTACTAACATTAATTGAACACCTACTCACAATAGGCCCTATTCTGAGCATGTGTATACACAGATGAATAAGCCAGTCTTGAATGACTCTCAAAATGCTCCCCAATCTAATAGGCAGTGAGAATCTCCTGGCAACCAGGAATCTTTAAATCAAACTCTCTTCTCCATGAGTTATTCCAGCTTCCTGCCAACATTACACAGTGGAACTGGAGCATGTGGTGAGTAGTTCTCTGATCCACATGAGGACATACACTGTACCTCCCCTTACAGATAAAGCCACAGAGGCTGGTGGGACTGGGGGGTTTAGCCAAGACAGCAATGGCAGTATAAGTAGTGGCAGCATTAGTGGCCGTCAGAATTGGTAGGTTTCAGAATATGTTCTAAAGGTAGAGCTGGCAGACCTACAAATGAATTGGCTATTGGGAGTGAGACAAAGGATGACTCATGTTTTAGTCTGCTCAGCTGGAGGAAGGGAAGTTCTCTTTACTGAAATAGGAAAGATTTAGAAAGAAGGGGGGTTAATCAAGAGTAATACTTTAGCATGCCAAATTTGAGATGCCTGTTAGACACCTAGGTGGGCACGTTAGGGAGGCAGTTAGATAACATTCTGGGGAAGAGACCAGAGTTGGAGGTGTAAGTTTGGAAGCCATCAGTCCTTAGATGGACCAGAAGGAGATCACTAGATAATGAGTATGAAATAAAGAAAGGAGGGCTGGAGATTGAACCCTGGGATATTCTATCATTTTGAGGTCTGTAAGACAAAGACCCAGGACAAGAGACTGAGAAGGAGCCACCAGTCCAGCAGCCAGACACCAGGATGGTGAGAAACCAGTTATTAAAGAGTTTCCAGAAGGAAACAAATAACTAAAGGATATGACAATACAGTTCATGGAAAATGAGATACAAATGGCTCTTGGAAGAGGAAAGATAGTCGATCTCCTTCATCATAAGATAAAATAAAACTTCAGTATCTTTGCAAGATTTAAATATCATTGTTCACCCATCATATTAAGAAAGATCAAAAAGTTTAATGACACACTAGGTTGTAGGGACACAGACAGTCTCAAAAATTGTAGATGGGAGTATAATTGGCATTTTCTCTGTAGAGAGCAACTTGACAAGTATCAAATTTTTAAGTATAAATATACCCTTTGACGAAACAATTCTACTTCTGGGAATTGATCCTATTGTATACTTAGACATGTACTAGGATATATATACTGGAGAGCTACATTCAACAGCAAAAGATTGGAAACAACTTGTATGTATATCACCAGGAACTAGTTAATAAAAATTATGGCTCATCCTGAAATAAATATAAAAAAATTATAGGAACTGGTTAAATAAATTATGGCTCATCCTGGAGTAGTATTCAGCTATTAAAAAGAATGAAGCAGCTCTATAAGCTCTATAAGCACCCTATGAAAAGCTCCTGAAGATATATGATTAAGGAAATAAGTCAAAGTGTAGATCAGTAGCTTTGGTATACTACCTAAATTATAAGGAAATAAAACAATATAGGTACATATACCTTTGTATACACCTAGAATATCTCTGAAAGGATACAGAATAATCTGATTAAAAAATTACTTTTGGGCATATGAGAACTGTGTTGGGAAGAGAGGCTCTCAGTTTACACTCTTTTGTACTTTCTGTAATTTATACCATGAACATGTCTTATTTATTTTTTAAAAAGTGTTTTTAAAATTTTGAGGAAGGATGTTGCCAAGGGGTCAAGTACAGTAAGTACTGAAAATGTACCATTGATAATGTAAGGTGGAGTTTTTCGGTGACCTTTATGAGGGTTAGTCCACAGGAATGGTAGGGATGAAAACCTGATGAGGTGCTCCAGTGAGAGGAGGTGAGTGACGTGCTGTTAGCGGACATGGAGTTCTATACCGGAAAGACACTGGATTTTATTTCTTCTTCGATTTCCTGCCATTTCTTACTCTTTCAATCTGGACAAGTCACTTAATTACTGACACCCCAGTTACTTTATGAGTAAGATAAAGAAAGCCAAATTTGCCCTACCTACTGGAGAGTATTTGTGTGGGGCTTAAACAAGAGAAGGTCTTTTAACTAATAAGCTATAAAGCCCTATTAGGCAAGACGTATCATTACTATTATTATTACCCAAGCACCCTTGTACTGCAGAATAAATCCCAAAAGGAGTATTTTGGGAAGTTTGAGATTTAGTGTTCGCTCTACTGATCCATTTTTATAATGTAACCTGTGTTATATCCTAGATGTGTCTCTATTACTGCTTTACTAAATGCCTCTTTTTTCTAAATGAAAATATATTTTATTCTGACCTAAAACTCATTGACTTTAAGACCACAGCTTTTAAAAAATCCTATTATCTTTGCTTTAACATTTTGATAATATAAATATACATAAATTATTAAATTACAATAGTCTCATTTCCCATAGATAACCACTATTAACTAGTACTACTGTCAAATCTTTCCAGATATTTCTCTATTATAATCAATATCCTTATACACATTAACTTTACTTAAATAAAAACAATTTGCTCCTTCTGACGCTTCTCAATCCAAAACTGACACATTAGCCAATGGCCCCTGCTGTGTCCACTATCCAGATTTGACTTTCAATGGAAAAATCAAGAGTTCTTTTTCAGTTATGAAGAAAGCCCATATAAAAATCTGGGGTAAAAAGCATCAGTTTTTATTCCAGCTCCTTCCTAAATGTCTAGGTTTCTGTGCTGAACAGAAGTTGTAGAGCTCACTTGACCCTGCCATCTAATTCTTACCTCATTGAAAGCTGGGCCAATAGCCTGGATGGAAGCCTTGCAACATAAGAAACGCAAACTCCCTCTACCTCTAACCCCTTTGACCCAGATAATTAGGAATCACCTAATCTAGCCCTGAACACTTAGTAGTGAATAACATATTCCCACTTGAAAGATAAATTTTAAGACATAATAAATATTCTTTTTAATCAAATTAATCTTTGTTTGCATAAGCAGATCCATCTCTAGGGCAGGCCCAAGAATAGAATTTGCACATAAATCATGCAATACAGTGCTGTTTACAAATGTGATTTTGTGAGTTGCAGAAACTTAGCACGCACCACAGGGATGAAGATATTTTTGTTTTCCTTCTCACCTTCTAATTGTTTTTCATCAAGGTACATCAGTACTTGCAACAATACCAAATCAATGGGAAAATAGCCAAATATGGCCATATTTTAAAAGATAATTTTTCTTTTAGGGTTGTATTCATCTTCTCAGACTGCCATAACAAAACACCATAGAGCAAGTGGCTTAAACAATAGAAATTTATTCTTTCATCATTCAGGAGGCTGAGAACCCAAGTGCAGGGCAGCAGCAGCATGGTTGATTTTTAGTGACGGCTCCCTTCCTGGCTTACCAGCAGCTACCTTCTCATTGTATTCTCACGTGGCAGGAAGAGAAACAGCAAGCTTTCTCGTGTTTGTTCTTATAAGGACAGGAATTCTTCCATGAGGGCTCCACTCTCATGACCTCACGTAACCCTGATTTCTTCCATAAAAGCCCCATCTCTAAATATAATCACATTGGGGGCTATTAGGTCTTCCACATATGAATTTTGGGGACATACAAACATTTAGCCCATAACACTGGCCCTTTTGCTGCAACTTTACAATTAAAAGAATTATAGAAATAATGAAATGTAATGGAAAATATTCTGGATTAGATGTCAAGAGACTTGAGTTGTGTTACAATTCCTTGTGTTTCTTTGAGTATCTCTGTCTTCTCCCATTTGTTAAAATGAAGCAAGTGGACTAGAGAGTCACCATCAGAGTTAATGTTCCATTTCTTGGAAGCAAAGGACTATTATAACACTTAATTTTTCTAATACCAGCTAAAATTAATTTCTATCCAGCTGTGAAAAGATGATTGAATTGCAACTTCCCTTTCGCTTTCAAAATTATCTCTTTGCCAAAGAAAAATCCAGTTTTGTTGCTAGAAATAAATTCCAGTATCTATAGGAGACAGAATTTTAATGTTATAAAACCAATTATAATGTATATCACATGATGGATGAAGAACAAACAGAGACACACTGGGGAAAAATCCACCAGAGAAAAAGTTTAAGTGATTTCAAATTTCTTAATAATTTCCTTCTGTCATCTCACCTTCATCTCTGAATTGACTCCTTCATACTCCTTCATATTATAATAACTTCATAATGTTATTATGACCAGACTTCATATAATTAGTTAGTAATCTTTCCACTGTCATAGAGATTCATAATTGTCCAAGCCTCATTTGTGAGGGTAATACATAGGTTATGTGACTATCACAAGACACTTTTCAGATACTGTGAATTTAGATAATAAATATTTAGGAATTTGTTATTCTTAGGTTTCAGAAATGCTATAAACTGTCAGAACAATAACAACTCCAAAGTTACTCAATAAGTGTTGAGAGTTTAACAGTGCCATGTAACGCA
This sequence comes from Smutsia gigantea, assembly GCA_032199065.1. Lineage (NCBI taxonomy): Eukaryota > Metazoa > Chordata > Mammalia > Pholidota > Manidae > Smutsia > Smutsia gigantea. The sequence goes on along the minus strand of JAVSCE010001374.1, from coordinate 156,403 downwards.
AGCATGCTTACATTTTTTTTCAATTAGAATGCATAGAAGATACTTGACTGTAACACCAGGACGTCATAGAAATGATGTGTACACAAGACAGGATTATTTTTCAGGTTGAATCCAGTCAGTAGCTGCTCCATTATGTCAAAAAAATCCTTGAAAATACATGTAATTTTTTTCCAGTCCCTCAAAACAGGGCAAACCAAAAAGCTCTCAGAGAAAACAAGTTGCAGCAATGCTTGCAAAGAATAATACCACTCCACAGACCAAAATGGGCATGAGGATTTTGTGGAATACAGGAGAGAGAAGAGGCACAGGAATCTGCCTTACATTTGATGTAATAATGGATTTAATGCAAATTACATTTGATGCAATTCCCTAAAGATATGGTTTATGAAAATTTTACTTAAAGGCTGTCCTACACAACTGTGAATGTGGCAAGCAAATATCCTCCTGTGATAGTAATCCTGAGTGTAAGGCAATGCATGTCCATTCTGAGGCAGGCAGATGTAGGACATGCAGAGCAGAGGATGCAGAAAAGAAGCTATGCAAAGGGACCAACACTAGGTCAGAGATATTTCTGATTCACACCTAAGATTTCCCCCAATTGCCTCATGTGAAGAGATGAATGTCACTATCAGAATAACATTCAATATTCATTGTAATTTGTTGTATATATATTCAAAAATAACTTCATTTTAAGTATAATAGTAATTATTACATATCATGGGTTCAATTATTATCAATTGCACATAATTCATTCAAACCTTAGTAAAGAATGTTGTCCAGATGAGGTGATCTCTAAGACCCCAACTAACAGTTGCAGTCAAGATTCAGTTGCCCAAAGTGACAGGGGTAAGTGGCATTGCTAGCAGAGGGTGTGCCTAAACATGTCTTATTCCCACCTAGGTATAATACACATTACACCAGCCTTTACCTGAGCATTAAACATGTATACTCTAGCATGCATGGCATTATCCTTCACTTTTAGAAATATATAATATAGTTGGAAAAGCAAAACTGATATATATACACTCACAAATTTAGCAAATGAGGACCTATGTACAAGACACTATGCTAAGCATAATATAAAGAGGAATGAAACTGCATGTTCCATGACCTCAAAATGACTACAAGCTTTAAGTAGGAGAGGATGTAACAACAGCAATCAAATAATAACTTCAAACATAGAATGGGTCACATATTGTGCCAGAGACTGCACCAAGAGCTTTATAGCACATATTTGATCTCATTTAACCCACTATGGGGTAGGTATTTGTATGCCCAGTTTACAGATGAGGAAACTAAGCTCACATTATTTCAGTAAGTGGTTCAAGGTTTTAAGCTAGTAAGTAGGACTTGTCATTCTGATTCCAAAGAGCAATAGTTCCTTTCCATATCACATTAAATCTCCTGCATGTAGACAAATTACTGGATGTGGCCAATGTCATGAAAGCAGACCCATGAACTTCAGTTTTTTTCAGTAGGCATTTCCAGCCAGAGGGAAAGATTTGGGGGAGGAGATGGCCTTTGAGCTGCCCTTTGGGTGATGGGGAGGATTCTAATCAGAGATGAGCAACTGTAGGGAGCTGTATCAGGCCTGGAGGTAGGAGGCCCTTAGACAAACATAGACATAGGAGAGTACACATTTTGTAAAGGAGGACTTATTAATAATCTACTGTGGCAGAAACCTAGAAATAAAATGGTGGAGTGGTGGGAAAAGTAAGGTGGAATCAGGTTGGAATCAAATGGTAACAAGCAGGTCCTGAGTGCTACTTAAGGAGTTGAGACTATTTGGTAGATGCCCCTGACCTACTGAAAGGTGTCTGAGGAAGAAAGACATGACTGAACAGTGATTCAGTGTGATTATAGACAATATATCACACTGGAGACAATAGTTAGATGGTGATACGTGACCATTAGTCAATATTATCTCAATGTGAGGAAACATTCTTTATGTAATATTAGGACAGAACTCATAGACTGTTTCAGGAGCTGCTAGTTAAATAATTGATCATGTCCAGAATCATCAGTCTAGATTGGGCCATGAAGGTTTATAACTCAATTTCCCCAGATCACACGAGTAGAAAAGATAAAGTAGTAGCAAGGAAAACAAAATAATAATTTGTAATAATAGTTAATCTTTGTGGAGCTCATATCATGCATGAGGCACTGCCCCCACCAGCTCTTGGTAGTAACCATCTGGTGTCTGCTGAACCCAGGTCCACAGCAGAGGAGGCTGGGGGACCTTGTGAACCATTTAAATCAAGCTGTCTCAGAGATCAGAGAATTCATCACATTTTAAGTGATCCGATTACTAGTACATTATATATAGTCTCTTCCTCCTGTTGAGCAGTCTTGGAAAATACTCCCCAACTTTCCCTTTCCTAAACTCCATAAAGACCATTTGTCACAAACATGCTTCCATTTCCAAGATTACAGTTTCTTTTACATGAGTTACATTTTAAGGTGCTTGTTTCCCTGGCACTTCTGTGTCTTCAGCAAACTCTCTTCTCCAAATTAGAGTGTAGGATGGGTTATTTCTAGGAAAAGCTCCTCCAAATAAACTGATTCCACCCACTATATATTCATTCTGGTGTCGCATTTCTGCATTGTGAAGCACTTCTGGAACCTGCAGCTCACTATGATTGCCTAAACTTTTTCAATGTAAAGGGGAAGAAAGGTTATGAAACAGTAAGCAAAAGAAAGACCGTGCAATGTGCAACCATTATCCAGTCAATGGGTCTCAGCCACCTAAGTTCTCAATCACAAAAGCCTTCGGTAGGTGAGGTATGTGCTTAATGAGTCACCTTAGGACGGATTGTGTGTGTGGTGGGGGGGGCACTAGTTCGAGCCAAATTATCATATGTCAGTTCTGTAATGATAGAAATTATTTCTTGATAATCTTTGTGCCTCTGAATTGCCTAAAACAATGAATGGCACTCTCTACATACTAAATAAATATCTGTTGAATAAATGAATTTCTTAAACAAGCCATAGATTGGTGAAAGGCAGAGGAAATAAAATTCAAACATGAATGATTCACTTGTTCTAACAGTTTAAGTTCAAATATCTCATGAAGAGTGAGGATAATGGCCAATTTTGAACAGAATGTTGGATTTTTATAGAGATTTAATAATCTATTCTTTTATATGACAATATAATGAATATCTTTAATAATAATACCTGATTATTTAATTCAACAACTCAGGCCATTATCAGGTGTCCTCTCAGCTACAAGAAAACTTGTTCATATTCCTCCCTCTCACCTTACCTTCTTTACCCACAATCTACTCTCTTTCAGTGAAGGGTGTAGTGTGTCGAATGATGTCCCCCAAAATAAATCCAATTCCAAATCTCCGGAAACTGTGAATGTTGCCTTAATTGGTAAAGGGGATTTTACAGGTATAATTAAGGATCTTGTGATGTGATCACCCTGGATTATGCCATGTGGGCCCTAAGACAAGCACCCTGAGAGACAGAAGAGTGAGGCCAAGCGACCACAGAGGCAGAAACTGGAGGAATGCCGCCAAGGAATGTGAGTGAGGGCCAACACCACTGCTGCTAGATGACACAAAGAACAGATTCCCGCTAAAGCCTTCAGAGGAAGCCCAAGGCTTGCCTTTTGCTTGATTTGGGGCTTACGGCTTCCAGAACTGTGGAAGAATACATTTCTGTCATTTTAAGTCATCCAGTTTGTGGTGGCATTTTACAGCTTTGCTAAAAATCTAATACAAGTGAGGACTCTTTCTTTCCAGTTGCTTGCTAAAACCCCTGGAAAGGTCCTTGACTTGTATCTTCCTTTCACACCAACAATCCATCCAACAGTACTAGTTTTAGAATACATTCAGGATCTGACCACTTCTCACCACACCTTGGATGTTTTGTAAACATATAATAATGTCCAGTATTTTCTCAAATAGTATGTCATACCTTGCCTGAGTAATTAATTTGTTCTAATTTGTGACATATGTGAAGTAGTAATCATGGAGGTAATTGGGTACCTCCTCATTTTTTTCCAAAGTTACAAACTACTGTCAGAAGCATGAATGGTGATTAGTTAATGAATAATATAAGAGAGTGGTTAGAATAACATAGAAAGATTGCTTCAAAATGAACAAACCTATCAAGGAAAAAGCTATTTCTCCAATATGGTCAGGATGGTAGCAGGTACATTATCACTACAGGAAGCAAATTTGACTGTCAAGTTGAGGAAGAATAATTACAATTGTCAGGCAGAGAAATGATGAGATTGTGGGAAATTTAGCATTCCAAAATTCCCACAAAAGTGTTGACTTGAACATTTTCATCCCAAAACTCACTTTAATGCTGTAAGATCTATCTCACTCAGAAGTCATTGTTGCCAGTTTTCATCCTGCCAATTGTGAAATATTCCAATGTGATTTTTATGTTTGTTTGTTTTGTTTGAGAATTCATTATCACATTGTCAGATTTTTAGGTCATTGCTTAGAGAGGCAATTTTAAACCTTGTCTTTGGAAAGACCTCTGTCTCTATCATCCAAAATAATTCCATAATCTCTCTTGGATTGAGAGTTTGTAGATTTGAGGCCTATACATAATTGTTTCCTTGGATAAGATAATACATTTTTCCAAGCTAAAAAGAACTTTTCCAAACCATGTGGAAAACAAAATTGTGACACTCTACCAAGTGACAATTTCAACATCTCAAATGTATTTTCAAAAATTTCAAGCAGATCAAATACTTTCAGAAGTTAGGCACTGTGGGTCCCCTTTTTGTTTTGCTAGGTTCATGATTTATGGTGTTCATAACAGCACAGCACGTCCTTTGAAGTCAGTATTTTTGAAGCCTCTGGAGGCACTGGGCTTGCTAAGTTCCTCAGAGACAGACCTAGTGTGATTTGTATAACAGCCCACGGCATTACCAGTTTACACTGTAATTTTGCCAGAACTTATAAACTAAGCAGACTTGGCCCTAGTCATTAGAGAGATGGACAGCCTCCAGGGCAAACCCAATTGCTGTAGAAACTATCATTAAAACTATTATTGAACATCTATCTGGTGCCAAAAATACATCCAACTCATTGTAGTCATTCAGATCTGTAGCAAGACAATGCTTCTGTGCTTCGCAAGGGACACATGAATGCCTTGGCAATTTTAATCCAGGAAAATGCTGAAATGGAAAAACACTGGTCCCAGAAGGCACTCCGGCAACATCATTCTGCTTCCCCTGATTCTGGACCACTTCCAGTTCCAGCATCCTTTATCATCCCCTTATGCAGCCAAGAGTCAGAGGGAGATATAATTTGATCATGTTTGACCAATTTATGTCCAAAACACTTCTCAAATCTATCTCTTCATTCTTCATTTGGGATTCCACTGCATTCATTCGGTGAATACCACTTACCTGGACTAACACGACCACTTCCAAACTGGTCTCTGTAACTCTTGTCTACCCACTTCCCCCACCCTGAATCTACCCCCTACATGCATCCTCCACATTGAAGCTGGAGTGACCTGTCTAAAACACACATTTGATCCTCTCACTCCCAAGTTTTGAATGGTTTTGAATTCATCCATCAATTCATTCAACAAATCCCCAATGCCCCAGCCCTGGGGAGACAACAGTAAACAAAACATACACTCTTTGCCTTCTTGAAGCTTACATTCCTGTGAGCAAGACAGGCAATAATCAGACACCTATACAAGGATAGAAGAAAAGAGAGTGACAGAGGGTGGGGGCAGATTTTAGAAAGGGTAATCAGGAGAGTCATTTCTCAGCAGAGGGGAAGGAGGGGAAAGGTCAGCCATGAGAGAGATGGGCAGGAAGGAAAAACACTCTAAGCAAAGGGTTAGCGAGTGCAAAGCCCTGAGTCAGAGAGATGCCATGCATCCTGGATACATCAAGGAGGCCTGCCTGGCCAGAGTGCAGTGTGTAAGGGAACTGGGGAGCAGGGCAGGGACCAATTCAAGTAAGGTCTTGCCTCTCAGGCCTTGGTAAGAATGTGGATTTTATTCTAAATATGAAGAATCCACTAGAGTTTTGAGTGCTGACTGGGGAATGTTATTATCTGATTTATACTTTAGAGGGACCACTCCTGCTTCTGTGAAGAGAGTAGACTTTAGAGGGGCAGGAATGGAAGGAGACTGAATGCCACCAAAATTGTGGGACTCTTGCTGTGATCCATGGTAGTTGGACTAGGTTGGTGATGGTGGTTAGATTTGAAATATCTGGTCAAAAGGGTTTGCTGAAGCATTGAGTGTGGGTATGAGAAAAAGCTAGGAACAAAGACACAGCATTGCTCATAGAATGGACCCAGGCTTATATGGCGTGGCAACCGAGTCATTCCCAGCCTGACACATGCTTCCTTCTTCAGCCTTCCTCACCATTCCACACCTGAAACATTTCCCTCCAGTAATTCTGAATTCTGGGAGTTTCTTTACCTATGTCCCCATTTCACAGCTCCATGACATTTTTTTAGGTTGTACTATTTGCATGGATTTCTCTTACCATTATACAATTCTTTCTCATCTTCAAGACTCAACTTAGGCATCATCTCTATGGGAAACCTTTCTTGGATCCCATGTCAGACTTTCCTATACTCAGCATCCAGGAGTCTTATCTTAACACTAATTATATTACACTGAAACTCTGGTTTTTGTCTGTCTTCCCACTAGGCTGACACCCCCACAAAAGAAGGACCTTGCATTACATATCTTGGTATCCCCAGTGCCTTACTCAGTGCTTACACACAAGAGGCTCAATAAATACTCATTGATCTGAACCAAATCTCCCAGGAACTCTTCATGTTATCAGGTCAGCCTGAAAATGGACCAGAAGGAATCACATCATCAAAAGGAAATGGAGAGTGAAGCTTTCCTGGATAAATCTTATTGAGCAGAACGGCATGCTGGGCGCATGAGTTACATGCCTTACTTATGGAGTGCTGAGGGCTTTGATCAAAGTAAGGAATCCCCAGAACTTCTCTGGATGTGAAAAAGACAGAGATCAAGGAGTAAGCTCTTGGGGGGAAAGGGAGAAAGAACACAGTTACCTACTGTCTTTTGTGCATGGGGTAACTATCTTCTAGAAAATGAAACAACCAGACACTATCCCTCTGTTATTTCTGCCTGTGTCCTCCACACTAGCCTATGCTGCTTTTCATGGTCATCATATCTGACAGAGAATATCAAGAAAAGCAGCCTGCAAACTGCAGGTACAGAATAGTGTTCAGGGGACCTATAATCACATTACATAATGTGGGGTTTATATAAAGTTGACAGAATGTGCTGATGTGAGCCATTTACAGTTCAATTGTAACAGAGCAGGCTGGCAAGCAGCTAGCTTTATTTGGGAGATGATGTACTCTGGATTCTGCCATCAAGTCAGATTTAAAATAACAATCTGAAGGGAATGCAATTCCCCCTTTAAAAATCCTGCCTTTTCTTCCCCGGATTCAGGAAAGCAAAAGAAACTAGGAGAGTCTACAGAGTTCCAGCAGAATTATTAGAAGTTTTTACAGAAATGTAACCCATCTAAAGGTTTTGTGCAAAAAGAAACATATTCAATATACAAACTAGATTTGAAACAGTAGACAACAAACTTTTTGTTAATAAATATGATCCTTTAACTTAAAAATGTTGCCAAATTTTTTTAAATTCTTCATCATAGCCTTACTAAGTTACTATAAAATACACAGCCAGTGACACATCTATAAAAGGACTAAATTATAAAAGAGACCCAGACTATCAGTCCATGTATGTTACATGTATGAAAAGATTAAGAGCTGTTGTCTTTAAACACAGGACTGTTTTCACCTGACTTTATTTTCAGATACATTCTGAAACACTTGTGTCAAATTTTTCTTCTGCTGTGTGTTCTTTGTTTTTTCATGGTTTTTTCTGTTATACTGAATTTTTATTTTCATAATTAAACATTTCAATATTTTCCTTTATAGTATATATGAAAGTGTGTGTGTGTGTGTGTGTGAGAAAGGGTTTTTCCACAAGAGCGTAATACCAGCCACTTTTGCTTTTTTTTCTTGTAATTCTATAGTTTGGGTTTTCTACACTAAATCTTGGATTTTATGTTAACATAGTGATTTAAGTCAGTATTGAGCTCTTTTTTCTCCTGAATGACTACCCAGTTTTCTTAACATTTATTAAATAATCCCTCTTTTTGACACTACCTCCTTTATCACATATTTATTTCCCTACTAACTTGAGTCTCCTTCTACACTCATTGCTTTATCTCATCCTTCTACCTATCCCCGTGCTGGCAGAACCACACTACTTTACTGATGCCTGAATGCTGGGGAAAGTTACCTCTCAACAATTTGCTTTTTCAGAATTTTATTGGCTGTGACATTCATTGACTATTATATTTTTCAGATATTGTTGGCTATATTTATACAAAATTATCTTAAAAATCAGTTAATCAAGTTCCCTCCAAAAAAACCATTTGGAGTTTTGATTAGGATTATCATTCACACATTGATTGACTTTGACATCATTGACATCTTTACATTAGCATTTCTATCCAAGAAAAGGTGTCTTCCATTCCTTATTTTCTTTTATGCCCCTCAGCACATTTTATCACTTTCTTCAGAGGTCATGCATATTTCATGTTAAGTTTACCCCTAGGTATTTTGGATGTTTGCAACTTAGAAATTATAATTTGTCCAAATCCTACACATCAAGATTCAAAAAAGATCTTAGCCTCCAACTTTTAGTCAGCACATCCTGTTAATGTGCCACCTAATTTTAATTTCTAGCTCATCCTGAAATAAATGAGTCCTCACTGAGGTTCTTCAGTCATAGCCTTTGGAGCCTTATCATTTGTAGCTGTCTGGTGTCTTTTAAACGTTCTCAATATTTTGATAGATTCTCATATCATGAATCCAGCCTTGCCAAAGTAAAATTTAAAAAAAAATCACTACTCCTTCTAGTCTCACTTACAACTACAGTGCAAGCATCAGACCTAAGTTGTTCCCAGCAAATACACCCATATAAGACTCCAGAAGTAAAAGGTGGAAGGTAGCAACATGAACCTGTGGCCATGTGTAGGGAGATCAGTCTTTTGGCGAAGGTGAGAATAAAGGCATTTGATTGTTCAGGAGCTGGCATGTGGCACCGAGCACCATCCGTGGAGGGTGGCAGCCGTGATTTCTTGGTAACAGCCATCCTGAGGTATGGTGAAGTAGAGCTCCAAGCTGTATTATTTGAGAATGTGTTGCATTCAAACTTGATATAATGGCCCTTACAGAAATCCTATGAGCTACCTGAGATAACCTTTAACAAATCTCTTTCTCTTTAAACTAGCCAGAGTGGATTCTGTGGCTTGCAACGAAAACCGCTGACCAGTTTATAGATGAGCAATGGGAATCCATGTAATAGGCACTAAGAAAAAAAGAACTTCTAAGCAAAAGTGTGGACGGATTGTGCCTATGCTTATCTTTCTTTTCCTTAGGCATTTATCTAGTTGTGGCCTTTACTGTGGCCTCTGGCTAGTAAACAATGTTTCTGTTTGAATTCCTCAAGTGCTGCTAAACTTGGCTCCCTGGTGTGAAAAGCAAACATACCTCTATAGCACAGGACTTTGATCCCTCACTTGTGTAACTTACCATGTGTTATGGAGAAAAATGTGTGAATTTGCTATTTGTTTTTTTATCCTTGTTAAAATCGGCCATCAGCATGTCTAGAGGAGATTTAACTATAGGTATTCTCCAGCACACAAATTAAGTATTCATATATGACTATTAATCCACAATAACACAATAAACACATATATTCTTGCTAAACTACACACTGAGCTCAGCCACAGCATTCACCACCAATCTACATATTTTACTAGGTTTCCAAGGCCAGATTAATAAGCTAAAAGAAACCAAGATTTCAGAATTGAACAGGGCTAGAATTTATTGCCTTTGTTATTGGCCTCTCATACTGGAACACCAACTGAAGGTAAAAAAGCTCACTTCAAGATTGGTAGGTATAAAATAATGGACACATGAAGCTGAATATATATTCCATTCTCTTCTTTTACTCATTCCATTTTCTTTCATCTACCTCAGATGCATGGATGACTTGTTTCTCTTTTTGGGTCTCCTTTCCACTTCCTCAAATAGATGATAAAACATCTGTTCTGTCCTTCCTTAGTCAAAGTCCAAAGATAACTAGGGCTTCTTTTCTATTTGCCTTCACCAAGAGTAAGATAACCCTACTCATTCCCAGAAGTACACCTTATACCCTGTTCAAGTCATCTGTTAGTCTTTAGAAGAACAACCATTAACAGAGCATTAATTCCCTAAATGTTCACCCACATCTCAGGTGCTATTTTATTTCTCTAGTTTCAGAGCCTCTAGCCTATAACCACCATAAGGAGAGATCATTTTGTCTCTAGGGTTTAGCACAGTCCCTAGTACATAGAAATGCACAAGCAATATTTGCAAAATGATGTTTCAGTATTGGATTATCACTGATCATTTCTCAGATGTATGTGAAAATGCGTTATAACTAAATTTCAAATTTCCAAAGTATTTGAGGTGGTCTATTGTCCAAATAGCAAAATGTTCTGAATAAGTACATATTTTTTCATTCTGAAATCTATCTCTATAGTTTACTTTAGAACAAAGAGGATGAGAACGAAATTTTTTGAAAACTTTATGGCTCTGCTTATATAAGCAACTATATGCACTAGGAGAAGCATATTCAAATGAAGTAATCAACAGGAACCAACCTAATAAAGAACTGAACTGAAACATTTAGCCAGTGAGAGTCAGTGGGGTTATCTTAACTGTTTTTTGTATTGGAACTGGTATTCCTAGACTCCAACTTAAAATATAATTACATGGGAAAATCTCTATCAAACTGGAAAGTCTTTCTTTTCTTTCTGACCTGACTAATAGGCCATACTGTCTAGACATAATCTTTTCCTACAAGGACATGGTAAAATGGGTTTTTAAAAACTAGTTTCTTAGAATCTAGATTTAGCCAACTACCCTTCTGAAAGATAAGACATAGCTCAGGCAGCTGCTACAAATTTTCTCTTTTTTGCAGTGACTTATTTTTCTTGTGCTGACCTTCCTTTTTCAGTAATAATTGCAATAAGAATTAGTAACAATTGGGAAATCAAGGGAGGTTTTACTCAAGAACTCAACAATGTGAAAAATGCCAAAAGCTTGAAGGATAGTGGCCTTTGTAAGTACTTTCTTGAAGTCATTTATTTATTGCCTTAACCATGTTGCTTGGAATTATTGGCTTGCATATAAATATAATTAAGAAACACCTTCTTTTCATATAAAAAAACAGATGGGCACTTGTTTTCTAACAAGCAAAAATGATGACAGAATAAAAAAGAAATAGAAGGGAAGCTCTCCAAAACCTACAGAATTGTACTTGCTTCTTCCTCTTAAAGACTACCATGAGTTCTTTTTTGCCCCTTCATACACTGGAAATTTATCTCCTCAGCTTCAACCACATTGAACAGGAGTCTTATGATTTAATGCCTGTACTTCACATTGGCAAAACTGTAAATAAGCATTTTAAAATATAAGTTTGCTCTTAGAGGTCTTTCAAAGACCCTCTGATGAAATTCAAATCCATAGTAGCTGGAAACAAAAAATAAGTGACAGTTAATAATTGTAAGTGGCCACTTAGAAAGCAGAAGGTTTTTTTTTTTTACACATAAAGTCTCTACAGTATTGACTTCAGTTTAGATGACCCATTTTTTGCTATTTCAAATACGAGTCAAACTCTAGTAATCTCTTTTCTTTACATACTGTACTGCAGATTAAGGTCATATTTTTGCAATTTCACATAAAGCAATATGAAGAAGAGAACAGAAGAAAAAGAAAAAAAAACCAAGAACCCAATTTCAATCAGTTACAGGGAGGAAAAAGGTCAGTCTGTTAACAACTACCTATTAAACAGACACTACGTGTGCAATACTGGAATAGATTCTGTATGGGAAAACAGGAAGCAGAAGATAGTAACTATACCTCATGAAGAACTCAAAATCTAACAGGGACAGAATAAATGTAATACAGACTGAACAAATACAAAATTAATGACATGCAAAAGTATAGGGACAATATATATGACCAGCTTGAGTATTCCATGCAGGACCAAAAGCAAAGATGAGTATGATTTGCCATCTGAACTTCTGTGGTACAATTCACCTCACTATCATCTCCATGAGAGTCTCCACTGCTTTGCTGTACTTGTGTGATAGACCACAGGGCAAGGCAGCAAGTGATGCAACCCACACGTATCAGTCTTTCATCACACAGTTTCTTCACTACTCAAATTTCATTCCAGATGTGTGAATGCAAAGGGCTTAAAGAAACTTTTAATCTTCAAACTATATTCTGGAAAATCATGAACTTAAGTCTTCATTGGGAAGTCCATGCCTCCCCCTCAAAACTGGTTTAATAATAACAATTTAAATTGATTAATATTTGTCATTTCATTGGATTCCATACTAAAAAACAATTTGAAAAAGAAACAGTTATCCATGTGTAAATCTGGGCTAAGAGAGCAGAAGACCATAGAGAAATGAAAGATGGCTCTGACTATCCCATAGGGATAGTGTGGTGTTACTTCTCCTATTTCTCATGATGGGGGCTGTTCAAACAGAGGGCAATTTTTGAATAACAATAGAGGGTGAACACAGAAGAGCAACCTAGGAAAATCACCAAGCATGCCAAACAGCTAGTGCTTTTAGCTTTTCCTTCCTTCTGCCCCTACATTTATTACATGGGAAAATCTCTATCACCAAAACATAGACTCACAGGCATTAAATTTTTTTAAGATAAAGTTCCTATCTCAAAAATAGTAAATTCCTTGTGGGACCACAATAAGAGGTATGTTGATTCTTTTGCAGATAGATGGTTACTACTGAGGATGACAGCGTTTTTGTTGATTTTGTTCTATTAAGTGCTCAAAAAAAAAAATGCCATCCATCTGTCCTTAATCTGGAAGTGACTCAGTGGTTTAGAAGCTTTTGTTTAAAACTCACAGGATTGCTTTACATTGACTTGACTGCCTAAATGTGAAACTCAGGCCTTCAATTAGACGCCCAAGTGAGAAAATTATGAGGGTAACAGAATTATGTTCTTTCATAACCATTTATTGTCATCCAGTGTATTTAACTTAATATCTTATGTCTTCCTTGACATCTAGTTAAAATGTTAGTCTCATCTAACTGAAATTGATGAAATCTAAAATGTATAATTAATGACCTCCTTTGCAGAAGAGTAGAAAATTAACTTTATTTCTTTTAGAAAAGGTGTTATTCTCATGAATAACCAAATTTCTCTAAGTTGTTGGAAGCAGTTTAGCTTAATAGTCTTATAAAAAAGAGCAGAATTTTTATTCTTTCTTTTGCAAAAGAAATAAAAGTCACGTTCACTGTAACAGGAAAGCTCAAAATTAGAAATTTTTGCTGGCTACTACCATTCTCAACCCCCACACTCATCACTTGCCATGCCCCTTTTTTTTTCACTCTTTTGTATTATTTCTATGTTTATCTGTCTCCTCACAAGACAGGAAGCTCTTTGGAAAGAAGGAAATAGGTCTTGGTCATTATAAACTTTGGCAATCTCAACTCTCAGCCCAACAATGTGTACACAGTAGGTGGTCAATAGATGTTTGCCTACAAACATTTAAACTTAAATTAATAAATGTGCAAGAGACTGTATTTGTTTCTATATATACAAAGATGGGCAATTGTTGACATCAAGACTTGCAAGTGGGCAGATGATAAGTGAGCAATCCCTTGCCCACCTCCACCTTCCCCAACCTGGCTACAGCTGTTGTTTGATTGCACCATGTAGCATTCCTCCTTACCCCTCCTTGTACTCTTGATAGTAAATATGTGCCATATGCTTCAAGGTTAAGAGCTCCTACAGGGAGAACTTAGCTGTGAGCAGTGCTTTATTCCAAGGACATATAAAATCCCAAGGGAACTCCTCTGGACTTCCCCAACCCTCTAATCCATGGGGGAGTCTAATGCTGCCCCAGACAGGAAAAGGCAGATTTCCTTTGACAATGTGTATATGCTTTAGAAAGATGGTCCCATAGCCTAGGTCAAATTGGAAAAGGGAAGATTTCCTAGCTGCTGAAATGTGGGCTATGGCAATGGTGTGCTGAGGATCATGAATCTTTATAGAGAGTTTGTCTAAATCCTCTTGGAATCAATTTGTTTCTGTCATCAGCAGATCCAATGCTTCAGTACACATGGGTTAGGATGTTTGCCTTCTCTATGCATTCCCACTTCACCCTGGCTGACATGAGGCATCCTCAATAGGAAATGAAAAGGCTGGAAGAAACACCCTTTGGGTTCAACCTCCCCAGCTCCAAGAATAGCAGCATCTAGGAGAACAATGAGCAGGGCTAGACTGAGGCTGTGGCCAAAGGGGCTTCAAAATCCTAGTCCTGGACCAGTCAGCCCAAATCATCAAGCCCAGGGATCATGCACCAGAACCAGAGTTTCAAGCATAAGATTTGCAATAGAGGACAATGGGCCAGAAGGGTCAGAGAGAGAGAGCTTCAGTGGCATGCCGAGGTCGGAGAATGCCTGTGATGCTGTCCCATAGACAAATCCATCAGTGGGCAAGGAACTGTTAATGGCCCTGTGCCAGTTTGGATGTCTTGTTTTCTCAGTTCCCAAGGATCTCAGTATGAGAGTGGGAGCTTGTAGAATGCAGGTACATGCCATTCTAGAGTTTTTAGCTTGAAGGTTTTGTTTCTTTGCTTGTTTACCAAAATCAGAATCAAAGAAGCATCCACTGGCTCTGGAAGGTGGCAAAAATGATGATGAACACAACACTGGCGAAGGCAGCAGAATGTGCCCCAGGACATCAGTGAAGAGGAGACCTACGGCTCCAGGAGTGGCACTTCTGGCTGAGACCATGAGAAAGCCAAAATATCTCAAACAGTTGTGCTGACATACACCTCTCAGCACGTAATAGCAGGTATTTCAGCAGATGAGAGTATCCTGGGAGACCCAGGGAGCCAGGAGGACACACGAGGCAGAGTTTGTTAAAGGCAACATGGGGGTGCTACACCCCCCTTATAGTGTGCAAAAACTGCCTGTGAAGAATATGGCTGTCACGATTGGACCAGATGGCTCAAGCCAGCTTTTGAGATGTAGCTATTAATGTGACACTGGGACTCACCTGGATGCTCTGTGCAGAGACAGAGGGACTTGGCTTTGCCATCTGTACCAACATTCCTCAAACAGTCATTGAATGATCACTAAACACAGGCATTGTTCTAGGCACTGAGAATATACAGTAGTGAGAAAAAAGATAAAATCCCTGCTCTCATGAACATTTCTCTATTTGGAGAAATAGATCAATAAGTAAAATATATAATCTACGAGAATGGTGGTGAGTGCTGTGGAAAAATATGTGGGGCGAAGGGAGTAAGGAATGTTGGTAGGGGAGAGGTTACAATTATAAACAAGGTATCCAGAAAAAATCTCACTGAGAAGGTGATGTTTGGCAAGTGATATCATCAAAGAACATTTTTTTTACCATGAAAATTTATGTTATCTTTAATCAAATATCAAGGACATCTAGAAAGATAAAAGAAGGGAAAGAGATGTCACACAGGGGTAAGGTGTTCTTGAGATGTGTATGTGGAAATGGGAGAAGATGTGTTGCCCAGCAACCAGCAGTGGGCACTGAGGCATTTATAAGGATCCCAGTTCTCTGGAGTTTCTACCCCCTCCTTCAGGAAAATAGTAGTGCCTGCCCTGTGCATGCAAACAGAGCCTTTCTTATTGCTCCCTTCCTGACAGCCTCTGTGTGGGATGCACTTCAGTTCTAGACCTCCATCTGGAACCTGGGAGAGGAAGCAATAGAATGGACCTCCTTTCTTTTTGCCACACAACCTTTCAGTTTCCACAGTAATAACACCAGACTTTGGCAAATGTCTTTCCTAAAAGATTAGTGGAATTTCAGAAGGGAATAAAAACAGAGGCAGAACAAATATTGAAACTCCAGCAACTTGGACTTTTCTCCTTGCGTGTCAACTGCACTCAAAGACATATCTCAAGAATTAAACCTTCACAAAGGAAGGTCCCCATGGAATCCTTTCCCCAGCTCCTACGCGGGTTCTCTTACACATTCATATGCATACACACACACACTCACACACTCATACAACCTTCCTTCCACCACCACCATCTACAAACAAATGCCTGTTGATGCTACAGAAAAAGGCAAAACAAAATAAACCAACCATCTCTAGTTTTTATTGACTACTAAATGTTACCTGGCTGGAGAGAGAGGAATTATTTCCTCATGGAAGGGGTTTCTTAAATCCCTTTTTATTTTTTAGTATTTTTTAGTATTAGCAGATAGAATCATCTCCTTATTTACACTGTTTCCATCCCATAACCAGCCATTTAGTTTTTGAAACTCTGGGGCTTCATCCTCCCAAATTGACTATCTATATTTGAGAAAAAGCTCCAAGCACAAAAGCAGCATAGAAATCCAGACACATGAAGAATATGATTTGAAATAAGAGAAGTAATCTAAATTTTCCTTAGTAGTTAGAAAATACAGTCTGAAATTCATCTCTGAAATTTCTTCTTTGACTATATATCCAGTGAATAAAGAAATTGAAATTTCCAGTATATCAGGAGTTGAATAACTGTTGAATACTTAGAAGAGTGAAGGCTGAATGGTTTTGTATTTTTGACCCAATAAGCTACTATGAAGGAAAAAGGCCTGTTTAAGCAGAACCTTCACTGGACTTGTCTTGCCATGGGAAAACTGATCTGTGTGGCTACTCAGATTTGTCAATGATCATTTTCATGTTTAATAGAGAAAAATTTGAATATCATTCTAGTATTTAATTAGAGGAATACTGTGTTTGAAAGCTCACTGCACTCACATTTTCAACTCCATCTGATTTGATGAGCACTGTCCCTTTTTTTTCCTACAGATTATTTTCTTAAGTTTTTCTTGATAAGGTTGCATTTTCATCTAATATTCTCTTTATACAAATGAATGTTATTTACATTAATAAAACTGGTTAAGAAGTCAAAATGACATCCAATGGATATTTACAAGCAATTTCATCTGCTTATTTTTCAGTTTCATAAAATTTAAATCTAGCATTTTCTGACTTGGATTCCATTAGATTGGTACACTTAAGAGTTAAGCTGATTTTCTTTCATTAAAGTTTAGTTTCTGTGGTTTAATCAGTGAATATATAATTGCTTAAAGTATTCATTTTATAAGATTTTTCAATAAATTATCAGGGATGTTAAAATCTAAAAACTGGTGCTATTTCTGTACTGTGGTCATAGATACACAGCACAATTTTTGCAGCTAGTCAGCTCTCTCTACTTTAATCTAATAAACCAGCTGGAAAAAATGGTTCTGTTTATTCTTTGCTGGGTGTTTTCTTTTTTTTTTT
This sequence comes from Smutsia gigantea, assembly GCA_032199065.1. Lineage (NCBI taxonomy): Eukaryota > Metazoa > Chordata > Mammalia > Pholidota > Manidae > Smutsia > Smutsia gigantea. The sequence goes on along the minus strand of JAVSCE010001374.1, from coordinate 139,000 downwards.
TCTGTAAGAATATGGCCCTTTCATACCTTATTCTGTCTCAAAGTCCATGAGCTTTTGCTCCAAATCACCCCTTGCTTCATCAGGTAATAGTTAACATTGACTGATAGCTTACTTAGTGCTAGGCACACAGTAATGGATTAATTCATTTAATCCTCATAATAACCTCAGAGATATTATTAGTATTCTTATAAAGGTAAGGAAAGAAATGCACAAATAGATCAACCTTGGGAAATAATGCCCATCTTTCAGGTCCACCATATTAAGAGCGAGAGCGTATATGTAAAACATGATGCTCTGAAAGGTCTGCCATGTTCTTATTAAATGCAATGAGATATGTGAAGCATGCAACATAATACCTAGTGTACACTTTGCACTGTAAGAATTCAACTCGAGTTTGTTCCCATTGTACTTTCTACGTATGTTCCTCTATTACAGCAAGTTGCTCACCATGTTCCAATTATTTATTTAGCTAAATGACCCTGAGCAAAGTGCTTAACAGCTAGTAAGTAGCTTGGCAGGACTCTCACCCCCAGGCAGTTCTTGTATAGAGCCCTGGCTCTAAATCAGTACAGCACACTGCTAGATAAACAAATAGCATTGATAATTCCATCAAATCACCACATATCCCACCCTATTACACTATTATGGCACACAAGAGATACCTCTATTACCACACTGATTTGAGACTATTATCCATAGTCAAATCTAGATGACTATATCATGATATAAATGTGGAAGGAAAACAAGGAAAATATAAAATGGAATAAGTGCATACAGCAAGTCTGTAGTGGACACTCTCCTAAAAGCTGGGAACCTAAATTCAACTTTGGGTAGGACAAGAGCATGAGTCATCTAACTGGCGAAAAAAATGAGAAAGTGCAGAATCTAAGTTCTAAAATGAGAGAGGCATGATGAAACACCCTGCCCATGACCTTCATCTTCGTGATGCTTTTATCAGGAGGAAAAGTAATATAGTAATGGTAATTTATAAAACATTTTAAGATGTAATCATTCTTAGCTGCTACCAGACTGCTGGTGTTTGCATAACAGAAATCTGATATTCCTCAGCCAAAATCTTTCAGTGGCTGGTCCCCAATCACAAGTTCACCCTGATCTTGCCGTATCTCTCTAGCTCTCTCTCCTTTCCAGACACTCAACCTGGTGCAGAGAACATGGGTTTAGAATCCAGAAAGAGGCAGATTTAAATTTCTTACTCTATTACTACAAACTGAGTGATCTAGAGAACTTTACTTAACCTCTCTAATCCTTATATTCCTTCTCTGTACTTTGGGAATAATAATATATAACTGAGTTAATATTATTTGGATTAAATGCAATATTTATATTTATAAAAGCATATGGCATAATGTCCAACATGACATAGGCACTGCAGGCTTTCAATTAGCTTTAATCCCACTATATTTTATTTTCATATTTCATCTATAATAGTACTTGGAAATACATCCAAATTCCTTAATTTCTTTAGGCCTATTTTCCTCATCTTCAAAATGAGCATAGGAGTAAGTACCTGGTAGAGTTTTTATGAGGAATAAAAAAAATAAGTAATGCAAGGATGTAGTAATCACTCAATGAATGTTACTTGTATTAGTATAACTGCTACTGCTCTTAGTTCATGGATTCCTTGAGAACAACAACCCTGTCTTATGCTTCTTTTTTATCTCCAGTGTCTTCCATAGTACCTGCTTATGCAGTACATGCTCAACAAAATTAACAAATATGAACAGGAGTTTTATCTATTGTGCTTTTGAGGCGGGATTTCTTGGGACCCACCAAAAACACTGGATTTAACCACAGTTGCAAATCTCATATTCTTAGTCAAACTAGGGATTTCAGAACTCAACTTTGTTAATGTAAATTACAGCTGCTATTGAAGAAAACCCCCACTGCCCATAGTTATTAGCACAGTGCTTTGTCTTTCATAATAATTCAGAAAGTATTATTTACTAATCTATGTAATAAAGTTAGGCTGTTATCCAAACATCTTAGGAAAACAACTCATGAGAGAAAAGTTGGACGTAAAAGCCTATATTTGATAGCATCATCTAAATGAACTTTGCCGTAAAATTGCTTGTCATATCCACACTAGAAATGTCTGTTTTTATTAATTTCTAGTGTTTCTACTTAAAAAAAAAGAAGTTCTCAACTAGCTTAGTACGTGTATGACCGTGAGTGGTAAGTATTCTTTTATACGCAGAAGTCTGCATCTTCCTGAATTCAACATGGAGAATGTGTTAAGAGTATAATAATTACTGAATGCTTTCTATTTGTAGGCACTGAGCTAAGTGCTTTGCATGTACTGACTCATTCAATCAACAAACTCACTGAAAGAAGTCCTATTATTATTCCCTTTTACCGATGAAAGAACTGAGACACAGAGAAGTTTCAAAACTTGCCCAAGGACTCACAGCTGGGGAGTGACAGAGCCAGAATATAACAACTTCAGGAGATCCAACCCAAAGCCTTGCTCTTAACCAATTCCTCTACTGTCTCTGTCAGAGAGCATAGATTGAAGAAAAACAGCATTTTTGGCTTTCAACTAATATCACATGGGCAAATTGTCATTATAAACAATATAGGCATGATTGTTTTTTCTTTTTTAACTTTAAAAAAGCTAAAGCTTCAGGATGGCCTGAACCAGCAGCACCTGAGTCATGAATCAGCTTGAGAGCTGCTTTTTTGGTGCCACAAATGTAACTGATTTGATGCGGCAAAATAATACAATCCAGTTTTAAGGGTAACATTTGAGCTGAACTCAAGATTTGCTTTTTAAAAAACAATCTGTAATCTTCAGTTACCAATGGCTGATTTCCAGGTTCTATTTTGAAAGTGATAATTAGGCCTGGAAATTTTTTGCTAACTTTGTTATGTAAATCACACCTTTGGGGGGGAAATTGGATGAAATAACACAATAGCGATAGAAAACCATTCTACCCTGAATGATTTTTTTCATCTATACAATCAGATGAGATATGTGTGAGGTTTTTTTCCATGCTCAATGATTCCTGGAGCATTTAAAAATTCAGTCCCGAATTTTAAAAAGAATGGTGCTTATTTTTGTTTATTCCAACCTCAGATATAATCTTGAGCTCCTCCGATCTTGGGTCCCCACCCATTGACTAGTTGGAGGCTCATTATGGAATCCTGATTCACCAGAATCTTGAATACTTTTCTCTCTTTCATCACATTTTTCCCCTTATTTTCAACAGCTCTTCTCTGGAAAGAATATAATTTAATCTCCAAATAATGTTTGGTGATTCCTATTTCTGAAAAACTTGGAGACTGCCTAAATAACACATCTCATGAAGACTTTTCTTAGTCAAGGCAATCCCCAAATAAAACTCTATAAGTTTTATTGCACAACCCATTGGAGATGGTTTCTCCAGACCAGATCAAAAGAGAATTGTATCAGTTCCTTTGCTACCATACTGCTTTACACAGTAGGAAAACAAAATGAAAAAGGTCCCACCAGACAGCACTGAGCACCCTATTCTGGTGCATCAAAAAGCAGTGTCTGGTTTTGATGGGAAAGTTCAACTCCAGTGATAGATTTAAGACATCCACAGAACCAAATATGTCTCTAAATACTGCATAGCTTGAAAAATAGATCAGAGATCTGGTTTCAAACACTGTGACATCAACCCTTTTCAAGCTACAGAGTTCCTTGAAACAATTATCCTTAAGGTTAAAGAGAAAAAACGTCACAGAAAATCATTTCATATACAAATATTTGCCTGTGTCACAGAATACAACATTCCCATGGTGGCTGCATTCCACCTTAAATTACTTACTGTATGCCATCCAATGGCTTAGTGATTGCTGAAGCCAAGAACAAAAGCAAAGTGGATATAATTCTCCTATTCATATGTCTAGGTCAGAATAGAGAGGCTGATTCATCCTAGAGTCCTTAGCAAGTCATAGTTATTTCTACCATCAGTTTGTTCACTTGTTAGTATGAGCTATTGAATTGTTGTTTTTCTTTCTTCATTCAGGGCAGAAGCATAAGGTCTAAGCCAGAGAGAGTGGAGTCCTTAATGACTCTTTTCTTTCTCACTTCCCCACTTGACAGTATAGCCAGTTGGCTACATAGCCAGTTAGACACAAACGCCTTTGTCATCTCCCCTCCTCATGCCTCCCTGCTTTACTCACTTGTCAGGGTGCTTTGTTTCTTGTCTGTTGAGAGAGTAGGTTTCCTGAGCACATATGCTCTCTCTGTTGGTACATACGAAATTTACCATAGTGAGGTTTAAGTTTAATGTATATTTTAACAATTTCCCTACTCTAAGGAAGTCACTTGTCCTTTATCATATTTTTCCCAGCAATGAAAATCCTACATGAATAAGGAGACTTCTCTTTTTCAAACTCTAGATCCTACTGTATCTAGTTTTTTGGAAATATGCTGACTCAAAGAAATCGTCCCTGATTTTGTGGTATTTCCCTTTTCCATTTCGGCAGTATTATTTGAAGTACATATTTAATACCTTATTCTATTCTTTCTTATTCTCAGCCTGCCTATCAGTGGTTCCCAAACCTGCTGCATATCATAAATGCAATTCCTACAAATCCTGATTCAGTAGTCCCTGAAACACCCAAAAGACTGTGTTGTTTTTAAAGCTTCTACAGTTTTTTATTCTTATTCCCACCCTCCCAACAAGGGTTGTTTGCATTGCACAGTCAATATGAAGTAGAGCAAGGAGGCCACAAGACCTATAAGGGTGTGGCCTGCGTATATGATTTTTTTTAAACTTTGTAATTCTGGGGAAGACAGTGGTTGACAGCAATTGAGGACTTTTATTAAAACGACCTACAGCAGTACTGGGGAATGTTAAAGTGGAGACTACTGCCGAGAAGACTGATGCAGCTGGAGCATGCAGGCAGAGACTGAAAGGATAAGCTGGGATAAATGAATAAAGACTCTTAAATGCTAAGTTAAGTAATGTGGATCTATTTTGTAAATAATGAAATGCTGCCAGAGCTTCTTAGAAAAGAAGTATTGTGATCCAGCCACCATTTTAAAAATATAACTCTGAAAGCATTAGAAGGATGGAGTTGATAGCGGAGAGACCAGAGTCAGATAAAACTATTAATGGACCAGACCTAAGAGGAGGAGGTCCTGATTGATGAAGGAGAGAAAAGAAAGAATGGATGTTATGAAACAGCAAAGAAAAACTGTCAGGGTATTAGAGTGCACATGGAGGGTCAGAAAGAGTGAAGGGTTGAAAATGACTGTCAAGTCTAAAGCTGGACTGCAGGAAAACCTGAGATCCCATTAACTTGAAAAAGGAGTCCCAGATTTTGACAGAAAGACAGTGATTGTGGTGATCTTTCTTACTTGAAAACCAGATTCAACTTGATTTTGGAGAGATGTTCAGTAGCCAGCTAGAAATTTAGGTCTGGAATTAAGGAGAGAAGTTTAAACTGAAGAAGTAGGTTTATGGTCATCTACACACAAGTACTACCTAAAATAGTACATGACACTACTTCTCAGGAAATTTGCATATGTAGAGAGTGAGAAGGTTGAGATCATTTGGGGCCTTAAATGTGAGGGTAGGCTGGCTGAATCTTCCGTCCCTCCACTGAACTGATGAGCTCAGTGAAGAGGTCACTGTGCAGTATGTGAGAAGTAATACATTGGGAAGGAGCAAAATGGTCATGGAGCAATATCAGTGGCTGTATCAGTCAGACTATACCAATGCTGTAACAAACAGCCCCCAAATCTCAATGGCTTAACATAATAACACTGTATTTCTTGCTTATGTCACAGCTCAATGAGGGTTAGTGGAATTTGGAAGGAGCAAAGGGGTAGATGAGGATCTTTACTCTGCTCTTGTACCCATTCAGAGACCCCAGGCTCTTCACTCTTCAACTGAGGTGTCAAGACCACCCTGGTATCATCCAAGAAAAGAATGAGGGAAAAGAGACTGTGGAGAATTCCTAAGATATTTTAGAAATCAGGCCCAGGAGAGATATATATTTCTTCTATGCACATACCTCTGGTCAGAACTCAGTTATATGGCTTCACCTAACTGCAGGAGATGATGGGCAAAATAATTTTGCTGCATACCAATTGGAAAAGAAAGCAGATTTGGTAAGTGCATGAAATGTCTGCCACAGTCTGCTCTCCTGGTCACAACATATCTATGTCACCCTCTTCTCCCATACACAGAACAAAATTACCTTTTCTGTGAGAGGCAGCTCCAATTCCCATTTAATCACTGCATCTGGCCCAGAGATCAGGATCTCTGAGTAATGATCAAGCCCTCAAGTCCAGACAGAATTCAGCAAATTCTTGTATACTAAGAACTAAAAAAGACACAGGTTATCTGCCTCTCAATTCACATACTCCCAAAATTCAGTGGTAGAATGGGCTCAGAACAACCATTTAAAACCCTCCTATTTAGGAAAAGGAAGCAGACATAAGTTAAAGCAATTCTAAAATCCTGCTTGGCAGACACTTCTGAGGGGCTCCTACAATGGAGTAGGGGTAGGGAAAGATTTTCTTATAAAGGCCCTGACTTTACTCTTTGGGAGAACTCCTTTGACCTTTTATCCATGGGCCCTGCCTCTACCCCCTGATAGCATCTTCCTTGTCCAACATCTTTGATCATGTTTGCAGTGGGTACTTGGGAGTATTCCTTTTTTGCAGACTGCACAGATTTTATAAGCTGCTTCTTCTTAGAACTTGGGATCCAAGAGTTGTCTTACTGCTTGAACACTAAAGATTTTCTGTTTTTAATTCAAGTTTTTACTTTTCAGTTTCTTTAGTAGTACACACTCCTCAAAAGCATAAAATGTTTCTAATGCACTTTACTCATGCTCATCCCATTAGCTAAGTAAACATCCTAAAATTCTTTTCTAGACACAATTGTCAAATATGCTTTATCTCTTTTTCTCCTCACTCTACACCTTGATATGTCAATTTAACAGCAGTCACCTCAGTGCCACCAAGCTTGGTTGAAAGCCACATGCTTAATCTGATCTTTGCCAATTGTTTGGATATTAATGGGTTTTTCAGTTTTTTTCTATCATTTTCTATTGATTGGGGCTTAGAAAAGGTCACCTGTGCCAACCCTTCAGGGACCCAGATTTCTAGATTCTATTCACTTCATTTCTGCTTGCTAAGTAACCACTTCTTTCCTGACCTTATCTATTTCTTGAAATTTTTCTCAAAAATTAGCCAACAGTAGTCAATACACATGGACAGTTTGATTCTTTCCAGCTATTTCCTCTAGAGCTTTGTTCAACAGAGATGTCTTCTGACTCCCAAAATATAAGATGCGACAGTTTTACCAAACCAGTTGCCACTATGTATAGATTGTCATTTGTTCAGCTTTTAATACTAGTTTCTCCACTACCTGCTCTGCCCCCCTACTGTTAAGCCAATGCCATATATTTTAGGTTTTTATATAGCGCCCTCATCTTGATACCCATTTCTACATTAGTTGAGATATCCTAGCTGCTATCATAACACCGAATCTCTGCATGCTAAATAATAAAGATTTTTAGCTTATGTCATAGTCAATGCATATTAGGGACAAGGGGGTATCTAGGCTCTCCCTAACTTTAACACGTGGCTTCTCTTATGGGCTTAATTATGTCTCCTTCAAAATTCATACATTTAAGCATTAACTTCCAGTAATCTCAGAATGTGTCTATATTTGGAGATAGAGTCTTTCCAGAGGTAATTAAGTTAAAATGAGGTCATGAGGGTGGGCCTTCATCCAGTATGACTGATGTCCTTACAGAGGAGGAAATTTGTACATAGACACATAGAGAGGGAAGCCACTGTGAAGACACAGGGCAAAGACAGCCATCTACAAGCCACAGAGAGAGGCCTGGAACATTCCTCCCCTTTCAGCCCTCAGAAGGAGCCATCCTGCCGACACTGTGACCTTGGACACCTAGCCTCCAGGACTGTGAGAAAATAAAATCTATTGTTTAAGTCACCAGTCTGTGGTACTTTATTATTGCCATCCTGGCAAAGTAACATGGCTTCCTACAATGGTCACCAGGTGTCATCCAGCCAGCAGATGGGGAAAGAGAGAATGCAGAGAATCTTGCCGACTTCAGGGTCAGTTCCTGGAGATTATAGGGGCTGTACCTGTAATCACACCCACATTCATGACCTTAGCTAGAATGCAGTCATGTGGCCTTACATCACCTCAGGAGAGGTTAGGCAATGCTGTTTAGCCAAGGATAAAAAGGAAATGGGTTTAGTGAGCCCATGAAAGTGTCTCTGCTACAGTGACCCCACTCAAGTTGGGAAGCCTGACTTTGAGATGGGAATGGTTCTCTACTCAGACCAAGAATTAGTGTAATTTCAGCGGAGAATTGGGAAGGAAGCAGAGTGAAGAGATTTTTTCTTCATCTCTATGTTACTCCGCTGTTTATAAGATATGTTTATCAGTTATTACACAATTCATATGGCCCTCAAAACAGCCCATTCAAGTATCCACGGAACAAATATTTGTTGAGTTCATATACATGCAAAGCACAAAAAAGACTCTCCCTTAAGAATTTCCCAGTTCAATAGATGTATGGGCGGATAGGTAGTCACCTAGTTGTAGGGAAGTTATTATCCCTACATTATCCCTATTATTATATATAAGTAAATAGAGTCACAGAGAGATTGACTTGCATAAGTCAGATAGTTAGTAACTAAGAGTCATACTTTCAAAAGATACATTTATATACATAGTGCCTGGCAGGCATATAATAAATACCGGTCATCTCACTCCACCCTTGGCATCCAGTGACGTTTTCATAGATTACTCAGGGTAATCAAATTAATTAAAATTGTAAGAGAAAGGTGTATTACAAGAAGCATGGTTATTTTAAATGCCTCACACTATAGACGTATCACTCATTCTGTAGCACCACCAGAGTGCAAACTCCTCATGACTGTCACACACAGGCCCTTCCCACCTGAGCCGCCCAACTGAACAGACTCTGCTGTGCTCACCATACGTCCCACGCAACATGCTGTGGAAACCCCCATACTCCTGTGCTTGTTCATGCTTTTCTTGCCTTCTGGAATCTCAGCTCTTTTCCTTCCCGCTGATCTATCTAAATCCTACTGATTCAAGTCTCTTTGGTGGCCTCCTAATTCTCCCTGCCTATTTCATCCTACCTCAAGTCTCCAATATCTGAACTCACTATTTATAATATTATTTTGGCATACCATCCCTAGACTTACCTTACATAACTATTTTATGCTCAATAGACTTAGAATAAAGCATATTTTTATGTTTCTAAGCTTCTGGGGCTTTCAAAATTCATTTTGCAGTTAGAATAAATTTGCATGAATCGTCTGCTAGTTTACTTCTTACAAAGTCATAAATTAGCAGATCCTGTTTCAGTGTGGTGTCTAGATACGGCCCTCTCTGGTCAAAAATGTGACATGGATAACCTTGTGTAGCCTTTCAAAACTTTTTCTGCACTTCTGCCTTTTTCTTTTTTAGGGACTCTGTAATGTTTTCCTCCCACTGTCTGGGTAGCAGAGCTGGCTTGGCCTCACAGGTCTGCCTAGAAGAGCCCTGTGGCCATAGACAGTTTTAATATTCCTCATCTCTTCCCAAACAAAATGAAGCTGCCCTGTCTCCCATTCCCAGGTATCTAAACTTAATCAGATAAACAAATTTACAGTAAGATACATATGCTTAACATGGCAGCAGTTTTGTGGTTGCACTTTCATCACATCCAGGATCGCTTGTGCAAACTGTAGTCAGTGAGGTAACACTGGAAGTAGGGGGCCAGAGGTGAAGAATTTTTGATGTCCTTCAAATGACAAAACCATATGTACCTGAGCAAAACTCTGGTCCAGCAAAATATCACCAAAGTAAGGGAGGTAGAAATCCTCCTTAAAATTGATTTGTTTGGTAAGACATCATGAAGCGTGGAATCTACAGACCTAACTTTAGTGCTGAGGTCTTGTATCCCCATCATGGCTCTTCACATTATTAGTTATGGTTATAATGCACAATTAAATGGAAGCCAGCCAGCTAGTTAATATAAAAAGTTCATTCTTGCAACGACAACAGAAGACTTTTACTGTTTTCTGACTTACCATTTATTAAGAGAGACAATAACAAGCAGTGCTTTAGAAGACAACTTTCTGTTTAACAGTAAATGAGCCTCGGAGAAAAATGAACAAATTTAAGCTGAAAAACACCTGCCTTCACTGCAGGTCTGCTGGCTGTCAGAGCCACACACATAGTGGCCCAAGCTGTACAAGTAGTCCAGGCAGGCTCAGACACTCTGAGAGAGAGCTGGGAATGAGCAGGTTTTAGTTTTAGATTATGAGCCTCAGGTACCTGAAGGCCATGTCTTGTGGATTCTCTTGGCACACTCGTACTCAGTACCATGTACATTTTTGACCCTCAAATGTCCTTCAGTGCTGATATCACAAAGCCTTCTATATTTGTTCATGACCCTCAAGAACAGAAAACTTTACCTATACTCAAATGTCTCCATTCACATAAGGCCAGAAGCTGAAAAGTCTTCCCTTATTCCGTCATAAAATATTTTATTATGCCAATTATGGGAAACCCAATCACTCAAATGATTCATAGTGAGATGGAACAAAGTGCCTGGAGAATCATCAAGAACAATCATAAAACTGGCCATGGATGTGAATACAATATAAATGTCTTTCTAATTTCAATGATTCTTTATTCCTGAAAATAAAGGAAATTAATCATTCATTCCTCCTTTTAAAATACAAATATAGATATAAATGGATTTAAATAGAGGAGTTAGCTGGAACATCAGAATCACCAACTTTCATTATGGATGAGGTCGACTGAAAGTGGAAGGAAAAGACAAAAACTAGCAGCATGCTCTCTCATACTGTACTAATTTACTATAAGTAGATAGTAAATCAAGCTTCACAGAATTTTGTTTCATTATAAATGAGAAATAGTAGAGTTAGCCTATTTATTTATTTATTTATGGAACACACCTACCAATTTATAGGTATTTGAAAGCACATCAAAGGGTAAATTGTTAATTACACAAGTAAAGGGGCACCCTGATTACCTGCAAAGTTTCCTAGTTGTATTTTCCACTATCACACAAAGTAGAGAAAATTACTCTTTTGGTTGTTATTATTCTTTTTGTTCTCCAGTTTAAAAACTTTACCACCAACCGATTAATATTAACATGTGCGTGAATCTTACAAACAAAACCCTGCAGTCTACTTAAAAAAAAAAGTCTGCTTAATAGCTTTTTGCTATTAAAAATTCTTCTTTTCATCATCTTTGCTATTTTACAGAAAAGGCACACTCAAATCTCATTAGAAAAGGCAAGAAATATTCTTTTTTATTTTGCTATTATTAATATACCATTACATGAGCAACATTATGGTTACTAGACTCCCCCATTATCAAGTCCCCACTACATACCCCATTGCAGTCACTGTCCATCAGCATAGTAAGATGCTATAGAATCACTACTGTCTGTGTTATACTGCCTTCCCTGTATCCTCCAACCCCACCCCACCCCCTACATTCTGTATGCTAATTGTAATAGCCCTTCTTCCCCCTTATCCCTCCCTTCCCACCCACCTTCCCCAGTCCCTTTCTTCTTGGTAACTGTTAGTCCATTCTTGGGTTCTGTGAGTCTGCTGCTGTTTCGTTCCTTCAGTTTTTTCTTTGTTCTTATCCTCCACAGATGAGTGAAATCATTTGATACTTGTCTTTCTCCACCTGGCTTATTTCACTGAGCATAATACCCTCTAGCTCCATCCATGTTGTTGCAAATAGTAGGATTTGTTTTATTCTTATGGCTGAATAATATTCCATTGTGTATATGTACCACCTCTTCTTTATCCATTCATCTACTGATGGACACTTGGTTGCTTCCATTTCTTAGCTATTGTAAATAGTGCTGCAGTAAACATAGGGGTGCATATGTCTTTTTCAAACTGGGCTGCTGCATTCTTAGGGTAAATTCCTAGGAGTGGGATTCCTGGGTCAAATGGTATTTCTATTTTGAGTTTTTTGAGAAACCTCCATACTGCTTTCCACAATGGTTGAACTAATTTAAAATCCCACCAGCAGTGTAGAAGGATTCCCCTTTCTCCACATCCTCGCCAACATTTGTTGTTGTTTGTCTTTTGGATGGTAACCATCCTCACTGGTGGGAGGTGATATCTCACTGTGGTTTTAATTTGCATTTCACTGATGACTAGCGATGTGAAGCATCTTTTCATGTGCCTGTTGGCCATCTGAACTTCTTCTTTGGAGAAGTGTCTATTCATGTCCTCTGCCCATTTTTTAATTGGCTTATTTGCTTTTTGTTTGTTGAGGTGCATGAGCTCTTTATATAATGTGGATGTCAACCACTTATCAGATATGTCATTTATGAATATATTCTCCTATATTGTAGGATGTCTTTTTGTTCTACTGATGGTGTCCTTTGCTGTACAGAAGCTTTTTAGTTTGATATAGTCCCACTTGTTCATTTTTGCTTTTGTTTCCCTTGCCCGGGGAGATATGTTCATGAAGAAGTTGCTCATGTTTATGTCCAAGACATTTTTGCCTATATTTTTTTCTAAGAGTTTTATGGTTTCATGACTTACATTCAGGTCTTTAATCCATTTTGAGTTTACTTTTGTGTATGGGGTTAGACAGTAATCCAGTTTCCTTCTCTTACATGTAGCTGTCCAGTTTTGCCAACACCAGTTGTTGAAGAGGCTGTCATTTCCCCATTGTATATCCATGGCTCCTTTATCATATATTAATTGACCATATATGCTTGGGTTTATATCTGGGCTTTCTATTCTGTTCCACTGGTCTATGGTTCTGTTCTTGTGCCAGTATCAAATTGTCTTGATTACTGTGGCTTTGTAGTAGAGCTTGAAGTCAGGGAGCATAATTCCCCCTGCTTTATTCTTCCTTCTCAGGATTGTTTTGGCTATTCCGGGTCTTTTGTGGTTTCATATGAATTTTAGAATGATTTGCTCTAGTTCACTGAAGAATGCTGTAGGTATTTTGATAGGGATTGCATTGAATCTGTAGATTGCTCTAGGCAGGATGGCCATTTTGACAATATTAATTCTTCCCAGCCAAGAGCATGGGATGAATTTCCATTTATTTGTGTCCTCTTTAATTTCTCTTAAGAGTGTCTTGTAGTTTTCAGGATAAAGGTCTTTCACTTCCTTGGTTAGGTTTATTCCTAGGTATTTTATTCTTTTTGATGCAATTGTGAGTGGAATTGTTTTTCTGATTTCTCTCTCTGCTAGGTCATTGTTAGTGTATAGGAATGCCACAGATTTCTGTGTATTAATTTTGTATTCTGCAACTTTGCTGAATTCAGATATTGGATCTAGTAGTTCTGGAGTAGATTCTTTAGGGTTTTTTATGTATAATATCATGTCATCTGCAAACAGGGACAGTTTGACTTCTTCCTTGCCAATCTGGATGCCTTTTCTTTCTTTGTGTTGTCTGATTGACGTGGCTAGGACCTCCAGAACTATGTTGAATAAAAGTGGGCAGAGTGGGCATCCTTGTCTTGTTCCCAATCTTAAAGGAAAAGCTTTCAGCTTCTCGCTGTTGAGTATAATATTGGCTGTGGGTTTGTCATATATGGCCTTTATTATTTCAAGGTACTTGCCCTCTACACCCATTTTGTTGAGAATTTTTATCATGAATGGATGTTGAATTTTGTCAAATGCTTTTCAGCATCTATGGAGATGATCATGTGGTTTTCGACCTTCTTTTTGTTGATGTAGTGGATGATGTTGATGGATTTTCTAATGTTGTACCATCCTTGCATCCCTGGGATGAATCCCACTTGACCATGATGGATGATCTTTTTGATGGATGTTTGAATTCGGTTTGCTAATATTTTGTTGAGTATTTATGCATCTATGTTCATCAGGGATATTGGTCTGTAGTTTTCTTTTTTTGTTGTGTCTTTGCTTGGTTGGTATTAGAGTGACTGGTCTTGTAGAATGAGTTTGGGAGTATTTCCTCCTCTTCTACTTTTTGGAAAACTTTAAGGATGATGGGTATTAGGTCTTTACTAAATGTTTGATCAAATTCAGCAGTGAAACAGTCTGGTTCAGGCATTTTGTTCTTAGGTAGTTTTTTTATTACCAATTCAATTTCTTTGCTGGTAATTGGTCTATTCAGATTTTCTGTTTCGTTCTGGGTCAGCCTTGGAAGGTTGTATTTTTCTAGAAAGTAGTCCTTTTCTTTTAGGTTATCCAGTTTGTTACTATATAATTTTCATAGTATTCTCTCATAATTCTTTGTATTTCTATGGTGTCCATAGTAATTTTTCCTTTCTCATTTCTGATTCTGTTTATGTGTGTAGACTCTTTTTTTCTTGATAAGTCTGGCTAAAGGTTTATCTATTTTATTTCCTTAAAGAACCAGCTTCTGTTTTCATTGATTCTTTCTATTGTTTTAGTCTTCTCAATTTTATTTATTTTTGTTTTAATCTTTATTATGTCCCTCCTTCTACTGACTTTGGGCCTCATTTGTTCTTCCTTTTCTAGTTCCATTAATTGTGAGTTTGGACTGTTCATTTGGGAATGTTCTTCTTTCCTGAGGTAGGCCTGTATTGTATTGTCCCTCTTGGCACGGCCTTCGCTGCATCCCACAGATTTTGTGGTGTTGAATTATTGTTGTCATTTGTCTCCATATATTGCTTGATCTCTGTTTTTATTTGGTCATTGATCCATTGTTTATTTAGGAGAATATTATTAAGCCTCCATTGTTTGTGGGCTTTTTTGTTTTCTTTGTGTAATTTATTTCTAGATTCATACCTTTGTGATCTGAGAAGCTGGTTGATACAATTTCAATCTTTTTGTGGCCTAATATATGATTTATTCTCAAAAATGTTCCACATGCACTTGAGAAGAATGTGTATCCTGTTCCTTTTGGATGGATTGCTCTGTGGATGTCCATTAGGTCCATCTGTTCTAATATGTTGTGCAGTGACTCTGTCTCTCTACTTATTTTCTGTCTGGTTGATCTGTCCTTTGGAGTGAGTGGTGTGTTGAATTCTCCTAAAATGAATGCATTTCCTTCTATTTTTCACTTTAATTCTGTTAGTATTTGTTTCACATATGTAGGTGATCCTGTGTTGGGTGCATAGATATTTATAATGGTTAAATCCTCTTGTTGGACAGACCCTTTTATCATTATGTAATATCCTTCTTTGTCTCTTGTGACTTTCTTTGCTTTGAAGTGTATTTTGTCTGATACAAGTACTGCAACTCCTGCTTTTTCTCCCTATTAGTTGCATGAAATATCTTTTTCCATCCCTTTACTTTCAGTCTGTGTATGTCTTTGGATTTGAAGTGAGTCTCTTGTAGGCAGCATATAGATGGGTCTTGTTTTTTTATCCATTCAGTAACTCTATGCCTTTTGACTGGTGCATTCAGACCATTTACATTTAGGGTGATTATCGATAGGTATGTACTTATTGCCATTGCAGGCTTTAGATTCATGGTTAGCAAAGGTTCAAGGGTAATTCCCTTACTATCTAACATTCTAATTTAACTCACTTCCTATGCTACTACAAACACAACCTAGAGTTTCTTTTTTTTTCCTCCTTGTTCTTCCTCCTCCATTCTTTGTATGTTATGAATCATATTCTGTACTCTTTGTCTTCCCTTGGGTGACATCTATTTAGCCTTAGGAATACTTCCATCTATAGCAAACCCTCCAAAATGCACTGTAGAGGTGGTTTGTGGGAGGTAAATTCTCTCAGCTTTTGCTTATCGGAAAATAATTTAATCCCTTCTTCAAATTTAAATGATAACCTTGCCAGGTAGAGTATTCTTGGTTCAAGGCCCTTCTGCTTCATTGCATTAAATATATTATGCCACTCCCTTCTGGCCTGTAAGATTTCTGTTGATAAGTCTGATGATAGCCTGATGGTTTTCCATTGTATGTGATCTTTTTTCTCTCTCTAGCTGCTTTTAAAACTGTCTTTATCCTTAATCTTTGCCATTTTAATTATTGTATGTCTTGATGTTGTCTTCCTTGGGTCCCTTGTGTTGGGAGATCTGTGCACCTCCATGGCTTGAGAGACTACCTCCTTCCACAGATTGGGGAAGTTTTCAGCAATTACCTCCTCAAGGACACTTTCTATCCCTTTTTCTCTCTCTTCTTCTTCTGGTACCCCTATAATGCGAATATTGTTCCATTTGGATTGGTCACACATTTCTCTCAATATTCTTTCATTCTTAGAGATTCTTTTTTCTCTCTGTGCCTCAACTTCTTTGTATCCTCTTCTCTAATTTCTGTTCCATTTACCGTCTCTTCTACTACATCTAATCTGCTTTTAAATCCCTCCATTGTATTTTTCATTTCAGATATGGAATTTCTTAATGATTGAATCTCCAACTTAAATTCGTTACTGAGTTCTTGAATATTTTTATGTACCTCCATAAGCATGTTTATAATTTTTATTTTGAACTCTCTTTCAGGAAGATTGGTGAGTTTGGTTTCATTTGGCCCTCTTTCTGGGATTTGTGAGATTTTGGTTTGAACCATGTTCTTTTGACATTTCATATTTCTGTGTGGTGCCCACTAGTGCACAGAAGCTCCAGTCTCTGGATCTGCTCAGCCCCTAGAGTGACATTGGGGGTTGTCGGTGCCTGGGGGGAAGAAAGATCTGTTTCCTGATTCTTGGCTGCAGTGCCTGTCTCCAGTGTCAGAGCCAGTGGGCCAAGCGCACAGGTGTAAGCCTCTATGCTTAGTGTCTCTAGCTGTTGTAGCAGGCCTCCCTCTGGCTGGCCTGATGCCAGCGCAGTGACTGCCATTTTGCAAACCGGTTTTGGCAGGCTAGATGGAAGCTGCAGCAGCATGTCACAATGAGGGCCTTGGAGCTGAGTAGGCTGCCAGGGGAATGGAGCACCTGAAGCTCCTCAAAGTTCCCAACTAGCTGGGCAGAGCACACCCAGACAACCTTAACCTTGTCCAGCTCTCCCTTCTCCTGTGCAGCAAGCTCAGCCCAAACCCTGTCCCTTCAGCAGCCCTCTCACTGCTAGGAAGCCTCTCAGACTGTCTGCCTTTCTTCTGACACAGAGCTCCTGGATGTGGATCCCCTCCTCCACAAACAGCCAGAATGTCAGTTTCTCAAGCACTCAGCCTGTCTGAGCTAACCAACGTCCAAAGCACCACACACTATAGGTTTCTGCTCACGAAGCAGATCTCCAGGGCTAGGTGTTCAGCAGTCCCAGGCTTCCACCCCCTCCCCTGCTCCACTTGTCTTCCTCTCGCCAGTGAGCTGTGGTGGGGGAAGGGCCTGGGTCCTACCGGATTAAGACTTTCATACGTTTCATATGTTACCCCTGTTTTGTGAGGTCTGCTCTGTTCGTGAGGTGTGTATGCAGACTGGTTCAGCCTGCTTTCTTGTTGCTGTTTTAAGGTTAGTTGTATTAATTAACTATGTTTTTGTACTGTTTGTGGTTTTGGGAGGAGCTCTCCGTCTCACCTCTCATGCTGCCATCTTGAATTCCCTGACAAGAAATATTTTTAAAAGAGAAAAAGTAGTTCCAATGATCCTTTTTCAGTTCACTGCAGCAAAACTCTGATACACTGACGGTGCTTTTGCACAACCGCTCATCAGCACTTTCATCTGTCCTGCGTCTACTCTCTGTAGCTTCAAGTATGCTAAAAGAAGTTACAAAATCACAAAGAAGTACATCTCTAAACTCTTTGGAAGAGGAAGTTCTGATGCTCCATCTCTGAACAGAGGTTTAGTTTTGCTTTCCTGGTATCCTGCTCTATGCCCTCGAATGTGTGTGAACAAATGCAGGTGGTGACAACAAGTAGGGGCTGTGATAGGTCCATCCACACCTGCTCAGGTCTGAGTCAGTGGATCTGTTCGTGGCCCCATATGAGTGTGTGAGGGCCAGAGAAAGGAAGAAATACAAAGAAGGGACTTCTCCAGTCCTGGCTATTTGAATGCTTACAGATGCCAAGAACCTGTATGTTGTCCAAAGTAAGCACTTACCATATGTACTGAAAATCTCCGTGCAAATGAAAATGTTAAGTCCCAAAGAGTGACTTTTCTAATGCTTCATACAGACAGCCCACATCTTTACAAGGAGAATAAATTCTTGCTTATTTAAAAAATATCTTATGTGCTTGGAACCAAAACACTACTCTCAACTATATCATATGGTAGAAAACAAAAGGAACAAAGGATGTTTTAGTAACTGGGTGTTGTTGTGTTAAATAAAAGCAGCATGAAGTTTACATATTTATGTGGGTGTAATGATGCAATCCAATCTCAGAAAACTCATACATTTACAAGATGAGGTTGGGATATATGCATTCCTGAACACTGAGATTAACAGTACATTTATGTAAAACTACATATGCTGTTAATAAAGAAAAAATATTGCCACCTTTATGAAAAAATATGACAAAGACCAGCCATTCATGAAAGTATTTTGATCAATCTTCTATTAGCTTAAAATTGAATTACTCAGTTTTCTCCTTCCAGTTTAAGGGGGTCCAACAAATTTTCTCCAAGCACTCCTAACCCAGGCTGAATCTTGTTCTTCTATTCTTACTTCTTTTATTTTACCCTAAAATTTCTTCTATTTTTTTTGTCCTATCATATTGTGTACAAGCCACTGCAATTCTTTCTGAACAATGGGTAAAGCACACCCAATCACATCTCTTCCCCAGTCCCAAAAAGCAGGTGAATTCCATCCTACCTTGTTCAGAGTTTGTGTCCTACCTTCCAGCTGCCTTAGGAAAGTTACTCAGCCTCACATCAGCTGCATTCTCAGCTTCACATTAACAGAGAAGAGTTTTGAGGGGTTGGGGAGGATATACGTGGATGTGAACATTTAAAATCAGCAGTTAGAAAACCTGGCTTGAGGTGCATACAGAACTAGGTACAGCATGCTAGAGTTGCTACAGTTAAACTTATCTCAGTTCTGCCCCTTTTCCCAGGTAACTCTAACAAACTGAATTGCCTCCAGTGACAATGACAACTCCAATGTAGCATCACCCCCCTTATCTGCGGGGGATACATTCCAAGCCGCCCAGGGGATGCCTGGAACCTCAGATAGTACCAAACTCTGCATATACTGTGTTTTTTATACATATATACACACCTATGATAAAGCTGAGTTTATAAATTAAACACAGTAAGAGATTAGCAACAATAATAATAGAACGATTATAATATACTGTAATAAAAGTTATGCAAACAAGGTCTCTCTCTCTCAAAACATCTCATTATACTGTACTCACCCTTCTTGTGATGATGCAAGATGATAAAATGCCTACGTGCTGAGAGGAAGTGAGGTGAGTGACGTAGGCACTGTGAGGTAAAGACAGGCTGCTACTGATGTTCTGATCATTCTTCAGAAGGAGGTACCCGAAACGGCGGAGAAGGGGGACCTACAGTCGACCCTTCAACAACACAGGTTTGAACTTCACGGGTCTTTACACAGATTTTTTTTTCCCAGTAAATATGCAATGTGTGAACTTAGACATAAGGCAGCATATTCCATGGGTGATGTGGTTTAAAAAGTCTTACAAAGTGGATGAATCTAGAACCTTGACGTCCTTAGCACAGGACCCTAGCTAACTGCGTTAACCAGCTATTACCTGAGTCAGACAGAAAACACCAGAAGCTGAGAGGAGCAGAGGAGCCAAGGCCCAGATCGGGCAATTAGGGGCAGGAGAAGGAAGTCTCAGCCCCCTGTAAGTGCGCCCCTCCCAGTCCCCGCTGAACCCGCTGCAGGCAAGTGTCAACCCTGGCAGGGACCAGTAGCACAGCTAATTCACTATCTACTTGATTTCTGTTCTCTGTTGGACCCTACAGCCCTTCTATTTCTTTTCAGCTTGTTTACTCTTTGTTTTATCTGAAGTTTCTTGACCCATTTCATATACGTAGGCTATTAGTAATTAAGTTTTTATGGAGTCAGAAGTTATACACAGATTTCACCTGTGCAGGATTGGCACCCCTAACCTTGTGTTAGTCAAGTGTTAACTGGACTGTATTCACATGTTAAAAGGAAGCAAAGTTGAGCTGGACTATGTCAGTGTCTCTAACCACATGTACTGTTGGCATCTGTGTAGGATAGTTCTTTTCCTTACATGACTGATTGTTCATTAAGGGCATTTGTCATCATCTCTGTTCCCTGTTCCAACTGATCGTAGTAATCCAAAATGTCTTCTCTCATTTCCAAATGTCCCATAAAGAATTCTTCGTTGAGAACCACAGAGCTATTAGGAATAGAGCTCCAAGGTGAATATCAGAAACCAACAGCTTGAGATCAGGTAAGAAACTGAGTTGGGAAAGAATGTGGAAAGTTTGCTGTATCAACAAGACCTTCTCATAAACCCTGAAAAGTCAATACCATCTGAAAAAGA
This sequence comes from Smutsia gigantea, assembly GCA_032199065.1. Classification (NCBI taxonomy): domain Eukaryota; kingdom Metazoa; phylum Chordata; class Mammalia; order Pholidota; family Manidae; genus Smutsia; species Smutsia gigantea. The sequence continues at coordinate 118,622 of JAVSCE010001374.1, read as the reverse complement.
GAAAAGCCTAAATAACTTTTCTTCACTGTTTGCCATTAGCTCTCAAGAAAGAAGAGATCATCTTGTTCTTGTCTGACCAACATCACTGCATTCCACAATCCATCAAAGACCACAAATGGAATGAGAATAGAGTCAGTGAAGTAGGGTTGCCACTCAGTTTAGAGAATAGCCCAAGAAGCAGGCATTTACACATACCACACACAAACACATTTGCTCATGCAAGCATTTTTTTAAAAGTTTTATTGCTATACCAGCCATATATCATACAGTTCACCCATTTAAAGTGTGCAGTTACAGTTTTCTTTTCAGAGTGGATTATACTTGTGTCTGGGGAATGAAAGTGTTGGCCTAGGTCATCTCCAAGAGCGTTTGCAGCTCAGAGATCCTCCAGCTTGCTGTGCACTCCCACTTGTTCTCTCTACAAGGGGATAGAGGGCGATGGAGAGGAGACTGCCTGGCTCTGCACTGAGTGCTATGGGTGCAAACTCTTTACCTGCTTCAATACCCTTGCACCAAATACTAGGGCATGTGGTATCACTGAGCAATAATCTTAACAGTTGTAAGTAAATTGCACTATCCTGCAAAGAACAGCTTATGTTTTCTTACAGGAATATTTGTTTTCATATCTGCATTAAGTAGGTAGGAATTAAGTATGATATCTTCACTTCAGTAATAATAGAAATGAAAGGCCTCTGTGTGGGGTATCTTAGTCCAAGTCACACCATTTATTACTGTGTTAACTAAGCTGAGACTGCCAGTGGGGGTGCTCTGCTTTTGTCTCTTAGGAGAATAAACTTTAATGGCAGTTCTCTACGTAGTTGAAAAGCAAAAATTATAATAAAATACAATTCTTCTGTAAAATATGCTTGATATGTTCTTTCAGATTTGAGCATTTGTTACTAACAATGAAGATTTAGCACTTAGGTAGCACTTTAATCTACAAAGCACTTTTCAAGTGTTAACTAATTAAACATCATAAGCACCCTGGGAATGAGAAACTTATTATATTAGACTTATAGGCTTCCTGTAACATGTATATTAAATACTTTATTTTAAGTTCATCAGAATATTAGTGACACAGATGAAGAAAATCCCACACTAATTAATTGTCTTCTTTACGTAATGCAATATAAAGTAGTACTGAAAGTATTGATTAGATATTCTGAAATTTTCATTTAAATAAAATAACATAGGGCTTGAGGCCCAGTGTATATTTGGTGTGACATATTATGACTTGAACACATAATAAAGTAAATTAATTGGACTACTTTAAATCAACCCTTGAGAAAGGGTTAAAAATATCAAAACTAATAACATTTATCTAGCCCCCTCTAGGCCAGGCACAATTCTAAATGACTGACATTTATCAACACAGTTAATCCTGACAATAGCCCAGCAGTGAAGAATACAGTAATTCCCATTTCACAAATGAGGAAACTGAAAGAGAGACTAAAGAATATGAACAAGGTTAGATATCTAGTAAGGAGCTGAGCCAGTCAGCCTGATTCCAGAGTCCTTGCTCTTAAACTCTGTCATATACCATTAAATGCACAACTGAGAGTAAATTTTTAAGACTGTAAGTTAAAAGCCCACAGACAGTTATTAGGATCCAATCTGTCAGACCCCTTAGAAGTCTTAAACATACTTAATTGTGAATATAGAAAATGATCTAAAGTTCTGGCACCATTTCAGATTTGGGGAAAATAATGATAATTTTCATATTTTCAAGATGTAGTTTAATGCTTGATAATTATTTTAAATGCACATATATTAAAAATATTCTCTGACACTAACCACACTTAAATTTTTGAATTTTAATTTGTCAATTTGTCTGCTAATAGCTTCTAAAACAACTGTTAAACTTAACACTCAGTGGAAAAAAATACCATATGTAAAAATTTTTTCTTTAGATATGCAAAATACCTAAGGATTTGTGCATGTGTTTTATATAATAGAGCCTAAGAACAAGTGGACTAGAACCACCATATTGGGAAGAAACAAAATCTAACTGACCTTGGTCAGCATTTATTGTTTCAAATATCTTAGCAAGTTCAGTGGATATTTGATATGCATTCTCTATGCACACAGTACCTACTGAACTGCTGTGACTCCTTGGCAAGGAAGAAGAAAGTTTTTTTTAATTTTGCCTATCATCTTACCTATAATTAAGTATATTATTACTGCAAATATCTTGATAGAAAAAGAAACGCTCATTTACGATGATTTATTGTGCCAAGATACATGATTTAACAACTAGGTTAAATCAAAGCATACTATGATCTTACAATAATTCGTTTCATTTTACTGTAGATTAAATTTATACTTTAGTTCAAATATGACCTTGAGTATCTGCAGAAAAAAAACCTAAGTGATAAATGTAAATTTTATCTGTCACCAATGTTGTAACAGTGGTTCCATTGTATCATCAGTGTTTTAAAAATCAACTTTGAGAAAGCTACAAAATTCTCCTTGTTAAACCAACACAGAGCAAATCCCCACGGCTCCTTTCTGCTTGTCTCTCTTCTCACCATAACTTTTTCTCCCCACCCCCACCCCCACATCCTTGTCCCCTCAAAGGAGAGAGGTGTAACTCTAAGAAGCCATATATGGTCAAAGACATTAAAAAAGGACTCAAATTTTTAAAAACACCCTAGCTATTATGTCACTCACTAGGAAGACATATGCATTATTTCCTTTTGTTACTTTTCCCTCCTATTAAAAATTCCATAATTTCTTCTGTACTCCTAGAAATGTAAACATATTCTCATGACAGTTAAAAACGACAAAATGAGTCATGGAGCTTACAAGTCAACCATGTCAATGACATTTCAAAATTCTTATTAAATCAATGTCAGTTTCATTAGCCCTCCCCTTTGAATAACTCGTTTCAAGATAGAAACAATAACATTTAGTCACGATTAGAGACTACAGAGAAAGTCATTAAACATTTTACACTTACCCTCAAGAGTAGAAAGTTTTCTTCTACTTTATCTTTGTTTCTGAACTACAATTTCAGAAAAGAAAAACCTAGTACCTGATATATGTATTATGTTAGGCCAGTGAAGATAATGCCACTAACAGACTCGTACAAATCTTGAGCAAACCTCTCTAACTCAAGATATGAAGCCTAGCCATCAAACAAATCTTCCCATTTAGGAGTCAATCATTTTGATAAAAGCACCAAATTTGGTGATGTTAAAAGAAAGTTACAGTAGAAAGAGGAAAATGTGACAAAATAGCAGGGCACACTATATTCTAACTTGTCTCTCTAGGGAATTAATATGCAGTAATGTTTGATCACATTGAGTTGTCCAGTAACATGATGGTGTGACAAATGAGAATAACATTAGTATCTAGATAGGGGGTGTTTCACATCTAAAAAGATTAACACTATATTCATAGTGCCATGGTAGGAAGGAGCATTCATAAAAATGTTTATTATTTTTGGCTTATGAGAGCAATATTTTCCTGTGTGTCTATGTAATTGAGATTATACTATATGTAGAATTATACACATATTAAATATGTGTGTGTATGTATATAGAATTCCTTGTCATGCTTTTTTCTTTTAGCTTTACATCTTACATTATATTTTCTTAAGAAAGTGTTTTGAAAGTGTAATAAAGGGATTCTTATTCTGCCCACACCCCAAGTCAAAGGGAAGGAAAGGGAATAGTGAAAAAATGGGCAGCCAGCTGAATGTGCCATAGTGCTAAAGCAGGACTTTCATTTGTTAAAAAGAAAAAAAAATTAACCTTATCATTATTACTGAGCACCTGAGCTTTTCACAAGACATATAAAGAAGGGCGTGGCATAGAGGTACATTACTTCTCATATTGCCAATAACAGAAAACCAAAATCAAATTGCCTTAAACAGTGCTTAAGGAGCTGAAATCCAGAGGCAGGTAAGGCTGAATTTAGCACCTCCACTGATTTTACCACTGAACCAACTTGTCTCTATATCCCACACATTGTCTCTCTTGCTGTTGACTTTATTCTTCATCTCCAAATATTTGCCCCAAATGGCCCCATTTACAGCAGCTGCAAGCCTGACATCATCATATCATTCCAACCAAGAAAAGAAAGACTTCAACAGCAAATACAAATATTTGTTCTTGGTCCAGATTAGATCATGTCCCTGACTCTGAACCAATCACAAGGGCCAGAGAGATGACATATTGATAACCCAAACAAGGCCTGATTCAGGGCTGAGAATTGAGCCAATCCCACCTATCAAATCATTGGCTACAAAGAGAGGAAGATAGGTTGGGAATGAATGTTATAGAACAAAAAACAATAAAATATGTACTCTATACCAGCCTATTATTGTTCCACTATGGTTGGCAAAGATCAGATCTTCCTTGGCCCTTAGTCTACACAAAATAAAATGAGAAATGTGAAAAATATGTAGACGATTCATAAATTAACAACAAACATAAGTAAAAGTATTTGGATTTCTTACCCCAAGGAAAATAAATCTGAATCTGATCCAACAGACTCCATAAGAATAGTTGTAAAAAAAATTATGATCTACATTTTCCCTTTCGTAAGGACTAAGGTGGTAGTCTCCTAGATTGTCCCCTTAATGAATGCAAAGACTGCTGTAAGTTTCCCTCTCCAATCATAGAGCCAACCTGTAATGCTCCATAATTTCACTGTGGCTTACAGTGGCAGAATTAGCTTGGCCTCTTGACTGAGCATTCTGTCCCTCACAAGAATAACAACCATAACAAGGGCTAACTTCTATTGACCACTTACTATGTGCCAAACAGTATGCTAAGAGTGATGTACACATGCTTTCAGTTAAGTTTCACAGCTCCATTGGGTGGTAACTATTATTATCTTCATTTTAAAAATGAGGAAATGAAGTCGAGTTTCTTCTTCTCCAAGCTCACAATCTCTAAGTAGTGCAGATTTTTTTCTACATGTCCAGATGATAAGCAACACAATGACCCTATACTGAGGCAGTAGCAGGGCTGTGAGATAAGCTAGTTTTTTAAAAGAAGATTCTCAACTTTTCTTGAGAACATATTCATGTACTCTTTGAGGACAGCTACCAAGTCTTATGCTCTTTAAATTCCCATTACAGCCATGCCAAGCTTATGACCAGAATTGTATTCATGAACTATGTTAGTAGATGGATTAATCTGGCCAAAGGGAATCTTAAACTATTGTTCAGATCTATCTATCTAATTTATAATAGGCACCTAGATCAAATTGAGTTTGAAGTTTCTTTCACATGCTAAATCTATAAATATAGATCCTATCTTTATAATTAAGTCCCTCTGTATCAGTCAGCAACTGTTCCATAAAAAACTACACTAATAATCAAGTCAAAGAAATATAAGCATTAATACTTAGTCACATGTCTATGGATCAGCTGGAGTATGTTTGCTTCAGACTGGACCAGAACTTCTCTGCTTCACTGGTCCCATTCAGAGGCCCAGACTGAAGGAATAGTAGCCTGGGAGTATATTCTTATCTTGGTGAAAGCAGAAGATAAGGAGGGCAAGTCTTATTGTAGAAGCACATGTCAAACATTTTATCACATTTCTAACATCCCATTGGCCAAGGTAAGTCACATGGCCAAGATCAACATCAATGGGATAGGGAAATATACTTCTCCCTTGGAGGTGTGGCAGGGGAAGAGACTAAATAATATCTGAACAATAATTACCTTACCACAACTCCTCAAATAAAAAATAAGGAGAGGAGATTAACATGTACCAAGCACAAATACTTGTTTATCCATCAGTTTAGAAAAGATTATGGAGTAGGTACAATGTAGTTATTTTTTAGCTAGTTGCTGGGCTGCAATATTGAACAATGGTCTAGTGGCAAAACAAATGTTATTTCCTTGTGAATCCTAATAGCAATCTCATTGGTAGATAAATTCTTCCCCATTTGATAGCTGAAGAAATTAAATCATCAAGAGATCAAATAACTGGTCAAAAGCACACAGATAAAAAGTGGTAAAGGTAGAACATAGGGACTGAGTATAAAGCCTGAATACTTTCAACCTCATCCACATTGTTTCTCAGTAATAGATAAACTCTCATATGGTTTCACAAGTGAATAATGAAAAATAGATCACACCCATCAGGTAGGGTTTGATCAGGCAGGCAGAACCACTGTGAGTGACAGAGAACAAGGAATTCACTATTACAGGCACTGGCCCTTATACAATCATGGACACCTGCTGCCTCTAGGTCTGGTGCTGAGCCTGCACATCATCAGTCAGGAAAAGAAGATAGACATGAAGTAGAGCCAATCGAGGGTAAGCCAGAATCTAAGAGGAAAAATTGAAAGGTCACCTAATTATTTACTGCCTCCGGTCCTTGTGGGATAAGCCAGCATCCTTTACCATAGAGCCAAAGTAATGTGTCCCTGGCCCATGATTCTCAGGAGCTGAAGGAGTTTGATGGGAGCTGCCAGTGCCATGGGCACAGCAGCTGTCCCTGGCCAACAGCATATCTGGGACAATGTGCACAAACTCCAACAATGCTCACCCTGCAGCAATGCTCAGAGCTTAGGAATGGCTACCACTTGGTGCCACATGCTGCACAAATTTCCCTCATGACTTAACCCTAACCTGGGGCCACATGGGAAGAGAATTTGGGAAAATTAACATGGTATAAAAACATAACACCATGTTAGTACTGTGAATTAACTAAAAGCTGTATTTAAAATAGGCAAGTATGAAATAAAATGATTTGCTAGAACTTTTAAGTGTTCTAGGCTGGAAAATATGGAAAGATGTCAGAGAATTCATGTTCAGAACCTTCCTCCCATGCAGTAGAGAGATCCTGAGTTCTTTTTATTTATTTAACCCTGACATTTCAATACGTGAAGAACCATAACACTTAGTTTTCCCAACATAATGTCACTCTGACGTACACTACTTTGGTTGCAAGAACTCAAACCATCTCAGGCAGAAAAGAGGGAATTTATTGGCTCATATACCTGGAAACTTAAGGATGGCTTTTGCTTCAGGCATGACTAGGTTCAGGGGTGCAAATAATATCTGTAACATTTACTCAACATATCTCAACTGTGCTAGCCTCTGCTGCATTTTGTGTAAAGATTCAAGTGTTCCTACTCCAAACAGACTATCTCCACATGTCAAAAAACATTAGTGGCAGTATTTCCAAGTGCGTGTCTTTACATCTTGAGATGCAAAAAATAAATAAGCCCCTTCTCTCCCAACACACAAACACATACTCTCATTGAAGGATTGTAAATTGTCTTGTCTGGGTCACATGTCCACCACTTGTATCAAACACTGTGAGACAGAAGGATGAGATAGCATGATTGGACAGGCTTGAAACTCCTGCCCACTCCTACAGCAGGAGCTAGCAGGACTCTGGCCAGATTAAAATGACTGATGTTTAATGCAAATGCACTTTAAATAGAAGAATTGTAAGGTGTCTGTTAGTTGAGAGGGGGACGATATTGAAGTTTATGCTGTTATTCTTTTCCCTTTTCTAGAAAGCATGACAATGACATAAAGAACCTTCATTAGTTCTCTGATAACAGACGGAGTGTGGGAAAAAAAAAAGCAGCACATATTGGCAATAGAACCAAATGCAGTTTTCTATAGATAGCACTGGTCGGCTGCTATCTCCATTTAAAACACATCCAAAAAATTGCTACCAGATGAACTATATGGCCAGCTTTAGCTTTGAGGGAAATAAAAGAAATCTAATATCCAATTGATATCCAGTAATGGGTTGCCTTTGCTTGGGATTTTTTATTAAGAAATAACTGTGCATGCAGCTGTTACCCACTGGTCATTCACAGCTCACATTTTTCAATACCAAAAAAAAAAAAATGAAGAAAAGAAAAGAATCCATAAAAACAGAAGGCTTTGTAATAATGAAGAAAGACCTCTAATTGTAATGGATTTTACTTTCAGGTAAACTGGTAAAAACTAATTTTTATAGCATGACTTAAAATAATTATTTTTCTTAATGGCTTTGTTTCCAGCCAGAATGTGTGAATCCATAAGTAATAACACTAAAATTGGTTCACAACTAAAAGCTCGAAGGGATTTATTTATTCCCTCATTCCTTCACTCTGTATGGAGAGCCCACTGTGTCGTCATGCACTGAGCTAAGCACTAAGGCTACCAGAAAGAAAAAGGCACGTCCTTGCCCCAGAGAAGCTTACAGTGCAGCAGAGGAAGGCTCAGAAACCAGACAGTGCTACAAACCACTTATGCCCAGACAGCTGTAACAGCACAGAGGAACAAACACTCCATTTCACCTGGGCATGTCGGAGAAGGCCTTTCAAGTAAAGGTCTTGACTGAGAAATAGTATGTTTCTAATCAGAGGCCTGAGAAAATGGTATGCCAGGAAAATAAGGCAGCATCCACTGTGATAGGACTTTGTGGATTAACTATGTCCCCTGCAGATGGTGGGAAGGGATTCCCAGGAAGCTAACAGGGATGGGATTAGTACCTCCTGTGAAGGAGTTTGGAAAGACAACTCTGAAAGCAGGGAAAGGGTGAGCAACAAAGGAGAGAAACTAATTCCATTGAGAACTCAGGGAGGTAACAGAGAAGGGACCTGAACTAACCCTGGCCATCTGCAGAGACCTTGCAAAGTTCCAATGGAAATTATGACTAACGGATTGAATGAAGTAGCTAAGGAAGAGGAAGGAGTCAAAATACCTCTCTCATGCATCCAGTTTAGGAAACTAATAGAATGAATATACCACTGAAGATATGAAGGAAAATGGACAGACATGGGGATAGGTGGGGATGGATTAGGAAAGAACAGAAGCCGTGGTTGCCTATGCTGCCAGACATTAATTTTGTTTTAGTATAATAGCTACATAAAATCACCTGTTTTACCTATCATACATTATTCCTTTGTATATTTTGAATAATTTCCCATTTAAGTCTATTCATCATGTCAAAAAATCTTATTAAATAAGAGTATGGACTAGGTCATCTGTGTCTATATTCCCAACACTATATGAGGAGTATAATATTTTGAGTTGCAGTAATTTTATATTACATTTAGTATTCTATCTTCATGTGTATTTTAAAGATGCTTTTGGGAAAAAATACTGTCTCCATGTGGCTGCACAAAATTTTGAGACAAAATATCTTTTCTGACCTCAACTAGTGATCTCTTTATTGAAGCCAAGAACTGATTCATTTCATATTTTTTAACCTTTGCTGTTCATGTGGAGATATTTTTGTCGGTAGGAGTATAACAATATTAAACCTTTTCAAATGATGTCTTTTGGTTTAATTCACAAAACTCAAGGACTACAGATTCTGATGGATTAGGAGTAAACTATTTATCAGAAATAATAATAGCTACTAGTTGATAAATACACTTTTGACGAATATATTTTTCAGTGCTGTTCTAAGAAACTTGCTTACTATGATATAAAACTATCACAGTGATCTTAGATAAGGCATTAAAATAAATTACAAGAAAAGTAGCTGAGTTTTCTTTCACATTAGATGTCAGAGGTGGGGGCTTTGGGTGTCTAGTCTTATCTCACACTGTGTCTTTTTCATTTACTTTTCTTAATGCATTCAAAAGTTGTTAAAGTTTCTTATATAAAAATATGATTGATTGTTACAGTGACAGTAATTGCATTTTAGCAAAAGTAACCATTATAGTAATTTTCTTCAAGGAAGAAGAAATCTAACTAACTAAAGTAGCTAGTTACTTCCTCACACATTACCTTTGAAATTTTTTAACATAAAAATACTTGATAAGGAAAGTACAAATTGAAGAACATAAAATGGCATGCAGTACTGATAAAACTACTTCCATTAGGTGGTTCACAATTTTATGTAGCTGTTAATCACAAATTAAATGAAACAAAATATAGGAAAAAAATCAAAATATCTATCTATACTAATGGGTCAGTTAAACTAAGTCCTCAATTGAAACCTTTTAAAAATGACTCTCAGATATCTATTTTCATTTCTAAACTCCAGAAGGTGATGATTTTGGGGGAACCCAAAAGGATTTAGTCATATATGCTTTAGAATATGGAATCAAATGAATACATGAAGATATGATTACAAAGAAAAAAACCCCCAGCAATTATACATGTGTATAGACAGGGTAATACTGCATATAGTAATAACTTGAACATGTTAAATCACAAATGAAACAGCATTAGCATTTAATTTCATGTATTCCACTGCACACCTGAATACTAATTAGTGACTAAAATAGGAAATGTGTGGTACTGCATATATTGATAAAATCTCAGTTCCGTATTCTTCAGACATCAGTGATTTAACATGAACTGCATACTGGGAAAAGCTACTTTATCATTTTAACAGTTTCCTTTCTAAACTTCTTTTTCCTTATTTTTGAAAGCAATATGCTAATTTCAAAATCAATCAAAGGTACCTGAAATGTTGGCTAAATGTAGAATTGCATTTTTAAATATTAATTGTTAATGATATGGAGACGGTAACTGCCATGAGACATATAAAGCAGAAGCCTCGGGTCCAGTATGCAAATAGATGAACTCAAGGTAACCTCAGTCAATACCGTCAATTCAAATTTTTCATTTTTAGGGGGCTACAGAGAATACCAATACTTTGTTTCTGTCTCTTCCTTAGCCCTGTTATTGAAATGGCCCTTAGAACTGCAAAAGGAAGATTTGTTTTAGAGGCTGAGATGGAGGAAAAGGAGCTTAAACTTCATGCTTTTTCCCTGGTTGCCTCTATTCATCTCTCTCCATCTTCATTCCTTTTCTAGCCTCTGTATTTAAATTGGCCCTTGCAGTACCATTTGATTTATTTGGGAGTTAGTCTTGTAGAAGAGAATTTCATTCCCAAAGCCACATTTCCTTAATACTTTCTTTTATTTTTCCACTTTCCCCCATAGATTACAAATCCTCTCCCATTTGTTTGTACCATTTTGCCCAGCAATTGCATCCATGATGCAAGTTAGTTCTTATTATGTATGGCAAAGAATGCAATGGGGGAAGCTGCAGGTGTGTGTGTGTTTGTGTGTTTGCTTTTGAGTTGTATTCTAAAATAAGGATTCAGTATAAAATTGGTAATAGTAATAGATTTTCAGCAAAATCCTATTCCCTTGAAGCCTGGCTAACTGGTCTCTCACTTATTAACAGAACACAAAGGTAAAGGGTAATTAAAAAATAATTACACTAGTAAGCATAAAAATAAAGTGTTTCAAAAAGAAGGATCTAATAAATATCTGCTAAGAAAGTTACAAGGACTGTATTAGTATGTTTCTAGGTAGGAACAACAGAAAACCCATCTTAAAGTTGCATAAACAATAAAGAGAATTTATTGGCTCATGTAACTAACAGTCCAGAGGATGTGAGAGACTTGGGTGTAAATGACCAGAGTTCCAGATACTTGGCTGCAATTGTCTCAGTTCTTTCCTTCTTTGATAACTGGCTCTGCTCTTAGACCAGCTTTTTCCAGGTTGTAAAATTTCAGCTTCCAGCAACCAGGGTCACATTCCTTCCCATTCATGATTCCCAAGAGAGGGTATGTTCTCCCCCAGCAAAGATTAAGTCCTCAGCTTCATTCTGATTGGCCCATTTGGGGCCACACTGGAATCATCTGTAGTGGCAAGGAGGAAAGATGTGTCGGTGTAGACCAGTGAAGGCATGTGCCTGCCACACACTGAAACAATTCCATAGGCTTTTTTTTTTTAATACTGAAATGCTTTGGCACCAGATGATAAGTAGGCAAGGCTCTGGGACCCTCCCAAGTGTTTCTTACTGCATCAGCCATCCAGTCTGGAATCGTCCTGACTTCTCTGTCCAGCAGCTAAGAAGTTAATATCCGCAAAGCAAGGCTACTTTTGGACCCTGCTCCAGCAATGCAGCAGGCTTCTCTTCTCTTTGGGCAGATCATGTCCTGGTTGTTCAACATTTTGAATGTAATGTTTCCCTCCAACTGGGTGGCTTTAAAAAACAGGAATTTATTCTCTCATCATTCTGGAGGCCAGTAGTCCAAAATCAAGTGTTGGCTGAGCCATGGTCCCTCCAGATTCTCTCAGGAAAAATCTCCCCTTGCCTCAGTTGCTGGCAGTCCTTGGTCTTCTTGGTCTCTGGCAGCATAACTCCAATCTCTGCCTCTGTCTTCACCTAATGATCTTCCATGTCTGTGTCTGAATTTTGCCCCCTCTTATAAGGACACCAGTCCCTGGATTAGAGCCCACATTAACCCAGCATGACCTCATCTTAACTCAATTATATCTGTAAAGACCCTATTCCCAAATAAGGGCACTTTCACAGATCCCAAGCAGGCACAAATTTGGGGGGACACTATTCAATCCAGTACCCTCCCCCCAGGTGCAATGGCTGCTGTGTGATAAGGAAGTAGCAAAGTGATGTTGGGGGGGCGTTCGCCCAGTCTACTATAGATGCTGGGCCCTCTGGGCCTAAGGTATCTTCATATACCTAGGTACAGTCAACAGTTTTGTTGACTGTCGGCTATAGTTAACCTGACATTTCAGATATTTTGAGTTGGATCCTATATTGCCTTATCTAACTTGTAACTCTAAGGCATACGTCCAAGGATTTCAAAAAGTATTTTAAAGGAGGAGTCTGACCAAGAGTCCTTAAATCTATATGCCAGTGTAAGCATTATCAATAGAGTAAATAAGCAATACATCTCACCTATGTAAGTTTATTGTTTTTCAAATATATATAGCTATGATTAAGCAAATAAAAATTCATTTAAAATCTTTCTGCGTTTATAATACCTTTTCATCATTATGTATGCTTTCAATACAACTACTACTGTGCTTTAATGAACTGGCCTCTATTAGAAGAGTCATGAGTAGATTGGGATACAAGTCTGGGCACTGTTACAAAGGCAAAACACACACACACACACACACACAAGCTCAAACAGACATTGATTTCTTTCTCACTTAAGGTTAGAACACAAGCAGTCCAGGGGTCCCCTGGCAACTCCACCGTCCTGAGGACCTAGGCACTTTCGACTTTGTTGTTCTGTGATTCTCAAGACATGGCATTCATCCCCTGGTCCAAGATGGCTTGTGCAGCTCTCCCCAGGATGTCTGCATTCTTTTCATAAACCATTGGCCAGATCCTGAAATATATGGCCAAGCAGAGCAGCAAGAGTAGCTGGGATATGTAGTTTTTCTCTGGGTAGCCATGTACTCAGCTAAATGTTGAGGGTCCTATTCCTAAAGAAAGAGGAGAAAATAAAAATTAAGAGAGTTAGCAGTCTTTGCCAAAAGCTACACGCACTTGGGAGAAAATAAAGAATATTTGCAAGTGATTTGCCTATTCCTAGCAGATTATGAAGTTTGTTCTAAGATAATTTTCAGAATAATTTTGTATATCCTTAATATTGTAATTTTGTGGGTTTTTTAAAACTCTGCCTCATCTTTCTAATTCTATTTACATAGTTAGCCTAAATATGCTCACTAAATGTCTATAGTAAGAAGGTTTTAGATTCATAAGAATAATAGTTGCAAATATTGAGGTCAACAGGAAAGAGAGTCTGGAAGAGGAAAAATTAGAATTACTAGGGGAGTGACTATTTTGCCAGAATGAGACTTTTAACTTCCTATATCTCTGGTGACAAGTTATCCAGTTACAATAGGAAGAAAAGTTAAGCAAGGGCATTGGTATTTGAGACATAAACTATATGAACAGTGTCACAGCTGAGCAGGACTTTGTATACCTTAAAACCTGATACTTGGCTCAAAAACAGGTTCTTCTCAAATGAGAAGGGTCATGTCAAGGGCTTTATAAATGTTGAACAACAAATTTGGGCAGAACTTTGCCAAAAGGAAACAAACGCACAAAACAATAATACCAAATAAAAGGGGGCAGAGGGAGAAAAGGTGAACGAACAATTAAAAAAAAAAAAAGAATTAACACTGGAGGATTGGGAGTATCCTGTTCAAGTTATGCTTGTTCTAAGCCCTTACTGGTGCTGAAATTCTCACCATCCTCTGACTTTTCACCAAATCTTACACTAAACTTATTTATGGAGGCAAGCATACTAGATGGCTTCAGTGTGTCCCTCAGATTCACTGTTCATCCATCCCCACCTGGTCTGGGCCCCAGGAAGCTGATTTCTGTGGCCCACATCACTAGGCTTGCTTGCACTTTGGCTTCTCACTGGAGCCTACCAATGAGGTGATAGCAGACAACGGAAGGCCAGTGGGCTGGGTATTTATTCCCCCACTTTGTACTGTGCCAGACTGCAGGTGGGCAGGGCCTGTGTTCCTCCACTTTTGGCCTTTTAGCTGGTCCTCCCCTACAGCTACAGCCACAGCTGCCTTCCCTGCCCCTGGGCCTAGAGAGGGTCTAGCCAGGTCCCTCTTATTGATTCAACCCTGCCTACTTTATAAATAGTTCACTCATTAAATTTTCCTCAATTGCCCCTTTCAAGTGAGCCATCCATTTCCAAGATCCTGACTGATACAATAAAAAAAAAAATGACTCACTTAACAAAAAAAACTAGTCCTACTAACCCAGTGGCTAACAAGCCATTCTCAATTTTGAAATGCTGTCCTTTCTATAAATCCATGTTCTTTTCCTCCTGAACGGATCACAGCTCATAAACCATTTCTAAACTACATGACTCTTACTTCCTAAGAACACTGGCCATCACTTCCCAATCTTGTCCATTACCCCACTTGCCTACTTCTGAAGTATTTGTAAGCCATTCTAAATGTACTGATTCTTGCTCTAGACTTTTTTAGGGTCTTTAATATCTCCACTGTGGAGATGAATTTTTTGATCTACTTTCTATACAAATCACCTTGACATTTCAAGAGTTCTATGCTTCTTAAGCAATACACATGCGATATTTGTTTATTTCCTAGACACAAAGAACTCACCTTCAGCGTTTGAGTTGAGAAGTAAGGTGGATATAGATTTCTTCAAAATGTATTCCCTATATTGCAGCACTATTTCCAATAGCCAAGAAATAGAAGCAACCTAAGTGTCCATCAGTAGATGAATGGATAAAGAAGATGTGGTACATATACACAATGGTATACTATTCAGCCATAAGAAGAAAATAAATCCTACCATTGCAACATGGGTGGAACTAGAGGGTATTATGCTTAGTGAAATAGCCAGGTGGAGAAAGACAAGCACCAAATGATTTCACTCATCTGTGGAGAATAAGAAAGAAGCAAAAACTGTAGGAACAAAACAGCAGCAGAGTCACAGAACCCAAGAATGGACTAACAGTTACCAAAGGGAAAGGGACTGGGGAGGGTGGGTGCGAAGGGAGGGAGAAGGGGAATAAGGGCCATTATGATTAGCACACATAACATGGCGGGGGGTGCACGGGGAAGGCAGTATAGCACAGAAAGGACAAGTAGTGATTCTATAGCATCTCACTACGCTGATGGACAGTGACTGTAATGGGGTATGTGGTGGGGACTTGATAATGGGGGGAATCAAGTAACCACCATGTTCCTCATGTGATTTTATATTAATGACACCAAAACTTTAAAAAATCTATTCACTAATACTATCACTATTAGCAATATATTTGCAAATCAGATAGTTCCTTTTTATCTCCAGCACCTCTTATTGCTAGAGGAATGTAGGACTTGGTCGCACATCTTCCCCTGACGGTTTTCATCCAGTCTTGTGACTTTACAGACCTAATATAAACATTTCTACTCCTAAGCCTAATGGGCACTTTAGTCTCAAAGTTAACATACCCAGATCCAAACTTCTGATCTCCATTTTCACCTCCACTCCAAATGTTACTATGCCATTCTTCTCTCAGTGACCAGCAATTCCAGTTTCTTGGGCCAAAAACTTTGGAGTCATCTTTTACTCATCTCTTTTTTCACCCTTTACAAAAATCCAATAGGAAGTCATATCAGCCCTCTATGCTGAATATATCCAGAGTCCAGTCACTTCTCACTGCTTCCTCTGCTGCCTATCACTCCAAGCCACGCTGATGTTTCTCACTGCAAAGCCTCCTCATTGGGCTCCTTCTAATAGTCTTTTCTCAACAGAGCAGCTGAAGTGCCTTTTTTCTAAATTTTAGTCAGATCATGTCACTTCTCTGTTTAAAAACCTCTATGGACTCCACTTTCACTCAGAGTCCTTACATATAGCCCAAAAGGTTGCACATGGTACAGTCTCTGCTACGTGTCTGGCCTCATCTCCTACTCAATTCCAGACACACTGGTCTCCTTGCTTCAGAATAATGTACCTGTGATCCCCTTTGCCTTACGTATCCACAAGGCTCACTCGTTCACTTCCTCCATGTCTCTGCTCAAGTGTTACCTGCTCAGAGGCCAACCCCCTTCCCCTAAATAGTTATTAACATCATTTTACATGTTACATATTTCACATGCTTATTTTGTTTATTGTCTGTCTTCCCTGTAAGAATGCAAAAATCTTATATAAATTTGATATTTGTTAAATATTCTCATTTTTATTCACTACATATTTCCAGCTTTTAAACCTTTGCCTGGCATAAAGAAGGTATACCACAAATATGGAATGAATGAATGTAGACATTTTTTAAACATAAATCCTTTCACAATAATAAACAGGCACTGTAATACATCAAATAAATTGAAAAGAAACTCGTATAGAGTGTTAACCATGTGTTAGGCTCTGCGTAGTATTCTACAAGCACGATCTCAGTGAATTTTCATAGCAGATCCTATGAGGTATTATGTAACTAGTTAAATTTAAAAAGCCAGTAAAGAAGGAATATGGGTTCAAGCCCTGACATGTCTGACTCTACAGACCATTCTTTTCCTAATAGACTAAAACATGTCTCCTTAAACTTAAAAAAATCACCAACAGCAGCAATAAAACAGACAAAACCAAACATTCCTTTAAAAGGGGGCAACAAAATGCCTGACTAGGATTCCAAATATGTGAAAATTATAAATCCTAGCTTTCAGAAGTAAAAACACTGAATAGGCCAGGTAAAAGAGTGGACAAGGATTAGAAAGGCAGACTACACGCACAAGCACACCAAGAGATTACAGTTAGAGAAACCGCTCTGGAAACCCCATCTCCTCTACCCTTTTGTGGCCAGCACTGAAGCAGGAGCAGCCACAAGAACAGTAAAAGGCCTTTCAATGCACCTTCCCACATTCGCAGGAAGATTATGTCTTTCCCTCTTTCCAAAGTGCTGAAACCATACAACGTTCAATCCATGTCCATCAGAAATTATAGATGATGAAGTTCACGTTGTGTGAGGACCAAGGTCAGCAAATTGGCAAAGTAGTCCAAGTTTACAGGAAGAAATGTGGCATCCATACTGAACGTGTGTAGCAGGAGAAGCTGTCCATATAGACAGTCCATAGAGAAAACACAACCGTCTATATAGACAGTCAGCCCAGCAAGGTGGTTATCGCTAGGCTGGATAAAGACTGTAGGACAAATCTTGCCAAGTAGGAAAGGTAAAGGGCAAATATAAGGAAGAAAAACACAGAGAAGATGTGGGAATAAAGTAATCTTATATACAACCTTCATTAAAAATTGCTAAAATGAAAAAAATAAATAAAAACCTCCCTGACACTATTGCTGTGTTCTACTAGCTGCCCCATACTTTCACTGTACAAAAGAATGGAAAATTACTTCAAAGTCTTAATTATTGACTTGATATCAATTTGCACCAGAAGACTGAGATAATCAAAGATTTACAGATATAAAATTAGGGCCCTCTTTATTAAAGAGTTCATCCTTCTTGGTCAATTTTAAGATAGTAGAAAGGGCCTTCCCTTGCCTTTCTGTTGGCCATGTGAAGAAACCTGGGCTTGGGCTCTGCCTCTCCTTCTCCGAGTCTTCTTTCTTTGAAAGCTGCACTGTATTTGAAAACCACTATGCTTTTAAATAATCCAGAGAATACAAAAGAGGCTGAAAGTTATAGCACACCCCAGACAGAAAGAAATGTTCTTAGGAAACATTTGTAAGTAGGTATCTGAAACTTCTTAAAATCACATCAGTAAAAGAAGAGGTTACATGAATGACTTGAATATTGAGACTTCAAGTATGTTAGCAGATCAGAAGGCCTATAAAACAAGACAACAACCTTTCTAACATCCCCTAAGGTCTCTATCACATAATGAGACATCCTAAAAGGACATTTATATAGTAAATTCACATTTGGGACCAACAGAAATTCCCTATTTATGAGAGTATTCCACTTGCCAGCATCTGTCAGCACACACAGAATGAATGCCTTAAGATTTTGATTCTTCATATCATTTGACCTGAAGTTTCACTGATTTTGCTTCAAAAGCAATGTCTCAGAGAAAAATAAAATTTACATAATAAGTTCTTTAGGTTTATCAAAGCATTTTATATCTTGGCTTTTTTTTTTAAGAGAATTCTAATACTGAGGTCCAACCATACCAGAAACAAGCAATAAAGTTGAATTTACTAGACCAAATAAGGATCTCAATACCAACAGGAACAAATGCATATATTCACAATCTTTGACTTCTCTATTGTACATTTTTCTATTCATTGATATACTGCCCAATATGTATGTTTATATTTTTTCTGACAGTTAGAAACTTGACACAACTTAGGAAGTATCTCAAATGAGAACATTCTTCAACATACCAAATTCCACGTTATAATGGCTAGCTCAGTACTAAGACTTGGGTGAGAGCTGCAGCTCTCCAGAAACTAAAAGGTGCTACTATCCCAGAAAGCACGTAAAAACAACCAAAAGGCATCTCTGTCTGTTCTAAGGCTGAGCACTGTCTATAGAAAAAAAAGCTGGCAGAAATTCAACAAACAGAAGTCTATGTCTCCTAGCAAAAGACAGTTGCACAACTCCTCTAAAAGAGAGCAAGATGTCTATTACTCAAAAGTTAAACATTTGCTTCTCCATTTGTTAGGAAAAATTGTATTTTCTCATCAAATCCAGTATGTGTTATTTTTTTTAATTACACACCCATCACTAAATGGCTGAGTTCACCTACATATTTGAGCTAACATATCAAACAAAGAAAACAGGCTTGGCTGCAAAGTCAATGAAAGTCAAACAAAAAGCCAAACTAAACAGATGAGACATCATGCCCTGAAGGTCAACAAAGGAGATCATTGTTCAATGAGGAGGGTTTAGTAACCTCAGCAAGGAGGATTTGCTGTGCCCATCATAAACACAAAGCAACTCATCTAAGCTACTTAAACACAAATCCTACTGCAATACTGATGGGTAGCTGGTTGCATACAACTGGATTTGTTCTTTGCCATACTGTATTAGAGTTAAACTCCACTGAACCTTGTAACAATATCCACAGATAGTTTTGAAATTTTTGGGTGATAACAATGGTGGTAACAAACAGGTATCTTTGAATTAGTTATCTTCTTAAAATAGAGAGTGCTATATAAATTTAAGATACAGTGTTAATTATGATGACTGAGATTAGGATAATAATAAATGGTATGTTTTAAAACAATCCTCATTCTAGTATATCCACCCTAAAATTTATTCTCTAGCTTTTGAACATTGGACATTACCTGGTTTTGTCTACAGCACCCAAGAGTCCCTAACATAGTCATACTTGTTCTTCTTGAGATTTGTCAGAAGGAACCTCTATCTGCCAAAATGAAAAACAAGATTTTCTCCTCCACAGCGTCCATTAGGATTCCTCCTGCCAAGTACTTTAATTATATACCTGGAAAACTCAAGAGACTCAACTGAAAAGCTATTAGCAAAGTAGTGGGGCACAAAATTAATATACAAAAGACAAACAACAAACAGAATGAATATATAATGGAAGAAAGTACTCATTTAAAAAAGAAAAGAAGATAAAAGACAGGAATAAGCTTAATAAGAAATGTTAAAGCACTACAGGAGAACATACAAGAAATTTTGTACAAAGGTAGATGTACTAACTGTAGAGTTAACATCAAAAGATGCCAATTCTTTCTGAGTTAATTTATAATTTCAACATGAGCCCAATAATAAAAATATTGATGGTGGATTTTTAAAATTAGACAAAGTGATCATCAAGTTTATATGGAAAAATAACCAAAAATCAGAAGGAAAACTGGGGCAGAGGAAGGACAATGAGGGAGAATTAGCACTATATGTTTTGTATTAAAACATAAAAACATGAACACTTAAAACAGTATTGTGCTGGTTCATCACTAGACAAACTGATCGATAGGATATTATACAAAGCACAGAAATAATTCCAAATGCATACTTAATTCAAAATGTGAAAAAGCATTTAAAATCACCGGGGGAAAGATAAACACTTCAATAAATGATGAGAGAATATCTGGGGGAGAAAGATGTTGGATTTGTACCTTACATCATACTCCAGTAAAGCCAGAATAAACTGCAAATGCATCAAAGATGTACATACAAAACCACGAGAACATATAAGTAGAAGCACAGAAAGTCCATTTTTAACATTTCAGTGAAGAGAATCTTTATGACACAAAATCTAGAATCCATAAAATGTTTTTAAAATAATATATTTAACAAGATATATAAAACCATAAACAAAATCAAAAGATAAATGACAAACTTAGAAACTAATATCATAGACAAATACTAATCCCCCTAACTGTATAAGCTGAAACCAATTTAGGAACCAATAAAGGACCAACTACATAATAGAAAAATAGTCAGAAACATATATATTCAAGTCATAGAAAGAAAATCTAAATGGCTTAGAAACATAAGTAGATGATCAAGTCCACTCATAAGAGAAAAACTTGTTAAAACTGCACTGATATGTCATTTTTCAGAATGGCAATGATTTAAGAGCTTGGTAACACATTTTATGTGTATAGAAAAAAACAAGTCCTCTCATACATTATGGAGAGTTGAAATTGGTACGACTCTGATGAAGACAATTTTACAAGGTTTATTGATACTGCATATACCTGCTGATTCAAAATTGCACTTCCAGGAATTTATCCTACAGGTATTTTTGCTCACATGTGAAACATTATGTGTAATGTTATCCTGGCCAGTACTGCTGGAAATAAAAAACTAGAAACAACTCACATGTCCATCACTAAGAAAGTAGTTTAAAAAAGTCATTGAACATTTATAGAGTGATTACTACACAGTGGTTAAAAAAAATGAAAGAGTTCTCTAGTATTGATCATCAAGATGTATTATTAAATGCAAAAAAGTAATAAAAAACTGTATTTTATGTACTAATTTTTGTAAAAAGGAATAAGACAATATATTCAAATTTTCTGATAGATGTATAAAGAAACTCTGCCAAGAATATATAATAAAAAGTATATATTACATAAATGTATATATGTAATATATAATAAAAAGTATATATTACATAAATGTATATATGTGTGTGTATGCCACACACTTATATATATAGCTACTGGGGAGGATGGAAAATTCAATTAAAACTACCTGCTTCATTGCCAAAAAGTACTTTCTGAAAGTATACCAGTAAAGCCACACTTTGGAAAAAATACCAAGTGAAATACATTTTGAACTTATTTTTGTTGCTTTACCTAAGAGAAAGGGAATTATGCCCAAATACAGTGTGTCCTCCTTTAAGTCTTTATATTTTTTTAATCCTCTTTAAACACACACACACACACAAATACTCAGTATTTTCCTGTCTTGGTCTTTCCAGGCTGCTGTGACAAAATACCATGGACTGGGTAGCTTACAAACAACAGAAATTTATTTCTCACAGTTTTGGAGGCTGGAAGCCCAAGACCAGGTCACAGACTTCTCACTTATTGTTACATGGTGGAAGGCGCTTGAGATAGCTCTTGAATCCCTTTTACAAGGACACAAATCCCATTCGTGAGAGCTCCACCCACATAATTAAAGCACCTCGCAAAGGCCCCACCTCCGAACACCATCACCTTTGAAGGTTGGATTTCAAAATCTAAATTTTGGGTGGGGATGACACACACCTTCAGACCATAGCATTCCTTATAACATACTTTAAATCTTTGGTATCTTATTTTGTAGGCTGGACTTTTCTCTACTTTGTTGATTTTGCCATTAATTTTAGAAACTTCTACTTTGTCTACAGAATTTTAAGTTTTCTGATGCAGATGAAAACATTAAGTTCAAGTATGTCAAATGAAAAGCATACTGGAAGGATTATCTTTCAAATTGAATTTATGAGAGTTTCTTTGTTCCTTAACCTCACCTTATATTTGTCCCCTCTGATTTCATGCCCTGTTTTCAAACTAACATTTTACCAGCTTTCCAGGTTATTTCTTTCTGCTCTACGATATTAGCAAACCACCTTATTCAGCTCCCACTAAGTCTAACAATTTGCTCTGAATTCTTTTACCCAGGACGTCAATAAAGATATGAAGAAAGCTGTCCTCATAGCAGGTTTTCACTAATTATCATGTGATTCTCTTCATCTAGAAACACAGTGATAGCTAACTATTGTTGGTTTGTAACTTGATCACATTGTTTAATACCTACAAGTGGTATAGACCATACCATAGTACTTTAGTTCTTTGTAGTTTCGTCCCTCTTCTTGCAGATACTACAGATATCCCCAGACCCTGACCTACCTAGACTGAAATTAATTCAATCTTTTGTCCAGAGGATCTACTGAAGAATGCAATGTAGGGTGACTATGATAACACTAGTGTGATGAGAGAAAAATAAACTCCAGTGATCTAGAATTCTCTTCAGCCATTCTTTCAAATGGGAATTTATAAGAGACTATATATTGCAACTTGCCTTATATGATAAATATGAAAAAGATACTCCTGGAATTAAAAGAACTATATTCAGTTTGTTTTTCTTTTTCTCCCCTACTTTTTTTCCCCCTGTGCTTTAGTTTGGTTACAGAACTGGGTTTAGAATAAACAGCATATTGGTCATGGTGACCAGAAATATTTCTTTTAAGAATAATGTAAGCAGACTACAATACTGTAGATATTGGGTAATGAAATCAATATAGCTGAGTGTTCAATATAACATGCCTCTACTTTGATATATTTTTAACATGTTACATAATAAAAAATTAAAATAGGTGAACATTAAACTACAGTCTCAATTTCTTTTGCTGTGTGCATCTTATCAGATATACTCTAAATTACCCTTGGCCTCATCTCCTAAACTGGATTTATACCCAGTGACAGAGATTAAAGTATAACTGAGGTAAAATGTGTTATTATCTTATTGTATTTAATAATATGATAAGAAAAGTAGAGAGATAATAGCAAGATGATAGTCATCCCTGAATGCTGAAATCTAGGGGCCACTCAGTGGGTTATTAATATTTGTTTGTATAGATTTAGAGGAGGGGATGGGGGAATATGGTGTGGATTATACAAGGGAGCTATGAGGAAATACGTTTTTAATGAAACTCAGGGTTCAAATGGTAAAGAACATGAGAAAAGAAGGGAAAGAAGAAAACCCAGGAAGGGCTAATAATGAAGGGCTGAGCTCAGGCCATCTACGTATATCATCACATATCCAGAATAAAGGGAAGAAGGCTGATTGTGGGATTTCTGTGGATTCAGTCTCAATGACCCTGGACAGGCCAACCACCCAAATGCCTACGAGGAGTGCAGTTTTAACCCAAAACTAATCCAGGCAGAAAAGAACCCTGCACCTTCGAGGATATGGTTTTCTAAAAAAATATGGATAAGGTTTATCTGCTTGCATATTAATAATGGAAGTAGACTGAACCATGAAGAAAGGGCAGCGATTTCAAGGGTTAGGACTCAAGGAGAGAGCAGCAAATGAAAGAACTGAGATAGTTCAGGAGAGCTGGCTTACTATCTTCAGGCTGTACTGAGCAAATGAAGCAATATATACCAGTAACTCACCTCATCTATCTATAGTTTTCCCTGAAATTGTCCAAGAGGATAATAGTATTAGTTGTGAGATTGAACAGATTGTGTGTGCTGTATTTTGGTGGATATAAAGGAAAAGTGTGTTCCAGAGTGGGAAAAGGGTATCAGACTATAGAGAGATATTTGGAGGAGAAATCCTCCCTTCCTTGAATCATTAAGTGCTTGAGAAGGTAAGTTTTCTGCTCAAGATGAGGAGCAGAGAAAATCCAGCTAAAGTTGCTTTCCGTTTGGTGTCTGTGAGGGGCATTTCATCAACCATTTAGAACTTAATTGCAAAAGCATAAATAAATTTCCCAAGTCCCTTATTCTCTTTATAAATAATAGCATTTTCTTACTTGCATGTTATTCTTCATTTGCCTGAAAAACAAATTAAGTCTTTCTAGTAGTTAACTACAAATACATAGCAGTTTTATGGGTCCTGCTTTATTTATTATTCTTATTTGTGATTTCAGAATTTACAATATACTTAGTAAATTATAAGTATACTTCTAAAATATGCTTGTTAAACTGGCCAAAGATGCAAAGTCAGCTGGTATGCCTATTACTTAAGAAAAAACGATTGGATTCAAAGTCATCCGCACCAATCCAATGACTTTAAATGGTGACGAATGCAGATTAAATTACCTAAATAAAGGAAATAGATCCTAGAAATTTGCATAAACATGGTAGAATACTATCCAGCAATCATGATATAGCAGAAACAATAAAAAGCTTTATATTGATCATTGACCAGGTCTTAATTAGAGTACTGTTTTCTAGGATAAAGCTTCATAGCATAGAGGAAATGGCAAGGATCTTTTCTGCCAGAAAGCAGTTCAACCAATATGTGAAGGTTCAGTAAGTGACAGCAGGAAAGCCTAAAGTGAAGTAGGGATAAAATCACTAATGTGAGAAAAGGCTTTAATATTCCTCAGATATCTAAAAAGGAATCATAGATTGTGATCAATCATTCTTTACTTGAGGGGAAGGCAGGTAAAAGGCAGGCTGCAGAAATAGGAACTTTGGATAATCATGTGATGACTTCCTTGTCATAGAAAGTGTGTGATATTGTAATGAGTGAGCCTTGTAAAATCACATCAAAGGACATATTTAAGTTGGATGACAAATACTCTTGTACCTCACGAGTCTTGAAAGAGGAAGTTCAAAATTCTATTTCTAGACTCCTGGGATTACTTATAGAATCAAGGATTCATATCATTCTTTAAGAGTAATTTAATAGATAATTCTAAAACCTTGAGCACCCATCTTATTTTACTAAGTTGGTTACCAGAAATATTCTAAAGAAACTGTAAGTGTGGTAAAGAAGCATAGTAATCTAAGAGTAAGACATGTAAAGTGTCAATCCTGACTCTACTATGCACAAATTTTGACTCTACTACTATTCACAAATTCCAATTCTACGTCTGAGTTTCCTCACTTGGAAAGTATAACATTTGGCCTCCAAACTCAACAGTTGAAAAGATGATAATATTTGTGAAAGCAGTTTGAGAACTACACAGAATTACAGACATATATGCTTCTGTTATCAGTAGAAACAATAATATTAGAAACAAATAATTTTTATGTATCAGTGGCACGTGTATGAATACCATAACTATGAGTGTGAAACCTTTTACCCCTTGCATAAAACTCTGCAAGGGAATCTATATCCACGAATTAAAGAAGGGCCTTAAGGTTAACCATTTACTTGTATTTATTTATTCTTTTTTACAAGAGTCTACATTCATACAATGAAGTTCACAAAGCACACTACTAAACCAATTTTAGTGACTTAATACACCTGTATAACCATCATCCAAGTCAAGATATAGAGCATTACCAACATTCTACCATATTCTCTCATGTTCCACTCCAGTCAACCATCCCAAGGATAACTACTATTTTGACTTTCATCACTGTAGACTTGTTTTAACTGTTTTGGGATATCACATAAGTGAAATCTTGTAGAATGTACTCTTTGTACTTCCTTGGCTCAACATTATTTCTGTGAGACTCACCAATGTGGTTGCATGAAGCAGTTGTTCATTATTTTTATTGTTGTATACTATTTCACTTTAAGAAAACATCGAAACAGAAGCACTTCTGGAATGACAGAGTAAAGACCTCTGAAAATCTCCTCTTCTATAACAGCAATGAGTATGCTAGTAAAAGCTGTCAAAATAAACTTTTACAGACCTCTAGAAATAAGCCAAAGGCTTGCCACAATCTAAAGAGTATTTATTCAAGAAAAACAAGTAAACTTTGGTAAAAACAGTGAGCTTGTGGCTTTGTGACATTTTAACTTGCCCTATTGTGACTGATGTCTCTCCAGATCCATGGCAGCCTTGAAAATCAGCACTTCATGCCATAATAGTTATGAATACCACCCCAACGGACACTGAAGGGGGGTAAAAAAGAAAGACTCAAATTACTGAAATCAGAAATGAAAAATGGGCCATCACTACCAACCTTACGGAAATAAAAAAGATTAGAAAGGAATACTATGAACATTGTATGCCAACAAGTTAGATAGCCAAGATGAAATGAACAAATTACTAGAAAGACTCAAACTACTGAATCTTTGATCTCTGTAATATCTTTCTTTACATATTTTAAGATTATATTAGGTACATTTAAATGTAAGTTTATAATCCTGTTGACCCCATTATCATTATGAGCCACTATGGTTTCCTTTAGAAGTACATTTTTCTTTGCCTGATGTAAGTGCAGCTACAGTATTTTTGGGGGGTAATCATATAATGTTGTATCTTTCATACTATTACTTTCAAAATTCAGGAGTCCTTACATTTACGATCTATGTCTTATAAGCATCTTATGGTTGGTTATCATTTTTCTTTCTACTTTGACCATCTTTGTCATTTAATTAGAGTATTACTCCAACTAATTAAGTGTAATTATTGGTGTATTTGGATTTAAATGTACCTTCTTACTATATGTTTCCTATTATACCATCTTCTTTTGGATTAATAATGTGTTTATTATTCTGCTTGCCCCAATTTATTAGATTGTTAGGGATATATTTATTACTACCTTATTGGTTACTCTAAAATAAAGGGATTCTGACATTCATCATTTGCTTATTACATTTACCACTTCTTGGACAGCACTTTTTCTGTTGTCATGTATTTTAATCCTACATCTATTTTAACCTTCCATAATACATTACTACTACTCTTGTTTGCATTTAATTTACTCATTTGCCTTTCCCTGTATTTTTAATTTTCTCCTATAATTCTATGTTTAAACTTGAAAAAAATCCCTTTAGACTTTCTTCTAGTATAAGTCTTTTAGCAACAAATTCACTCTGCTTTTGTTTGTCTGAAAATGTATTTCTGTCACCTTCCTTTCTGATGAATATTTTTGTGACTATAGAATTCTTAGTTGGTAGCTATGTTCTTTCAGAACTTTAAGGATGTCTTGCCATTGTCTTCTGGACTATATAGTTTCTATTGAAAAGTCAGTCTCAAGTCTCATTTTTATCCTTTGAAGGTAGTGTATATTTTCTACTAATGTATACTCTATTTTCAATACTTTCTTTTTATCATTGTACTTCAGATATTTTATTATGATGATCTGGGTGTAGTTTCCTTGTATTTCTCCTGCATGTGGTTTGTGGAGCATCCTGATCATGACTTGCTGTCTTTCATCAGTTTTGCAGATTTAGTTACCAGTAGTATTTGAAATGTTACTTTTGTTCAGTTCATGCTTTCCTTCTGGGTCTCCAGTTACGGGTATATTAGACTTTTAAACTGTGTTCCACATTAACTGTCAATCTCTCCTCTGTATTTTCCATCCCTTTTAATGTCTACACTTAAATTTGAATATTTTCTACAGCCTTCTGACTTCATTCACTGTTCTGCTCTCTGACTTGTCTACTTGATGATAAACCCATCTTTTAATTTGTTTCAGTTTTATCGTTTTTGGTCCTAGCATTTAGATTTGGTCCTCTTTTTTACATACTTGGTAATTTTTTAATTTGATGCTGAACATCATTGTCAAAAATTTCAGAGATTCTACAAGATGTTATCTTTCTCCAGAAAGGATTTAATATGTTTCAGTCATACATGTATGGACTAATCACATTACTCCAGTCAGTGTTGGATTTCAGACTTTTTTAACCTCATCAATTTCCAGTTTATTCTAACTCTTAAAGTATAGCCTTTAATTTTTAAGGAGTAGCCTTCTGGGGTCTCCTCTGAAATCCTGAGGTGTTTACTTGGCCTCTGGCACCTTAGTGGTCTCTAAATTTTCACCTCTATCTCCTAAATTCTCCAAGACTGCCAAAATCTCTGCTTAGCTCTTTAACCTCCAAGCTGTTCATTTACACTTAGTTTTTCTGCATTTTACTCTACACAGTTTAGGAGTTATGCCTTGAAGGAAAATGGCAGAGAATTTTGGGCTCATTCTTATGTGGTTTTCTCAACTCCTGGATCTTAGTCTCTCAAATCCTAATCACTGTGGCAGCCTCAAACTCTAATGTATGTCTCCCTAATCCATGGGGCTGCCATAAACCCAGGTTGACACTTTTTTCTTAGCCTTTATCGTCCATGCCATGAATCTGCAAAAACACAAGGGAAAAGCTGAGCTGAATGCTGGGCTTAATTCATTATGGTTTTCTCCTCTCTGGGGTCTTTGTGCCTCCACTACTCACTTCCTTAGTTCTTCTCTAGTGACTTCAAACAGTTGTTGTATATATTATTTCTAAATAGTTGTTCTCAACAGGAGAGTTAAAGAAATATTCCTTCATAGCCAGAAGTGGAAGTTAAATCATTTACTTTTAATTTGCAATTTTCCTAAATATTTACTTTCAATATAGTCTTCTCATTTGTGCTTTTAAAACTGCAGTTAAAATTGGGTCATAAAACTTATGCACCTGGTGGACTTGAAGTTAGAAAAATAAGTCAGGTAATCATTTATTCAAATAATACATAAAATTTGTACAACTGGTGTTTTTCTATGATTATTAACCTAAATAACAAAGGAAAAATGGATTCGTGAATTATGTAGGAGTTTGTGTAATACTGTAAATTCACCATTCTGTGTATATCAGGTCTAATGTCAATATTGAAAAACAAAAGCAAAACATCCTTTTGGTTTTACAACTTAGTGCCTTTTTTTTATACTTTATTTTGGAATCATTAATCTACAATTACATGTGCAATATTATGGTTATTAAACTACCCCCTTCTTCAGGTCCCCCCCACCAACCCCATTACAGTCACTGTCCATCAGCGTAGTGAGATGCTATAGAATCACTACTTGTCTTCTCAGAGTTGTACAGACCCTCCCCATGCACCCACAACATTACCTCTGCTAATCATAATGCCCGTTTTTCCCTCTTATCCCTTCCTTCCACCCATCTTCCCCAGTCCCTTTCACGTTGGTAACTATTAGCCCATTCTTGGGTTCTGTGAGTCTGCTGCTGTTTTGTTCCTTCAGTTTTTTTCTTTGTTCTTATACTCCACATATGAGTGAAATCATTTGATACTTGTCTTTTTCAGCTTGGCTTATTTCACTGAGCATAATACCCTCTAGCTCCATCCATGTTGTTGCAAACGGTAGGATTTGTTTTCCTCTTATACCTGAATAACATTCCATTGTGTATATGTACCACCTCTTCTTTATCCATTCATCTACTCATGGACACTTAGGTTTCTTCCATTTCTTGGCTATTGTAAATAGTGCTGCAATAAACATAGGGGTGCACCTGTCTTTTTCAAACTGTGCTGCTGCAGTCTTAGGGTAAATTCCTAGGAGTGGAATTCCTGGGTCAAATGGTATTTCTATTTTGAGTTTTTTGAGGAACCGCCATACTGCTTTCAACAATGGTTGAACTAATTTGCAGTCCCACCAGCAGTGTAGGAGGGTTCCCTTTTCTCCACATCCTCGCCAACATTTGTGGTTGTTTGTGTTTTGGATGTTGGCCATCCTCACTGGTGTGAGGTGATATCTCATTGTGGTTTTAATCTGCATTACTCTATGATTAGCGATGTGGAGCATCTTTTCATGTGCCTGTTGGCCATTTGAATTTCTTCTTTAGAGAAGTGTCTATTCATATCCTCTGCCCATTTCTTAATTGGATTATTTGCTTTTTGTTTGTTAAGGTGCGGGAGTTCTTTATATATTTTGGATGTCAACCCCTTATCGGATACGTCATTTATGAATATATTCTCCCATACTGTAGGATGTCTTTTTGTTCTACTGATGGTGTCCTTTGCTGTATAGAAGCTTTGCAGCTTGATATAGTCCCACTTATTCATTTTTGCTTTTGTTTCCCTTGCGCGGGGAGATATGTTCATGAAGAAGTCGCTCATGTTTATGTCCAAGATATTTTTGCCTATAATTTTTTCTAAGAGTTTTATGGTTTCATGACTTACATTCAGGTCTTTGATCCATTTTGAGTATACCTTTGTGTATGGGGTTAGACAGTAGTCCAGTTTCATTCTCTTACATGTAGCTGTCCAGTTTTTCCAACACCAGCTGCTGAAGAGGCTGTCATCTCCCCATTGTATATCCAAGGCTCCTTTATCAAATATTAATTGACTGGGTTAATATATGTTTGGGTTAATGTTTGGATTTTCTATTCTGTTCCTCTGGTCTGTGGGTCTGTTCTTGTGCCAATACCAAATTGTCTTGATTACTGTGGCTTTGTAGTAGAGCTTGAATTCAGGGAGTGTAATTCCCCCCATTTTATTCCTCCTTCTCAGGATTGCTTTGGCTATTCGGGTCTTTTGTAGTTCCATATCATTTTCAGAATTATTTGTTCCAGTTCATTGAAGAAAGCTGTTGGTAGTTTGATAGGGATTGCATTGAATCTGTAGATTGCTTTAGGTAGTATAGCCATTTTGACTATATTTATTCTTCCTAGTCAAGAGCATGGGATGCATTTCCATTTGTTAGTGTCTTCTTTAATTTCTCCTAGGAGTGTCTTGTAGTTTTCAGAGTACAGGTCTTTCACTTCCTTCATTAGGTTTATTCCTAGGTATTTTATTCTTTTTGATGCAATTGTGAATGGAATTGTTTTTCTGATTTCTCTTTCTGTTAGTTCATTGTTAGTGTATAGGAAAGCAACAGATTTCTGTGTGTTAATTTTGTATCCTGCAACTATGCTGAATTCAGATATTGGTTCTAGTACTTCTAGAGTGGAGTCTTTAGGGATTTTTTTGTACAGTATCATGTCATCTGCAAATAGTGACAATTTGGCTTCTTCTTTACCAATCTGGATGCCTTGTATGTCTTTGTTTTGTCTGATTGGCGTGGCTAGGACCTCCAGTACTATGTTGAATAACAGTGGAGAGAGCGGGCATCCCTGTCTTGTTCCCGATCTTAGATGAAAAGCTTTCAGCTTCTCACTGTTAAGTATGATGTTAGCTGTGGGTTTGTCATATATGGCCTTTATGATGTTGAAGTGCTTGCCATCTATAACCATTTTCTTGAGTTTTAATCATAAATGGATGCTGAATTTTGTCAAATGCTTTTTCAGCATCTATGGAGATGATCATGTGGTTTTTGTTCTTCTTTTTGTTGTTGTGGTGGTTGATGTTGATGGATTTTCAAATGTTGTACCATCCTTGCATCCCTGGGATGAATCCCACTTGATCATGGTGTATGATCCTCCTGATGTATTTTTGAATTCGGGTTACTAATATTTTGATGAGTATTTTTGCATCTACGTTCATCAGGGATATTGGTCTGTAATTTTCTTTTTTGGTAAGATCTTTGCCCGGTTTTGGTATTAGAATGATGCTGGCTTCATAGAATGAGTTTGGAAGTATTCCCTCCTTTTCTATTTTTTGGAAAACTTTAAGGAGAATGGGTGTCATTTCTTCTCTATATGTCTGGTAGAATTCAGAGGTGAATCCCTCTGGTCTGGCGGTTTTGTTCTTGGGTAGTTTTTTGATTACTGATTCAATTTCATTGCTGGTGATTGGTCTGTTTACTTTTTCTGTTTCTTGCTTGGTCAGTCTTGGAAGGTTGTATTTTTCTAAGAAGTTGTCCATTTCTTCTAGGGTTCCAGCTTGTTAGCATATAGATTCTCATAATATTCTCTTATAATTCTTTGTATTTCTGTGGGGTCCATCGTGATTTTTGCTTTCTCATTTCTGATTCTGTTTATGTGTGTAGATTCTCTTTTTCTCTTAATGAGTCTGGCTAGGGGGGTTTATTTATTTTGTTTATTTTTTCAAAGAACCAGCTCTTGGTTTTATTGATTTTTTCTATTGTTTTATTCTTCTCAATTTTATTTATTTCTTCTCTAATCTTTATTATGTCCCTCCTTCTGGTGACTTTGGGCCTCATTTGTTCTTCTTTTTCCAATTTCAGTAGTTGTGTCTTTAGACTATTCATTTGGGAATGTTCTTCCTTCTTTAAATAGGCCTGGATTGCAATATACTTTCCTCTTAGAACTGCCTTTGCTGCGTCCCACAGAAGTTGTGGCTTTCTGTTGTTGTTGTCATTAGTCTCCATATATTCTTTGATTTCTGTTTTGATTTGGTCATTAACCCATTGATTAGTTAGGAGAATGTTGTTAAGTCTCCATGTATTTGTGAGCCTTTTTGATTTCTTTCTAAAATTTATTTCTAGTTTTATACCTTTGTGTTCTGAGAAGTTGGTTGGTAGGATTTCAATATTTTTGAATTTACTGAGGTTCTTTTTGTGGCCTAGTATGTGGTCTATTCTATAAAATGTTCCATGTGCACTTGAGAAGAATGTGTATCCTGCTGCTTTTGGGTGCAGAGTTCTATAAATGTCTGTTAGGTCCATCTGTTCTAGTGTGTTGTTCAGTGTCTCTGTGTCTTTCCTTATTCTCTGTCTGGTTGATCTGTCCTTTGGAGTGAGTGGTGTGTTGAAGCCTCCTAAAATGAATGCATTGCTGTCTATTTCCCCCTTAATTCTGTTAGTATTTGTCTCACATATGCTGGAGCTCTTGTGTTAGGTGCATATAAATTTATAATAGTTATATTTTCTTGTTGGACTGACCCCTTCATCATTATGTAATGTCCTTCTTTATCTCTTGCTACTTTCTTCGTTTTGAAGTCTATTTTGTCTGATACAAGTACTGCAACCCATGCTTTTTTTCTCTTTGTTGTTTGCATGAAATATCTTTTTCCATCCCTTCACTTTTAGTCTGTGTATGTCTTTGGGTTTGAGGTGAGTCTCTTGTAGGCAGCATATAGATGGGTCTTGCTTTTTTATCCATTCTGTTACTCTGTGTCTTTTAACTGGTGCATTCAGTCCATTTACATTTAGGGTGATTATCAATAGATATGTACTTATTGCCATTGCTGGCTTTAGATTCGTGGTTACCAAAGGTTCAAGTGTTGCTTCTTTACTATCTAACAATCTAACTTAACTTTCTTGTTAAGTTATTGTAAACACCGTCTGATGTTTCTTTATTTCTCTCCCTTCTTATTCTTCCTCCTCCATTCTTTTATATACTAGGTGTTTTATTCTTTGCCTTTAGTTAGTATTTGGATTGTCTGCTTTCTTTGCTATGATTTTATTTTCTTTGGTGACATCTTTTTAGCCTTAGGGGTGCTTCCCTCTAGAGCAGTCCATTTAAGATATCTTGTAGTGGTGGCTTATGAGAGGCAAACTTTCTCTGCTTTCGTTTGTCTGGAAATTGTTTAACCCCTTCATCATATTTAAATGATAATCGTGCTGGATACAATATTCTTGGTTCGAGGCCCTTCTGTTTCATAACGTTAAATATATCATGCCATTCTCTTCTGGCCTGTAAGGTTTCTGTTGAGAAGTCTGATGATAGTCTGATGGGTTTTCCTTTGTAGGTGATCTTTTTTCTCTCTCTAGCTGCCTTAAATACTCTGTCTTTAACTTTGATCTTTGCCATCTTAATTATTATGTGTCTTGGTGTTGTCTTCCTTGGGTCCCTTGTGTTGGGAGATCTGTGGGCTTCTGTGGACTGTGAGACTATTTCCTTCCCCAGCCAGGGAATGTTTTCAGCAATTATTTC
Organism: Smutsia gigantea; assembly: GCA_032199065.1. Lineage (NCBI taxonomy): Eukaryota > Metazoa > Chordata > Mammalia > Pholidota > Manidae > Smutsia > Smutsia gigantea. The sequence goes on along the minus strand of JAVSCE010001374.1, from coordinate 84,858 downwards.
TTCAAAGGCACTTTCTATCCCTTTTTCTCTCTCTTCTTCCTCTGGTACTCCTTTAATGTGAATATTTTTCCTTTTGGATTGGTCACACAGTTCTCTTCTTTCATTCCTAGAGATCCTTTTATCTCTCTCTGCCTCAGCTTCTCTTTATTCCTGTTCTCTGATTTCTATTCCGTTAACAGTCTCTTGCATCTCATCCAGTCTGCTGTTAAGCCCGTCGATCGCTTGTCTGATTTCTGCATTGTCTTTCCTCACTTCCCTCACTTCCTCCCTCAGCTCTTGCACATTTCTCTGTAGGTCCATCAGCATGGTTATGACTTTGATTCTGAATTTTTTTTCAGGAAGACTGTGCATTTACATCCCTTCAGGCTCTCTCTCTGGGGTTGTCTGGTTGATCTTAGTCTGGAGCATATTCCTCTGTCTTTTCATGGCTATAGAAGTGGTCGCTGGTAGTTGCCACATATGTCAGCTGGGCTCTTTAAGACTTTAAAAAGAAGAAAAAAAAAAGATAGAAAGAAAGGAAAGAAAAGAAAAAAGGGAGAAGAAAAAACAAAACAAAACAAAACAAAAAAACAAAAAGAGAAAAGAGAAAAGAAAAAAAAACGCCCACTGGGAGTAGATTCTGTGGGGATGCTATAGGTGGCGCTGTTGCTCCACTATTCTGCAGCCGTGGCTGCGCTGCTCCGCAGAGCCGCCCCGCCTTGCCAGGTGCCCTGTCGTCTCAGGTATAGCTGCACGCTGTGCGCTTTCCTGTGTATTCTGGTCTCTCTTTTAGGAATAGTTGTATTTGCTGTATTTTCATAGATATATATAGTTTTGGAAGGAGATTCTGCCACCCTGCTCACGCCGCCATCTTCCCAGAAGTCATCTTAGTGCCTTTTTATAACATATATTTTGCATTGCTCTTTGAATTTATAATATATATTTCCTCTTCACTAAAAGATGAGTTTGACAGTTTGGTGTGTAATTTTTTTTTAAGTGAAAGAACTGGGTCTCTCTGCTGTGTTGCTTAGGCCTTCTGGTGGGACATGCTCCACTTAGAGCTCTGTTTCCTGTTTGGAGGGACAATTAATATGCTTACTACTTGAGAAACAGCATGGCTCATTGGACTAAGCTTTGAGTCAGTAGTTTGGTGTTATAATCCTACTTCTGCTACTGATTCAAATTGTGCCCCTGGGCAAGCCATTTAACCTTCGTATTTGTTCACCTGAAAATTGGGATGAAATTATTACTTATTTGTAAGAGTAGCTAGTAATAACTGATTTTGAATATAAAGAAAAGCATACAATATATTTTGACCAGTTAAAATTATTACAAACATTCCTACAGTTCAGTTTCCCCTAAAGCCTCCATACTGATTTGATGAAAATTCTCCTGAGTTAAAATGAAGCACAATAAAGAGCAGTTAAGTGTTTTGTTTAATTTGCTTGCTTTAACAGGTAGGAAAATCCAGTGTAGGTTAGCCTGAGAAAACAAAAATTTTTTTAAATAGGGATGAAAACCTTCTTTCTTCCCCCAACTTTTTAAAAATTGTAGAACATATTATGTATTATGCACATGTATTATTCTTTATTGCCAAAGTGGAAAAACACACAATTACACAGAATAATAACACAAACACACATGTATTGTTTTCCTTTTCTTATTTATAATTCTTTAGAAATGAAGTTTTAATCATAATTATTTTTAAATCTTAGTGATAATTTTATCTCAACACAGATTTTTTTCTTAAATGGTCTCACCATATCATAAAACGGAGTAAATATTTAGATTCCTTTGCCTGGTACTTTTTCTTACTTCACATAATATATGCTTCTGCAAAAACATGAACATTGAATTTCTTTGTCTACAGAAAAATTTAAAGTGAACTTGTACTTGGGAAAGGTACCACTGAAAGGAAGCTTTAAAAAGAATGCTTTTAAATATTTAATAAATTGTCCTCAATTTATTTCATAAATTTGACTTTAAATTAGAGGACAACCAACTGTCTTATACTATGTGTGTTCTTATAACTGCTTCCAGAACATTTGTAGTTTTTCTAAGACTTAGGTTTTTTTTCCTTATCTATGCAGTGGTACTGCCCTCCCCGTGCCCCCCCCCAACATTACATAATATTATCAAGGCTACCTATCTCACAACGTTTGAATGAAAATAATGTAAGGATGTATATGACAACGCTTTGAAAAGCATTTATCTTGTTAGAGAAAACATTGAGGAGTGCTGTCATGCAACAGCTTGCAAGTAACATCCTGTATTCTTGAAGTCTTAATGTTTTGGCTGACCAGTCTAATCTTTATCACCATTCTAAGTAGCTTCAACATCCTTGTAAATGACCCATCCAACTCCTCAGACACTTTGGCACCCAATTGTTGGATCTCCTCATTTCCAGTGACCATTTTTTTCTCTCACTGCAATGGTAATTCCCTGGCCACTGATCATATAACTCCCCTCCAAAACCTTGTATTCTTATTCTAAGGTCATAGTTCCTATCCTTCTAGCTCGCTTGCTTAAATATCTGCCAGGAAGCAATGAGTCTTTCTAGTGGTGTCATCCTTCTAATCCACTGCTCCTATCACTCCTACCCACAACAGCCTGTTCTAGATTATACTTTCTTCTTAATCCAACTCAAGTTTCATTATCCATTGTTTCAATAACTTCCATACAATTTCTGTAACTTCCTTATTCCTCTCTTCTTCAAAAATCGCTCAACAAATTCAACTATGAAAGAACTCACTCATCTGCCTTCTCTGTGCCTGCCAATTCCAAAGTGCTTCAGGAAAACCATACACTTTACATCTCAATTTGGATGTTTGACATTTTCAAAATTGGATTTTTTCACTATTCATCTCTCTACTCCTTTCCCTATAATGTATCTGTTCCCCTAAATCTTTCCCATCTCAACAAATAACACTACCTCTGCTCATTTGCTCAAGAAAAAGGTAGGAGTCATCAATTCATCAGCAAATCCTGTTGATTCTACTTCCAAAATACATCTTGAATCTGTCTGCCTAATTCATATTAGTTTACAGTACCATGATCCTAATTTATTGTGATATCCTTCTAACTAGTCTTTCTGTTTTCTTTGGTAATCTCTTGCAACCTGCTCTCCATAGAAGAAAGCAAGAGTAATCTTTTTTTTTTCATTTTTTTTAATATAATTTATTTTATTATCATTAATTTACAATTACATGTGCAATATTACGATTATTAAACTACCCCTTCATCAGGTCCCCCCCACCAACCCCATTACAGTCACTGTCCATCAGCGTAGTGAGATGCTATAGCATCACTACTTGTCTTCTCTGAGTTGTACTGCCCTCCCCGTGCCCCCCCAACATTACATCTGCTAATTGTAATGCCCCTTTTTCCCTCTTATCCCTCCCTTCCAGCCCATTTTCCCCAGTCCCTTTCCCTTTGGTAACTATTAGTCCGTTCTTGGGTTCTGTGAGTCTGCTGCTGTTTTGTTCCTTCAGTTTTTTTCTTTGTTCTTATACTCCACATATGAGTGAAATCATTTGATACTTGTCTTTTTCGGCTTGCTTATTTCACTGAGCATAATACCCTCTAGCTCCATCCATGTTGTTGCAAATGGTAGGATTTGTTTTCTTCTTATGGCTGAATAATATTCCATTGTGTATATGTACCACCTCTTCTTTAGCCATTCATCTACTGATGGACACTTAGGTTGCTTCCATTTCTTGGCTATTGTAAATAGTGCTGCAATAAACATAGGGGTGCATCTGTCCTTTCAAATTGGGCTGCTGCATTCTTAGGGTAAATTCCTAGGAGTGGAATTCCTGGGTCAAATGGTATTTCTATTTTGAGTTTTTTGAGGAACCTCCATACTGCTTTCCACAATGGTTGAACTAATTGCAGTCCCACCAGCAGTGTAGGAGGGTTCCCTTTTCTCCACATCCTCGCCAACATTTGTGGTTGTTTGTGTTTTGGATGTTGGCCATCCTCACTGGTGTGAGGTGATATCTCATTGTGGTTTTAATCTGCATTTCTCTGATGATTAGCGATGTGGAGCATCCTTTCATGTGCCTGTTGGCCATCTGAATTTCTTCTTTGGAAAAGTGTCTATTCATGTCCTCTGCCCATTTCTTAATTGGATTATTTGCTTTCTGTTTGTTAAGGTGCATGAGTTCTTTATATATTTTGGATGTCAACCCTTTATCAGATACGTTTTTTATGAATATATTCTCCCATACTGTAGGATGTCTTTTTGTTCTACTGATGGTGTCCTTTGCTGTACAGAAGCTTTTCAGCTTCAAATAGTCCCACTTGTTCATTTTTGCTTTTGTTTCCCTTGCCCGGGAGATATGTTCATGAAGAAGTTGCTCATGTTTATGTCCAAGAGATTTTTGCCTATGTTTTTTTCTAAGAGTTTTATGGTTTCATGACTTACATTCAGGTCTTTGATCCACCTTGAGTTTACCTTTGTGTATGGGGCTAGACAGTAGTCCAGTTTCATTCTCTTACATGTAGCTGTCCAGTTTTTCCAACACCAGCTGCTGAAGAGGCGGTCATCTCCCCATTGTATATCCAAGGCACTTTTATCAAATATTAATTGACTGTATTTGTTTGGGTTAATGTTTGGATTTTCTATTCTGTTCCACTGGTCTGTGGGTCTGTTTTTGTGCCAATACCAAATTGTCTTGATTACTGTGGCTTTGTAGTAGAGCTTGAAGTCAGGGAGTGTAATTCCCCCTGTTTTATTCCTCCTTCTCAGGATTGCTTTGGCTATTCGGGGTCTTTTCTGGTTCCATAGGAATTTTAGAATTATTTGTTCCAGTTCATTGAAGAAAGCTGTTGGTAGTTTGATAGGGATTGCATTGAATCTGTAGATTGCTTTAGGTAGTATAGCCATTTTGACAATATTTATTCTTCCTAGCCAAGAGCATGAGATGCATTTCCATTTGTTAGTGTCCTCTTTAATTTCTCTTAGGAGTGTCTTGTAGTTTTCAAAGTACAGGTCTTTCACTTCCTTCGTTAGGTTTATTCCTAGGTATTTTATTCTTTTTGATGCAATTGTGAATGGAATTGTTTTTCTGATTTCTCTTTCTGTTAGTTCATCATTAGTGTATAGGAAAGCAACAGATTTCTGTGTGTTAATTTTGTATCCTGCAACTTTGCTGAATTCAGATATTAGTTCTAGTAGTTTTGGAATGGAATCTTTAGGGTTTTTTATGTACAGTATCATGTCATCTGCAAATAGTGACAATTTGACTTCTTCTTTACCAATCTGGATGCCTTGTATGTCTTTGTTTTGTCTGATTGCTGTGGCTAGGACCTCCAGTACTATGTTGAATAACAAGAGTAATCTTTTAAAACATAAAACAGTTAACTCCCTTAGTTAAAACCCTCTAGTGGCTTGATGCTTCACCTTGAATAAAATCCACGGAGCTTACTTTGGCCTGTAAGATTTTACATAGTCTGGAGTCTGTATTCCTCTCTCTCCTTATTCATACCACTCTCTTCATTGCCATGGAGAGCCTCCTTCTAATTTCTTGAACACATCTAGGCTTTGTACATACTGTTCCTTCTTAAGGAGCTCCTTTCATGGCTATCCCCTTTTCATCTGTATGTTTCAGTTTCAATTCTATTTCCTTTGTAAATCCTTCCTGAATTGTTCTTTCTAGATAGGTGCCCTCTTCCTATTCAATCTCACCACTCTTATTCTTTATCTCAGCATCCTGTCTGCTTTTATAAATAATTATTGCCATATGACAATTATTTACTTGCTGTTTTTCTGTCTTTGTCATGATACTGTAAGCTCAGTGAAGGTAAGAGACTATATCCATTTAATATATGACTATACAACTAATACCTAGCATAAGTCCTATAGCTAATTATAATTAATTGTTGAATAAATGAATACCACAAAGATGGACAATATAATGCAAATTACTGTAAATGATTCTTATGCAGTTTTTCACTATAGAAAATTTTAGGACTATAGCATCAAGGCTTTATTCATGATTTTAAGCATTTATCAAAATGGATGGAGGCCATTATTTTTTGAGAAAGAGTCTAGGGTACATAGGCTGTTCTCTATTCCAGCACCAATCAATTACCAAGGGTGAATTTCCAATCTATGAGACTTCTGTAAAATACAATAAAGTTGAATTACTAAAAACATGAAATAAAAACAACAAACTAAATATAAGCCCAATTATTTTTATTTGCTTTCTTAGATGTAAAATCATTCTGTGAAGTTTCTACAAAACTTTTAAACTGTTGTCAATATCTATCTCGTTGAAGACCAGTAACAGTTACTTTGAGACCAACACTTGTCTGAGAACTGCACTTGGACTAGTGTTGGTTTAGTCCAACTTGGATAACTGAGGTCATTGGGATTGGTTTAGATAGTGTATCTCAAAGCCTCTACTATTTTTTGTTATGAAAGAATATTTGAAAATTTTTAGAATTAAAATAGCTAGAAAACTACAGAAATTAAATAGTTAAAAAAATAAGCCTCTGTGGTCATGAATATAAATTGGAGGGTGGGGAAAAACCTTCCTCAAATTAAGCCTGTTCTTTTATTTTCCACACATTTACTGGATTTTAAGGATGATAGCAGGCAAAAAAATCAGATGTAACCTTTGGGATGTTCCAGAGAAAGTAACTGGTTGTTGAGATTTACATATTTAGGTGGATGAGTGTAGCATTTTTATCAAAGTGCTGGATACATTATTCCCATCATAGTTTTTCTTAACTCTTCACACTCACTTTTCTGCCCTAAAATATTCTGCCTTAATATTTTGTCCCACATCAATTCTCGCATCCTTATTTGTCTCAGTATGTGTCTTTTTTTTACCCCATCAGCACAGTGCAATGCTATGGCTAAACCTAAGTAAAAAGGGGGAACAGTAGAAGCAAAAGCTAAGACACAGGGAGTTCTATTCCCATCTTGTACATTCATGGAGAGGAAAATATTCATAGAAGATATGCATATTATTATCTGCCTTCCTTTGACTTACCAAGTTACCAGTTTATTCCCCAAGTATTATGCCTTATAGAGTTGGTATAAAAGAAATTCATTATTTGTTTCAGTCCAGGAATGCCCATGTTATTGGAACACAGGAGTAGACTTTTACAGTAGCTAGAAAGCAGCAGAAATACTTGTAAGTCCTTCAACATCCTTCATACTCCAAGGGGATTTAGTCATTTTACTGATGAAGGAAGAGAGATTTGGCATATCTTGTTGTATGCGGTTATTGGTATGTCCAGAGGCAGGTGAATACCTTACAGTGCATTTCCTCACAAAAAATGGTATACTACCCAAACACATACGCAAGTTCAATTCCAGTCTAGTTCAATTTCAGCCCCACTTCAGAGCTAAAGATTTAAAATTAGTCCATACCATTTTGATCCATGGTTTCCAGCATAAAAAAATTATCTTTTATTCTGGATAGCAATACTCAAGTACCTCTGTCTTCTCATCAGGCCAACATACTTGAATCTTTAGATTGAACTGACTTATCAAGATTCTTAAAGCAGGGAATAACTTAAACTTACTGTCAGGACTCTGGACTTGAAATTCTAGGATTGGAGTGGAGACACGACCGGGTCTCAAATTTTGGGATTGAGTGATATTAGCTAAAGCTGTTAACACATAATTGCTGATAGACCAGAATTCTTTTCATGTCTTTTTTCTTCTTCTTCCTCACTTTCCTTTCTAAACCCAGTTTGTACAGCTTGCACTGTGTTGGGGAGACATCAGATCTGTAGATAAGAAAATGTGATTCTAGAAATAGGAAGGAAAGAGGATTTAGGAAAGTAGGGTTAGCTGCAGCTAACTCTATCTTTTCAAGCTTGGAAATTCCAGTGGGAATTAGTCACATACTCTGTCTTATTGGTTAAATTATTTTTGAATTTTTAAGAAGATACAGAGGGTGGAGGTTAACACAAATTTAGGAACAAAATAGGTAACTACTGTTACTGGATGTCAGAGTCATTACTTGTCTTCTTTGTGCTACACTGTCTTCCCCATGATCCCCCCATACCATGTGTACTAATCATAATACTCCTCAATCCCCTTCTCCCTCCCTCCCCACCCCTCTTCTTTGGTAACTGCTAGTCCCTCCCTTCTGGAGTCAATCTGCTTGTTTTGTTCCTTCAGTTTTGCTTTGTTGTTATACTCCACAAATAGGGGATCCCAGGTGTTATTCTAACTCTTTATTAGAGAAGAATAGTCTAGTGAAGACTTTGACTTGTTGCTCTTTCATACTACAGAAAAATAAATTTTCATCTTCTCTTACATTCTTATACTGGCAAATGTGGGTGGTAAGATAAGGAATATATTTTCAAGTTTTAGTCCTATTACTGGTTATTCCAGTTATTCCACTTGCTTTGGTTTCACAATTCAAGAAATAATTGGAGTGATGCAGAGATAAGACAGTAGTGGGGTCTGATCCAGGGTGTAGGTGTAATCACATCTAATTCCTGAATGAACTAAATGAAATACACTTCTATTCCAGAAACATTAATAGCAACTCTTAGTTCAAGAAGAGAAGGGAAGATTTATATTTACTCCTCTGACCAGCTCATAAAGTCCAGAGATATACATGAGATCATTTAGACACCTTGAAGACCAACTTGGGGCTTTTCTTAACTATTGCACAATATCAAATTCTGAGCTCCAGGACTTGAGAACTGGAAATCTTGGAGGGAGTTTAAAGAGTTAACAATGATTACTAATAACCTTGACAAGTTGTAGGTAGATTACAGGATGAACTTAATAGCAATACAGAGGAATTTAGAGGAAGAGAAAAATAAAACAGTATAAATACAAGGGCAAAAGCTTGGCTTTGTGGGAAAAATGTGGGAATTGGCAAACCACAAGTAAAACATTAACTGGCTATACAGTAGAGTTGCTTACTATCTTTATTCATAAAAAACAAAAATTTGTAGAGTGCATGTGAGAATATTGTACTTTAAAAAAAGGCAGTTATCCTCTAGTCATTATACTATGTTTAAGCACCTATCATATGCTAGACACTGAGTGCTGGATAAAATGGGGAAGAAAACATAAGAGCCCTACGTCCATGGAGCTCGCTAAAGTGTGGTAAGTGACAAAGCTAGTTACCTTTAATACGGTCTTTATAGTTTGTATTCCGTAGCCAACTTCGAGTACAGCAAATACTGTGAGCTTCTTGAGGTAGGGAGCCTTTCCTTACATTTTACATTTAGCACAGCACCTTGTTGATAAGCAATCAACTTGGATTAAGGGGTAAAAATAAGCCCTAAAGGAACTAAAATTTGAAAATATAAACACATGTCTGATCCAACATGTCGATCGAAAGCGTCAGGTTTTCTCTTCAGCGCGTAATAAATATTTGCGAACCTATTACATGCAGAACGGCTCCTAACACAATGCTTTGTGTATAAAAGGGATGGTGGGCAGGGATTCAAATTGCACATCGTGATAAATGCCGTGGATAAGCTGACCGGATGGAGAAAGCATACTCCACGAGAATTTTTTTTCCCTTTCTTTTCTTTTTTTAGCTTAAAACAAAATGCTTAAGTAGAAGCTACAGGGGTGGGACGCGTCGCTGACTGGGGCCCCAGACGCCAGATCCCGCGCACCGAGCTCGCTCGGGCAGCTTGGCGGGCGCGGCGGACCGGCTCCCACTCCCGGCTTCCCGGTGCCCAGAGCGGACGAGGCGTCCCCCCGGAGGTAGGACAGGGCGCCGCACACGCCCCTCGGAGGAGTCACCGGCAGCCCTCCCCATCTCGGGGTCCTGCTCCCCGTGAGCTCTCCCCGACCACACGGGCGTGCGCTCCAGAGGTCAGGGGTCGCGACTAGAAAGCAGGCGCTCGAGGTCCCCATCCTTAGCCACTCGCCTTCCCGGCGGAACCCTCGGCGCGGCAGGCCGGGCAGGCCGGACGCCGAGGCCTCGCTGTATCGAGCCTCCGTCCGCCCCGCCTCCTCACCCTCCAGCCGGCCCCGCCCTCGCTCTCACCCCTCCCCCGCTCCCGCCTCGCTTCCCCGACAATCTCCTCGCGCTCCAGGCCGGCACGCGCGCTACGCCCGGCCGCTGCCGCCGCCGATACCGCCGCCGCCGCCGCCGCCGCCGCCGCCGCCGCCGCCACAGAGCGTTCCTCCCCTGTGCCTGCCTTCCAGCTTCGGGCCGGAACCGGAAGTTTGGGGGGCGGGGCCGGCGGAGGCCAGGGGACCGAAAACGCGGCCGAGCCCGGAGCCCGGAGCCGGAGCCAGAGCCTGGACCAGAACTTGGCCGCCGCCTGCACCGCTGCCGCTGCCGCCGTTCGCCTCTCCTTCCCTGTGCTGCCGCCGCCGCCTTGGCCGCCTCGGCCAACACGGCCGCGAGCTTGGCCGCCAGTGGTCCGCGGACTTTGGGTGTCCGGGTTGAAGGTCGGTCCGGACGTCGGACCCAGCTCGGTTCCCGGACTGTCCGGGCTGCCGCGGACGCCGCCGCCGCCCCCTCCTCGTCGCCTCAGCCTGGCGTTTTGTTCTCAGAGATCTGAGAGGCGAACGGAGCTGACAGTGATTTTGACAGTGATTTAAACCCGCTTTTGTTACTGTTGGCTTTTCGTTGTTTGGTTTTGTGTGTTGTGCGTTGTGTGTGGCGGTTTTTCCCCCGTGGTGCATTTTTGATTATTTTTTTTATTGTTGTGCTTTTTTTTTTCTTTTTCTTTTTTTTTTTTAACCCCGTGAACGTTTTTTTGGTCGGGGCTTCCGAATATGTTTTATGACGGTTGATTTTACACCAGGAGGTTTGTCTCTGAGGAAGACTCAGGAAACTGGATATCGGGCGAGAACTTCCTACGGATTCCCCGGCGCCTCGGGAAAATGGGAGCTGCTGCAAAGTTGGCGTTTGCCGTCTTTCTTATCTCTTGTTCTTCAGGTAGGTTCGTGGAGCGCGGCGCGGCGGGGCCGCTGCCGCCGGCGGCGGCCGCGGTCGCTGTCGGGTCGGCGAGCTCCAGGGCCGCCTGGGAGGTCTCCCCACCCCGAGCTCCGGCGGCCACCCCAGGTGTGAATGTGGTCGGGGAACCTCCATGGATTTCTCTCGCTTTGAGTTAGGCTGGCGAACTGGTAAGAGAGAACTGCTCTGTTGTGGAAGTGAGAAAGTCATGGTTTGTGGCCATAACACTGGATGACAGCGCTGCTTGGGTTGCAATTAAGCCGCAGATACCGCAAGTGACAAATTTATGCAAAGGTTGGAAACCTGAAAGGCGGATACCAAAATGTCATTCAGTGTGGCATCCTCCGAAATAAAGGGTGTTTTTTTTAATCGTCTTTTAATTAGTGCTTCAGCAGTGACTACTATCACGACGGCATTCAAGTCAGTGGCTACTTAATTTTGACCGTGAGAACCAGTGCATCAAATCAGCAATTTCCTCTGTGTCTGTTCTCACGTTTTCTTCAACTTCAGTGTCCAGCAGTGTTAAAAATAGTTGTAGTCGTTGTTGAAGTATTAACAATAACCCAGCACAGAAGAGGTATGCCGCGGTGTGTTGGTAATGTGATGGCTTTCAACCACCATTTATGTGTTCTATTCTGGCATAGATTTTGCTTAACTACGGAATACTTATTTTAAACGCGTTTTATTGAAGCATTGTTTTCGGTTCAGAACAGCCTGATTGAAATTGTTCCCACTGTCAGATACATTATAGCCATAAAAGAGGTTTGGGCCCAAGGTTGGAAGAAGAATCTGGCTCTTTTACATTTGAAATTTCGATTTTGTGAGAACGTTCTAGGGTTGCAACCAGTGGTTGGAAAACTATCTAGTCTTGTATTTAAAATTCTGTAAATGAATACAGCAGCGAACTCAAAGGTGTGCAAATGTTCATTAACAGGAGAGTTTGATAAATGAAACAATCTAAAAGTCGCAGTGGGAAATGGGATCTGTTTATCATCAAATTTAGTATTCACTTTCGGTGTTGTGAGAGAAATTTAAACTATGGAGGTGGGGGGAACAAATTGACAGGTTTCATGGCCCTGTCTTTATCTCCTTTGCTACAGGGAAATTAGAGGGTGGTACTCTTTTCTTTGTGTACCTCTTTGGGGTGTGTGTGTGTGTGTGTGTGTCCGTCCGTGTGTGTCCGTCCCCGTCGTTCCTCCCTACCCCCCTTTTTAATAGAATCTTTTGTAATGTATAGAATCTTGCTGAATGGTACATTTCCCTGTGGTTAATAAATGGATAAAGTCTAGTCTTATGTCTGTAGTGGTATTGATTAGTTCCGGGTGGGCTGAATGTGTTGTGAAATGGCGATCATTGCCAGAGATTAACCAAAAGAATCATGTCTGTTTAAATGGAAGAAGGAACATGCTTAAGGCAGGCTGACGGTTCTTTCTATGCATGGTTTGGGGAGGAAGGTAAACAATGGTGCCTGTGAAATGAATGAATATTTTGATAACATTAAATCTCTTGCTTTTGTGACATGACTTAACCATACAGTTTTTATTTTTCTCATAGTACTCTTTCTCCTCTGCCCCTATATGTACTGGTTGGTGAACTCCTCTTGTTCAAATCCCTTTTTCTGATCTCCTGCCCTTGAGGAGGAGGGGCATCATGGCCACTGACCAAGGAATTGTGGACATTATTCTCTCCCAAACCCACCTGAGTCACACTAATTGGTGAAGGAGGTTGTTCTTGAGCAATCTCAAGGTATTACTTCTGGAAAAGCAGGCTGTTGCTACAGATCTTACAGCTTCCTCTGCCTGGTTTGGGAGTAAAAAAATTGAGCATTAGTTTCTTGTAGAATTATGTTCACTGGGTCAGGAGGTTAATAGCAAAAATTTTGAAATGAAGTAATTCTGTTGTTATAGAACATATAGATAGTCTACTTATATTAAACTAATATTAAGTATTGTTGCATAGTTTTTAAAAAATAAACATTCCTAGCTGAACTAAAATACAAATCTATTGAAGATAATTGAAATAATCCTAAAGACATTCATCCATATTTATATGTGAAGATTTTTAGGACTTAATCTGTTTTTTAAGGGGCTTTTGTTATGAACCAATTGCACTCTAAAAAAGATTATTGTGTTTCTTTTCCTAATTGATTTTTCTGTGTAATAGGTAATATGGCATGCTGGAAGCATGAGGATGGTTATTTTTATGGGCATTAAAAAATTCCTCAAGTTGTCAGTTTTTTGTTTCTGAATATTTTATTTTTTAATCGAATGGAGCATAGTGATAAAGAGCAGTTTCCTTTCAGTTGTTTAGGATGGATGTTTACTCTTTTCTTTAGTATTTTGTGGACTCTGATTTTTCAATCTCCATCCCATGTATGTACAGTGGAGACTGACTATGCAGACTATTCCTGTAGGATATGGCTAAATGTATAATTTCCTTCTCTCATTCTAAGAGAAACATTTTTGAATTTTCCCTCATCCTGAAATGCCTTCAGATTCCCTTTGATTATAATTTTTTCACTCCTCTTACTCTTCCTCAGATTATGTTTCAAACCATAAATCTATCTTGTTTTTTTTGTTTTTAAAACATTGTGGTTAATTCATATTTTTGTTAAAATGTGAGGATGAGTTTAATACTTGCTTTAGTTCTTAGGTTTATTCTCCCCAGAGTGATGCAGCTATTGTGGTATCTGAGTTGCATTGAGTAAGTTGAGAATTCTTTTGGATTCTCTGTGGTAGCTGGAGCAGTTTGGTCCATATATTTGATGAAATAGGAAATGGAAATAAAGTAGTTATATGCATTTTCTTCAGTTCGGCTAAGCAATACTGTGTGTGCTTGCGTGTGCATGTTTCTGTGAGTGAGTGTGTGTGTGGTTGAAGGGGGAGTTGGCAGTGCAGTGAATCTTCTGGGACTCTTCTGAACTTTGGCTAAGTTAGATGGATATTAAATGCTTTGTTTCTTAAAAGACAGAATCTCTTGAATGTAGCCTGTGATTACATTAAAATATAACACTTGAACATCAAGACCAGAAGAAAAACACCCTCCCCCCCAATTCATTTTGAATTTTTCTTCTATTTACGATAAGCCAGTAGTTCTTAAACTTAGGTGACTTTTGCTCTCTGCCCTCACACCTCTCCCCAAGGGGACATTTGGAGACATTTTTGGCTGTCACAATTGTGGGGAAGAAGGGGAGGGTTGCTACTGGCATCCAGTGGGTAGAGAACTGGAAGCTGCCAATCATCCTGTAATTCAGTGAACAGCCCCCATGACAAAGAGTTGTCCAGCTCACAATATCAATAGTGTTGAGGTTGAGAAGCCCTATTCTAAATTCTTAATTTTTAAGAGCATTAGTGTATTAGCAAACGGGCTCTGCTTTCTCCCACAGCCAGTCATCTAAAATTTACAAGTACATGGTATTGATGATCTCCAGGTGACCTTGTGTTGAGAGTTTTCATCATTTCAAATTAGAATGATTAAATTAGAGAAACAGACTATAGGTATACAGTTATTCCATCCTACTATACTTTAATAAAAATATTTTGCTGACTATTATGAATACATTCTCTATTTTTTATGATGGTGTGCTCAGGAAGACTGCACATTCATGGATATGAGGAACAATTGGTCAGGGTATCAAGTTTAATTATATTTGCTTTTGATCCAGTAATCTCTGCCATATTAATCATCTTTAAGGATATTTCCTTTTATCCTTATTGAAATCACTGTCTGGGCAGTGTGATGGCAGAAGTGCATGTGTGTGTGTACATGTGTGTGTGTATGTGTGTGTGTAAGAGAGAAAGAGAGACATTGATGTGCTTGAAAGTTTTGTAAGTTTTATATGGAAGAAATACGATCACTCTTACATGTTCCTTGGATGGTTTCAAGGTGTAAGTTAAGTTTTTTTTTAAAAAGGTAATTTCTTTTGTTTAGCTAACTTTAATTTCAAGAAACTTTTAAAGTGATTTCCTAAATAATTTTCTTGGGAATCATTAGTTGCGTTTGGTTGCTGTTAGATTCATTTAGGCTAGAGAAAGTAATGTTCTATGATCTATCGCAGACCCTTGTCCTCTTTAAGGTTAAAATTTGACCATAATTAATAAGTGCTTACCTTGTTTTGAACTCTGGTTTTTAGGTAGTTAACCCAGTCAGCCAGGATAAGAAAGAATTACAGTAAAACTTTTAAAGTAAGTAGTACTACACTATTGAGAGGAAAAATTCTGAAGTCACTCCCACAGAAAGTATGCAAATAAGTCTCATACTGTTTTTGTAACACACCTCCCCATGCGCATCTCTGGTACTACTGACATTTTCACCTTTTGGGTCTACCAAACTCACAGTTCTATGAGAAGTAAAGTGTAACTGAACCAAGTGAGATTTTAATAATCTCTGAATTGTCCTTTTAGGTTCTAAAACTATCTTATTTTTTTTACTGTTGTAAGTATTCTTTCTCATCTTTGTTGTCTCATAAATCTGTGATTTAAATTTTCATGTTCTCTTAGGTTGCCATTTGTGATAGTGCTCTCCAGATAGTAAGTTAGGTAATGCTCGCAATGTTTGATATTGGGGTCACTAGTATGCCTTCACTTTTTATTCCATGTTCTGTAACTCATCATTTCTTCCAATTCCTCCTTTCTTTGTTTACTCTCTTTTTCCCCTCTGTCTTTTCTGTACTTCCCTATACTGTAGGCTGCTTGCTTGGGGAACCCACTTGTTGCTTAACATCAAGGGTGGCTCAAGAGGGCTCACCCATGGTCTAAATCAAGATATGTTTAGAATGATTTAGAAAAAATTTAGAATGTTTGACAATTGACCAGAGAGTCTTTTCCACTATTCTTTCATTTATTTGTTTCTGGAATACCACACACACTGGGAGTAGTGTTAGTTACTCTGTTGGAATCAAATGGCTTGAACTTTAGATTGCTCATATTCCCTTTTCAATATTTTGGTTTTCTTTAACTCTTTACTGCTTTCAGGAAGTCTATCTCTTGTTATTATTCATGTATCATCTCTGTTTAAGCCAAAATTTGACCAGACCAGAGAGTATATTTATTGCCACAGCTGGGACCACATTAGACTTCCTCTGTGGTAGATTTAATTCTATTCTGTTAGGTTATAATAGTCTTGTCTAGACAGAACACTGATTTCAAATTGACTATTGAACATAAAAGTTCCAGGAATAGTGTATAGAGGAAGGAAAAAGAGAAGACAAGAAGGTAAGAAAACTACTATAGATAGGAATTGATTTAACGTCCTTGCCCAGCTAGATTTGTTAGTCACTTTCATACACCCTGTGTTTTTGTCTCTGAGTTGGATTTCTTAAACTGTTAGAATGGTCGTATTAAGGGAAAAAATAGGCTCTAAAAAAAACGTCTTTTTATCCATAGACCCAGTCTGGAACATGGTACCTAATAGGTGCTCAGCAAAGGTCTATTGATGAATGAAGTGACATTTATTCATTTTGGGGCCTGAATTTTCCTTTTATGTATTAAAGCAATAAACTTGGCTTATGGCTACTGGACAAGCATGTGTTTGTGGTGGCCAGAAGACTTGGGTTCTGGTGCCAGCACTGCCACCGTCTAGCTCATCTGTCATTTCTCTTACCTGAATTCCTTTAATACCTTTCTAGCTCAGACTAGCTAGTTCCTTGTCACTATTTTCATTCCATGCACATAGCTTCCAGATTGAAAGCAATAAAAAATAAATCTGAATATGTTGCTCCTGCTTAAAGCGTTTCACTGTATGGGTCACCTTTAGGTCACATTCTAAGGCTCTAAAATCTAAAGTCTTAGAATGGTATACAAGGTCCTTTATCACTTGGTTTGTACCTTTGTCTAACCTCTTGGTATAGTGGCTAATTGTACAGGCTCTCGAGCCAAGACTTCCTCACTTTACAACTTAACTCTGGGCAACTCACTTTACCTTTTGTGCTTCAGTTTTGTCATCTACAAAATGGGGATATTAATAGTGCCTGCTATCTCAGAGAGTGGTTTGAAGATTAAATGTCACATAAATGTGAGGTATTCTGCTGTGTTGTCTTCTCAGCCTGAGTCCTGTATTCCAGCCATACAAATTGGACTTGCAGTTGCCTGAATATACTGTTTCCTTAAATGTATACCAGCATGGGACTCTTGTATATTTGTATCTTCCTCCTTTCCCTGGCTAACTCCTTTTATTTTAAGACTGAGAAGTATCACCTCTTCAGAACTGTTTTCTCTTGTCATCCAACCCAGATTGAGTTAGTTGCTCTCTGTTTTTCTACCACTTTGTAAATGGCCTTGATTCCTATTATTACTGCAGATGTTTTCTTGCCTATACACTTTAAACTGTGAGCTCGTTGAAGATACTGTCTTTTTATCCATAGACCCAGTCTGGAACATGGCACATAATAGGTGCTCAGCAAAGGTCTTTTGAATGAATGAACTGAAATTTATTCATTTTGGGGCCTGAATTTTCCTTTTATGTATTAAAGCAATAAACTTGGATTAGATAATCTCTGAACTTTCTTCTTACTCTAATTAACTTTATGATTCTATCATTTTAAGTTAAAGTTTAATAGTGATGTTTTATTAAGAAAAAATAATTTTGCTGGTAGCTTTTTGGGTATCCTTAGTTCTCAATTTTTTCGAAATGCAGTCTCCCTTCCTTAGACTAAATCTTTAATATAATTTGAATTGTATAGATTTAGAAGACATTTTAGAGATTTTTTTTAAGTTCAGTGGCCTTTACTATTTTGACCATAGCCCACAATAAGAAATATACATTACATCATGACTCAGTTCCCATATACATAAAACATGTATATGTATCAGAAATAGAAATTTCATGAACTAACTTTACTTTGTTCAGGACGCTTATTGTTAGATTCTATTTCATCTTAAAAGGTTTGGTTATGAGATTAGTCAGTGACCAACTAATGGGCTCTAAACTAAATATTTCATTCAAAAATTTTTGAATATGACATTAATTCAGTGACCAACTAATAGGCTCTAAAAAAAATACTGACCTAGTTCAATAGTTCCCTCCTTCTGTCTGCCCATTACTCTGGGTAGAGAAAGGAGCTGCATAAGTAAATGTATGTAATGAAGTGTGCACTGAAAAATATTTTTGTTTTTAGGTAATCTATAGTAGAGAACATGTATGTAGGTACAGAATATAGGGCATACTGGTCCCAAGAAAAAACATGGACCTGCCCTGGCTTAGCTCTTCTCTCTTCTGGATTAGCGGGATAAATTAAGCATACCCAAATTAGACTGTAATTTTGAAGAGTTCAGATTTTTTCATTTAGGAAAGGCTTGCTGGAGGAGATAGATCCAAAGGGTGGGAGGGCCTTGGCAGGAGGTTGAGAAGAATATTCATTTTATGAAAGAAAAGGTGCAAAATATGATCAGGAACATGGAGCATTTGCCAGTAAATGACCATGGATGGAAGGCAGATTGAGTGGAGGAATTTTGGCTAAATCAGAGGAAGAGATTTATGTGATGAAAGATGTTTGTAATTGCTTGATGAGGTACAACAGTCTCAGTTTGACAGAGTTAAATCCAGGTGAAAAGTAATTAAAACCCAGAGGAGGTAGGAGTGGATGAGAGAGATCCTGGTGGATGTCCCAAATACAGATAAGTGGAGTATAGGACAGAAATGCAGCTTAAAGATTAAGTTAGGATGTTAGCGCTACTAAATAAAATTGGTAAAGAAAAACCAAGCAGAAGAAAATGGGAAGCACTTCCATAACTAAAGAAATTCTAGAAACACATATGGATTTAGATTATAAGCATGAATGAAAACACAGATTTGGAAAAACAGGAGTACATAAACACAAGAGCATGTAATATCTTTTACAGGGGTGGACACTATGGGCTCACTATGTTGTTTGTGTTTAAATAATGGTCAAATTCCAGTAAATGGAGTAATTGCTCATACTGGTCATCCAGATTATATCTTTGAAATCTATGTGAGGCATTTTCCTCACAGTAAATTATATGGTTGATGTAAGTAGATTTAGAAACTTTTCTGATTATTTCTATTCATACCTGAATCCTAAACCCTTTTGATACCATTCTTTTGGACAAGATATGAACTTTTTTCTTTGGTTGACTATTTTCTTAGTAACTGTTGTCACATTGGGAATCATTTTGTTTTCTAATGTTGCAGAAGAAAATAAAAGCAATAAGAAAATTTCTAGAAGGACCATATAGGGAGGGGTCACCTTTTAAATGAAAAAATGAATCATCTTTGCATATTGTAATAAAAATAAGCTTATGTATATATAAAGCTTTGAGGGAGGGTTTTTCCTAGTTATGGTTACAGCTTTACAACTTATATTTTATAGAAATTAAACCTTTATTAGGAAAAATCTGTTGGTCTTCACATCTTTATGATTGTACATGAAAAATCAAGCTTATTCCAAGGCAATATTTTAAGGTAAGGGGAAGGGACATTACGAGATCTTGGCAGGTTTAACACTCCGAGTTTAATTTTTTTTATTTGTAAAACCAGATGTATAAATGAAATAATATACCACATAACACAGTACTGGTTCATAGTAGATGTTACACACCCATGTTAGTTTTTAACTTAATCTTTAAGTTTTATTTTTAAAAATATAGTGTGTAAAACATTTAAAAATATAGATTAAGTTCTTGGGGAATATTTTAAAACTTGCAGGTAAATTTTCAGGTTAATATGAAATAATGCTCTGACTATAAATGATTCAGCCAAAGAAATTATCAACAGAGAGTGCCAAATGCGTGCTGGGAATTATTTAGGACATTCAGATATTATGGTTCTTTTACAAAAAGTTCTTGAAAGTTTCATTTTTCTAGCATGCATTAAAAGGAAACATTGGAGTAAATCATCTCTATTTGTTGGAATTTAAAATATTTTTCTTAGACAATTTCACTTAAACCTTAAGTGTTTTAAAAATTTTCATGTAAAAATAAAGTCTTGAAGATTCTCAAGTTTTTGGGTGACAGCTACAATGAAAATATGATCATTTGAGTTTTGAGATCAATGTTTTGAATGTGGTAAAATGTTTTGGACTAAAATTTAAGAGTCTCTCATTCAGACTTCCTACTTTACTACTGACTCTTCTTTGATGTTAGTAACCACTAAACTTCACTTAACTCATCTTTAAATTGAAAAGGATGAAAAATTATTCATTCCTTTAATAAATATTGAACTGGGCACTTTGCTAAGTGCTTGGCATGCAGCAGTGAACAAGACAGACACAATTATGCCCTTAGGGAGTTTACAGTCATAGAGTTAGTCAAATGAAGAAAATAATTACAAATTGTCTTATGTGCTCTGACAAAAACAAACAGGGTCCTGAGAGGGTAAACTCTTTATTTGCCTCGCATCACAATCTCTAATCACATAGTTTATTTATCACCTATTTGTCTGCCCTTTGCACTACTGGAGTGTAAGCTTTGAAAGAGTGTGTCTCACCTTCATCACAGTACCCCCAAGGGATAGATAGCACAGTTTCTTGCATGGAGTAGAAACTCAGTAAATATTTGACTGTCTTCCTAAGAAATGAATGCAGGGATGGGACTGGAGAAATAGACAAGGGCAAGATCATTCAGGGGTTTCAGTCTAATGTGGAAAGGGTTAGAATAAAATCCAGAGGGCAGTGGGAAACCAAAAGTTATAAGGAGGAACTAGATCTGGGTTATGTGTTAGGATCACTTTGGAAAATATATTGGCATTCAGTAGGAGTGAAGAGACATAGCATCAGTTTAAGCTACAGAAACTCTCCAAGAACCTTTCTAGCTTTGAACATTCTCTGTATTCTAAGGCTTGCCTATATTTACCTGTCTTCCTCTCATAATTTCTTAGACACTCCATTTTTTTCCTGTTTATTATTTCTTAAGAAACAGATAGGCTTATTGTGCAAATGAGAACTTGGAATACAGCATCTCAAAAAAAAAAACCCTCATAAAAATAAAATGAAGACCAGAGATTATTGAATTTTTGTGGTAAATTCCTAAGTTTAGATTTTGTGCATCTGCTAATTTACATTCTTATTTACTAAGCATTCCAATTTGTTTTCAAGACTTTGGGTTTATTCCTTTTCAAATGCCTATTTTTTCACAAGATTACCTCTTTATTGTTTTAAACATGCAATATACTGTATTGTTGATATAGTTGAAGATTCAGAATTAGAAAATCACCATTTTTGTATCTTAATTCTTAGGAATTTGATATTTTTACAGGTTATCAAGGTTCTCCAGGCTATGGTCTCCAATTAAGTATTCAGCTTGAATATTTTCATCTGTGAAAGATTTCAAGCCTTTACTGTTGGTCAGAGGGGGAGGTGGTACTTAGCACATGGAAATCATCTCGGCAGAAGTTCAGCAGTATCATCTTTGATTAGGAATGCTTTGTTTCTTAAGGAAAAAGTACATTATTACACAGAGGTAAAAACTAGAAGTGACATTAAACTTTAGTGAAGTAAAAAATATAATGACACCTGCCTCTTTTCATTGGATTTTTTTTTTTGATATCCTTAATCTACAATTACATGTGCAATATTATGGTTATTAAACTACTCCCTTCATTTCATTGGATTTAAAAAAAATTTGGATGCGTTTTAAAGCTATCTTTGGTTAGCCACCTTCTATGAAGAAGTGGTTTCACTCTGAATATTATAGGTCATTTTTAAAATTAAGGTATCATTGAAATACACTCTTATGAAGGTTTCACAAGAAAAACAATGTGGTTGCTTTATCACCCTTACTATCAAGTCCCCCACCATGCCCCATTGCAGTCACTGTCCGTTAGTGTAATAAGATGCCACAGAATCCCTACTTGTCTTCTCTGTGCTAAAGTGTCTTCCTTATGACCCCCCCACACACCATGTGTTAAAGTAGTTCTAGAAAAGGAATTAGTTGCTTAGGTTTGTGGTAATTTGTTTAAATTATGTTTACTTAAGCTATGACTTGAAATTACTTGCATTAAGTACACTTTAAAATGATATGGGGAGAAATGAAAAGTCAAAATTAAAAAAAGGAATGATAAATAATAAAGGCGGTTGTGAGATATTCACTGATGCAAGATGGGCATGGTAACAGTAAAGCAATTTGATTATTCAGAAGTAGAATTAAGCACCAAATGACCAGGAAATGATTGAATAGCTACTGACCATCCTTTTATTCTATATAAATATAACAGATCTTACCAGATGACATTTTTTATTCTCTTCCTTTAGAGATTGTAAATGTAGTTTTGGGTGTTGCATTATGAAATTAATTGCTGATTATGGTATTTGAATAACAAACTGTGAGGTACTGTTTTCTTTAGTAACTACCTATATCAGAATGATTTTTATGGAGAATAAATTACTCAGTCTGATCCTCACTTATGATGATGGAGTAAAATTAAAAGATTAGGGTCAGAGTGAAGAGTGGTTTTGATCTCTTTGTCTACAGATCTTATCTTTCACTACTGTAGCCCAAGAATAGCCCCACACAAGAATTGTAATTCCCAGTTGGTTTAGCAACATATATTTAGCAGCCTCTGATTAAGCAGGATTTTTATAATTAATATCTAGTTTTGTTTCCATGATATGGAAAGAAATCAACTCACTAAGCCAGAGAGCATAAGAGTAGATAAGCCTAGTCTGTTACACATTATAGAATTTTCTACCATTGGAACATGTGGTTGGCCGGTATGCACTAGTTTATATAGAAATGAAAGCTCTACTTATTGGTACAAATGTAGCTGCTGACTGGAAAGAATGGTTTTTCTCAGAAACAAAGAGCAATAAGAACAAATATCTTTCATGTCAAACTCAGTGAAAATAATTAAATGTAGTTTTTTGGGTGGTATAGTAAAAAGAGCAAACATTTCTGTAGGGAGAAAACTTTACCATGGTGTGATACACCATGTCAACTTAGGAAAATTCCATAACCTTAGTTTCTTCATCTGTAAAATGGAGTTCATAATACCTACCTCACAAGATTAGAGTGAGGATCAAAGGCTCCATACACAAATATAAGCACACTTACATATGTTTATGTGTGTGTGTACATATATATATATATATATATCTGTATGTATATAAACTCTATATTGGCAGAAGTTCAGCAGCATCATCTTTGACTAGGAAAAACTATATATACATATACATGTGAAACTTCTTAAAACTTTGAGATATTATTCCAAATATTTGTAATTAATGTGGCTCATTTCGAGGAGTAGAAAGCAATAGGAAGGGTTCAAGTTAACTATAAAAACACTTCTAATTCAGAATTTGTGATCCTTCATTGGTAGACATTTATCTATATGCTCTCTATGAATAAAGGGGTTAATTACATAAACACATGAATGTAAGATATTAGAGGAATGTCTGTTCCTACAGTGACCTTAAAGGCACACTTTGATATGTCCCTTCTCCAACCTCATCTTTTGCTATGTTGGTGTTCTGACTGTTCCTACAACAAACAAGTACTTTTTATTCTCTAAACTTTTTTTCACTTCTCTTCCAGGAATACTTATGAGGGAGCCATATCTGACTTACTCACCGTAGTTTCCCCAGTCTGACACATAGTAGGTACTTCGAGTGCTTTCAAGTGCTTAGGACAAGGGTCCACCAACTTTTTTTAAAGGACCAGATAATAAATATTTTACTCTCTTTTGCAGCTATCTCTACCAGTTGTAACACAGGAGCACTCACTGAAAATATGTAAAACAATCAGTGTGTACTGGAATTTGAATTTTATATAATTTTCTCATGTCATGAAATACTATTTCTATAATTCTTTTCAACCATTTAAAAATGTAAAAACCATTGTTCAGGGGCTGTAGAAAAACAAGCTGCAGACTGAATTTGACCCACAGGCAGTAGCCCAGACATAGGACATTAATTGTATAAGTAGCACCATGCCCCCAACTTAGAAATATGTTCCACTTTGGAACCTAGGAAGCATTTTCTTATAGGATCATTGTCATGTGTGTTGGTTAAGTTCCCAGATCAACCTACAAGCCTGTTTTTCTCCCAGTGTTCTGAATTCCAGCAATACTGTTTTGCTGTCAGGAATAACACTGTCTCTGAGAGAAAAATGGATTTAGTATTCCTTCCTGGACCAGCAGACCACAGATTCATCCCAGCACTATCAGGATTTCCTTCTTCCCCGATCCCTTTTCTTGTACCTGCTGGGCTTTGCATTCTGGGAAGGATCCTGATCGCTGGGAAAACAGTAGGGTGGTATGATGACCAGACTGAAAAGAGCTTCCAATATATGATTAGGAAGGAGAAGCATTGGAGCCCAGAAAGGTGGGGGTGGAGAAGAAGAAAGAAAACCCAAAATATCAGAATGATCATACATAGTAAGGGTAGTATTGTTCTGTGAAATCCTAGTTGTATGTATATATGTGCTGGGTCACCAAGAAAATGTGTTTCTTAACTATGGTTTATTTATGATCAGAAAGTTTGAGAGCCTAAGTTTTAAGGGCTTGGAGACTGAACCTAATATCTTTTCCCTCCTCTTACTGTGTATGAGAGCCAAATGAGAAATATAAAGGAAACATCTTGACTGCTTGTTAACAGTTGTGTTTCAGGGACTGAGTTAACCTTATGAAGTAGTTACCTGTTTTATTTAGGAGAAAACAGGGTCATAAGGCTAAGAAGTTTCACAACTGAGATGCTTACCTGATTTTAGAATATGTGGTTTGTCCATTATACAATATTCTCCCTGTAGGGAAAGAAACCATGTATGACCTTTGTTGTGTCTCAGGACAACAAAATGCTGCTTGGTGGCAACTCACCAGATTTCTTGAGACAAGGCATTGGCTTAAGTGTTAAGACAGGCCACTGGAAGAAAATGGTTAGGAACTCAGTATCAAGAATGACATGATGTGTAAGAAAGGAGGGGCTTTCTTTTTGCCTTTATTTTTTCTGCTTGCCCCTCTGTACTACTATCCCTGCTCCTTTCATACTTCACTGGAATGGGCTTTTCACTCATAATACCAACAGCAAGGGCTTGAGGATGAGGGTTAGTGAGGAAAAGTAATATGATCTTGTCTTTAGCTGAAAGGAGAATGAGGAGGGAAACCCAAGTAGTGAGGCCACCTGGCCAACCAGGTGGGTTGGTGTTCCTAGGTGGCAATTTGTAAGTGGGTGTAGGTAAAACAAGACCTTCTTTCTATTCATTGTGTTACTAGCAGAAGTCTTGGCTTTGGAGATTTGTAGCTTTGATATGCTAATTGAAAATTGTTCTTTTTTTTTATTATTAAGGAAAAACCTCTCTTAAGCAACACTAGGTTAGTCCACATTCAGTAACACATTTTAAGTACTTAAAATTCGTAGTACATATCTAAGACATCTCTGTTATTTATTGAGTTAGCAACTATGGTGAAAACTAATTTATGCAGATTCCAATCTCTAGCTTGATTTGAAATTGTTTTAAGAAGGAAAAGATTTATAGGAAGGCTCTTGTCCTTACCTAAATAAATAACAAAACTATAGTAGATAGATACCTGGTTAATTGAATGGAAGGATGGCAAACCCATATAAAAATGTGTTCATCTTTCTCAGGCTGAGTTGGGATTCTTGATTTTGCAGTGGGAATTACTAATTCATATTAAATTAGTTTCAAACAGTAATATCTGAAGTCTCAAGACTTAATATCTTTTAGCCCTATTGCTTACCCCTATAATATTGCTTATCCCTGCATTAGAATTGTTTGTTAATGTACCCATCTACCAGGTGACCCTGAGCTCTTTCAGACTCATTCAGTGTAGTGCTCAGATAGTGCTCTGTATAGGTTAAGAGCGTTGGAGCCAGAGTGTCTAGTCTTGCACCTTGGCCCCATTATTTCCTGGCTGTGTAACTTGGGCAAGTTATTTAATCTCTCTGTGCTACAGTTTTCTCATCTATAAAATGGAGATAATAATGATATTTTATACAGTCATTGTTAAGTATAGGCAAGTTAACATAATAAAGTGCTTTAAATGATGTCTGGCATGTAGTTAGCATTCTGAATAACCAATAAAAAATATCAGCTGAAAGTAAGACTGGGAGAAAATATTTGCAATATTTGATAATTTCTGATAAAGGTGTATTATCAAAATAAAGAACTCTTAAAATTTAACAAGAAGAAAACAACCAATTAAAAATGGTCCAAAGACCTTAAGAAACATCTCACTAAAGAAGATACACAGATGGTAAGTAAGCATATGAAAGATGTTCCATATCATGTCATCAGGGAAATGCCAAACAAGCAAGATATCACTACACTCCTATTAAAATGGCCAAAATCTGGAACGTGAACACCACCAAATGCTGAAGGCATGAGGGACATCAGTAACTCTCATTCATTGTTGGTGGGAATGCAAAATGGTATAGCTACTTTGGAAGACAGTTCAGTGGTTTCTTATAAAACTAAATATGCTTGTACTATACTATCCAGTATTACACTCCTTGGTATATACTCAAAGGAATTGAAAACTCATGTCTACACGAAAAGCTATAAACAGATTTTATAGCAGCTTTATTCATAATTGCCCAAACTTGGAAGAACCAAGATGCCCGTTAATAGGTGAATGGTAAATAAACTGTGGCACATCCAGACAATGGAATATTATTCAGCACTGAAAAGAAATGAGTTGTCAAGTTATGAAAGACATGGAGGAGCCTTAAATGCATATTATGAAGTGAAAGAAGCCAATCTAAACAGGCTTCAGACTGTATGATTCCAACTATATGAAAAGGCGAAACTGTGGAGACAGTAAAAAGATCAGTGGTTGCCAGGGATGGAGTGATGGGGAAATGAATAGGCAAAGCACAGAGGTTTTTAGGGTATTGAAAATAGTCTGTATGATATTATAATGATGGATATATGTCGTTTTCATTTATTCATACTTGCAGAGTGTACACCACCAAACGTGAAACCCAAGGTAAACCATGGACGTCAGGTGACTGTGGTATGTCAGTGTAGATTCATCCTTGGTAACAAATTGAAGCACTCTGGTGGGAGATGTTGTTTAATGGGGGAAGGCTGTGCACGTGTGGGGTCAGGTGGTACGTGGGAGCTTAAAGGACCTTCCTCTCAGTTCTGAACTTTCAGTTTTAGTAAACCTAAAACTGCTCTAAAAAAATAAAGTCTTAGGAAAAAAAAACCGTTGCTATTGCTGCTGCTGTTCTTGCCCAGTACAAATCTAGCTTTGAGCTATTTACTGAATGTAAATGAGGATGATGTAGTGAATTTAAAACTAAGGGCATTCCAGCATATTTAGTGAGAAAGTATACTTTCTTCAGCCCTGCTGTTTAGTTCAGAATACAGTAGTGTTTGTTTTATATTATTTATATATTTATTGGACTCTGGTTTAATTCTAGAATATTAGTTGGTTTCTGGAGAAGAATTCTAGCATCAATTATGTAATTTGAGAGTATTATTTTATGTAGAGATTTTGGGGAATCCTTTCAGAAAACTGTATAATGCAGTAGTGTGTCATTCAGTAGTATATTCCCAAAGAGGTCACCTCAAAGCCTTTCCAAAATGAAATGAAGACAAAAGTGAGTGGGTGGTGTATTAGAGGAATAACTGAAGTTTCCAAAAGTACTACTTGTTTTATTTTCTCAGTATTTAAATATTAACATTTCTGCAAAAATAACTTCCATTTATTAATGCATTTTAGCTTTCTAAGTGATATCATGTATGTTCCTATTTGATTCTGTCTGAACTATTTAAGATAGGTTTCATGTTTTTCTTTAACTCAGACCCTGAGGTAATAGAATTTACCTGAAGTCACTAATGAAAGGAGCTAGCACTTATACCCTGATTTTTAAGTTCAGTGTTCTTTTGTAGAAGTAAAGAATGCTTACCAAGTTTTCTCTCATTTTCCTCTGCCATTTCCCACCCTTAGAGGGGGAAATATTTGCAGTCACTTATAGAGATAGTTGCTTTGCAAATAATCCTTGTACCATAAATCCAGGCTTTGCCAGGGAACTGGGGTGTTTTTTGGGTGAGGGAGTGGGTGGGAGTAGGGTGAAGTAGCAATATAGGAGTAGGAAGTACCGAAGTGAGCTCTGATTCCAGGAAAGAAATTGTTTTGCTTTTGCCTGGATGGATTGATAGCAACCAGAATCCACATATATTAATTGTTGCTGTAGGTAACTTCTGCCTTTGTTTGCTGCAGAAGTAACTTTCTCAATCATTTTTGCTTTTGATGAAGGATGGTTTAAATTGGTTTCATAATGATCCATTATTAGGTGAGTCTTACTACACATGTTCCAGAATTTTACATTATTGCATTTCTTTGGTCAAAATTGGAACTGTCAAGTTATGTCACAGCCCAGTCATTATGTAAAACAATTATTAATGATTTTCATTTGTTAAAACTGCCATTAACAGCCACCACTTATTGCATGCTCTGGGCTGAGTGCTTTTAAGTTTTAGTGATAATGTGTGTGACACACACTGTAAGATAGATATTATCCCCATTTTATAGATGAAGAAACTGAGAAACTCAGTGACTTGCCTAAGGCTACACAAGTAGAGGGTATGTAACCTAGGTCTGTGGGGCTTAAATATATTCTTTCTATTGAATCAAATATTCTAAAGTGTCTATTAAAAGTAGGAGTTAACAGTTGTAACTTTGGAACGTAGTATGCCTTTCTTCAAACCTGTTCTGCCAAGATTTCCCCCTTCCCTCCACAGCAGCTGTTGTTGGTACCCCTTAAACCTATGATATAGTAAAACATGCTGAGTTATCAAATTGAGTTGTTGATAGTGTACCATGTTTTGTAGCTGATATAGCAGAGCTTTCTCCACCTTTTAAATAAAAGTAATTGTTTGTCCACAGCTCTTAAAAAACTGAGAAACTACAGTTGTTCCTTTTGGTTATACAATGAGCCAAATTCAGAACTAGGTCAGAATTAGTTTTCTTTGATCACCACTTGAGTAATTAGTGAATCAAAGGATCAAAGTAAATGCATCTTTTAAAAATGATTATACCTTGATTCAGAGAGGTTGAATTAGTTGAAATTTGCTTCTGTAGAAGAAAACAAATGCAGGTTCTTTTTGACTGATACTTGGAAAATAATTTAATGTTAATGGTCGTTAATTGCTCCCTTGGTGCCTGTTTGTTACCTGCTATGTGAGAAAGAACATGTTAGGGAAGTATGAATGGTCCTGGCCTTTGGATTTGTGGCCCACATATACATTAAGATGGATTGATAAAGATATATATTACACATACTTTGTTTTTCCTAACCCACGGACTTCATTTTTCTGTTACTTTTAAATTACATAGCTTTTATTTATTTATTTATCTATCTGTTTTAGTATTATTAATATACAGTCACATGAGCAACATTGTAGTTACCAGATTCCTCCCATTATCAAGTCCCCACCACACACCCCCTTACAGTCACTGTCCATCAGCGTAGTAAGATGCTATAGAGTCACTACTTGTCTTCTCTGTGCTGTACTGCCTTCCCCGTGCCCCCGCCCACCACATTATATGTGCTAATCATAATGCCCCTTATTCCCCTTCTCCCTCCCTTCCCACCTACCCTGCCCAGTCCCTTTCCCTTTGGTAACTGTAAGTCCATTCTTGGGTTCAGTGAGTCTGCTGCTGTTTTGTTCCTTCAGTTTTTTTCTTTGTTCTTATACTCCACATATGAGTGAAATCATTTGATACTTGTCTTTTTCCACCTGGCTTATTTCACTGAGCATAATACCCTCTAGCTCCATCCATGTTGTTGCAAATGGTAGGATTTGTTTTCTTCTTATGGCTGAATAATATTCCATTGTGTATATGTACCACCTCTTCTTTATCCATTCATCTACTCATGGACACTTAGGTTGCTTCCATTTCTTGGCTATTGTAAATAGTGTTGCGATAAACATAGGGGTGCATATGTCTTTTTGAATCTGGGATCCTGTATTCTTAGGGTAAATTCCTAGGAGTGGAATTCCTGGGTCAAATGGTACTTCTATTTTGAGTTTTTTGAGGAACCTCCATACTGCTTTCCACAATGGTTGAACTAATTTGCATTCCCACCAGCAGTGTAGGAGGGTTCCCCTTTCTCCACATCCTCGCCAACATTTGTTGTTGTTTGTCTTTTGGATGGTGGCCATCCTAACTGATGTGCGGGGATACCTCATTGTGGTTTTAATTTGCATTTCTCTGATGATTAGCGATGTGGAGCATCTTTTCATGTGCCTGTTGGCCATCTGAATTTCTTCTCTGGAGAAGTGTCTGTTCAGATCCTCTGCCCATTTTTTAAATTACAGATGAGCTTGCAGAGAACTGAAAGATGATGAAGAGAAAAAGGCCAAAAAAGAAATCCTTTTTTCTGTGTTTCTTAGACCAGGAAGAATTGGCAAGTGAGTAGTAGCAACAAAGAAATCCATAGGAATTTGGTTTGAATTTAAGTGACTGAATTTATAGAAAACTAATATTGTTGTATCCTCATCCATTTAGCTGTAATTGAAATCAACCAACATTTAAGGAATACTTCCCTTCTGGTCCTTTCAGTATGCCAGGTACTATGGAGGCTATAAAAGGAATATGAAGTCTTTGATTATCTAAGAAACTGGACACTTTGGAATGATAAACCTTACACTATAAACATAGTACATATTCTGAAACTGAAAGTGTAATCCAAAAACATTTGACACATTAATTAATAAATCAATGGCATTAGGCCCTAAGGGACATTTCCTTCTCTCTCTTTTTGCGGAGGGGAGGCTTTGGTTATATTTTGGGACTTTACTAGGTGAGGGATGTCTTTCAGATCCTCCTTGGTTTAGTCTCTATGAGTCCCTCTGAGCTTTGTTTCTTAAGAATTTATTTCTACTAAAATAAAAGCACTGTGAGGATGGGAATTATGGCCGTCATGTTTATCACTGCATTCCTAGTGTTCAGTGTTCAACAAGTGTTTTCTAAATAAATTAATATGAAATAGCCCCCCTTTTCCTCTCACTTTCCAGTTTCCTCCACTGGCTTTACATCTGTACCTTTTGTTTTCTCTTCAATCCATTGTTATCCTGAAGTAAGTGGAATACTTCCCTCAAAGATTAATGATTTTCTGTTTGCCTAATCCGAAGAATTCTTGTTATCTGTATTCAATTTCTGCTTGATTTTTCCTGTAACTTTGATGCTATTGTCTACCTGTAGCTTCTTGAAATTCTTGTCCCTTTACTCTGGCAGTTTTTCTGACTATAGCCCCCCATGACCTCAGTATTCTGTCTGCCCATCCTTTTAGCTTTGGTTTCTCAGAGTTCAATCTCCATATGGGGATATGGAGATGAGTAAGACACAAATCTATACTCCAGAGGACTCATGGCTTAGTTGAAGGAGAGTGATTATTTAGTAAACTAGAAGTTATATCTATATTAGAGTGTCTTGGGACCACAGAAAAGATGGCCTGATCCATTACAGGGAGTAGGTAATGTTTTCCCTCCATGATGCTTGAGGTGGTCATGAAGGATGATCAGGAGTTCACCAGGTGACTAAAGTGGGAGGAATATGTTAGGTCTTCGTAAAGTCTGGTGGGTATACTTCCTCCATGTGATATAGCCCATTAAGGAGGCTTCCACGGTTTGAGGACATACAGCCTCAGGGCAGAGTGAGAATCCTCCAGTGAAGCCAATATCATGGCCAGCAAAATGGTATCAAACATTAAATACAGAGGGAGAGATGACTCTAAGAAGAGGAAAGTTAATAAAAAAATCTGCAGTGTGCATAAATAAGGGAATGATTTTGACTAAGGCTCTGAAAGTAAGTGTGCTGGATTTGTCCTTTTCTGTGATACGTGTTGTGTATTGCAGTAGTGGTCATGACAAATTAAAGCAGTACTTCTCAGGCTTTATTATGCATATGAATCACTTGCCTATAATGTTAAAATACAGATTTTGATTCAGTATGTCTGGAGTGGGGCCTGTGGTTCTACATTTCTGACAAGCTCCCAGGATTGCTATTCTGTGAGTCCCTGTACTTTGAATAGAAAGGGAATAAAGAAGCCATGAATTGTCAAATTCAGAGTGAACAACCTACATGGGACATGAATAATTATTACATATTTAGGTACTGTAATTAGTTCATGAGACCCAGATAATTAGGCACATTTCAGGGTATGGAGCAGTGATGGGAGATGAGTCTGCAGAGGTGGGCAAGGATCAGATCATGAAGGGCTTGACTTGTGCAGGAGTGTTAACTTCATGCTGAAGTCTGTGGAAGGGCCATTTTGAGCCAAAGTGCTTCATCAGATTAGAGCTTTAGCATAAAGAGGTGTGTTAAGTTTTCATCACGTTAAAGTCAAAGTACTTGGAACTCATCCTGATAGGGATATCAAGTAAGTTATTGATGATAGACATCTGAGCTGGAGAGAGATTTGAGTCTTCAGCCAGTAGATGTACAGGCATGAAATCAATGAGGCGGAAAGAAGAATAAAATGAGAATCAAAGATCCAACTCTGGGGAACACTAACATTTTCACGGTAGGGAAGGAGGAGGAGGAAGAGTTTGTAGAGAAGGCCAAGATGTGGCCAGAAAGATAGAAGGAAGACAAGTGTAGGATCATTGTAAGAAATTTAGATGGAGAGAATATTCAGCATTGCCAGAGATCAAATAAGATAAAGCCTGAAAACTCACCATGAGATTTGTCAATTATGAGATTGTTACTTTCACCAGAGACATTTCAGTGAATGGTTGAGACAAAAATTGTGTTGTAGAAGATGAGTGAAATGTGTATGAGAAAGTAGATTCAGTTTGGTCGATTCTTTCTAAGAAATTAGTATCTAAGAAGGTATGTAAAGAGATGGGAAAAAAGCTAAAGTTGAGATGTTTTATGTGCTTAAGGAATTGGTTCAGAAGAGAGTTTATAGAAAGGGAAGATTAAAATTTAAGCGTTTTGTAGCCAGAAACTTGGGTGCCATATTCAGCACTTACTTCTTAGTGTTCTGCCAAATCCAAGAGCTTACTAAATCCTTTAAGTTTTCCCTTCTGAATATTTGTTGAATCTAGTCTTACTTGTCCATTCTCATCACCAGTGTGTTAGTTCTACCTATACCATCCTTGCCTGGACTCTTAAGTGGACCCTGCCCTCCCCTACTCCCAAAACAAAGCACCAGGGAAAAAGAAGACTTGCCTTCCACACTCTGCTGGAAACCATGGAGAGATTACAGAAACAGAGAGAGATCATGGATGTGCAGATCCGATCCTGATACTCAGCTGCTGTTGCTGAAATCCCCTGCGCCGACTTCTTATCGCCTACACAGAATGAAGGGCCAAACATTTTAACCTCACATACAGTACCCCTTGGGACTCTTTCTTTCCAACTTCATTTCCTACCATTCACTGCCTCCAACTTTGATCCTATAACACTAAAAAAACTAATTCTCCCTTCCTCCCACATACTTTTTTACCTCTAAACTCCACTCATTTTGTACTTCCTGCAATTCCTGTGGGACCCCTCCTCCTAACAGGTTGTTGGGTGCTCCTTCCTGTGTTCCCATAGCACTTTATTGATCTACCTATACTATACTTCCTACATTATTGACATCTTCTGTAGTTTTCTCCTTTTACATTAGATCTGTAAGTGATTTGTCTAATTCATCTCTGAATTTTTTGTGCCTGGCTCAGTGCAGGTGGAGTTTGTGGATTAGACGTAAAAAGAATTATATGTGGACCTAGTGGCATTTGATTGGACCTGGAAAGGATGGCAGGATTTTGCTGACTGACCTATGATGGAGAGGAAGATTCTGTGCAGTGTGGCCATCATATACATAGAGGCAGTAAATATAATAGTATTTATAGATAGGCCAAATACTCCTTTTAAACGGGAGAGGAGAGGTAGAAAATATAATGGGAGATAGGGTAAGAAAAATTAGTTGGACACAGATCAAATGGAGTCTTGGGTGCTATGCTTAAGATTTTATTTTTCCTTTTTTCCCCTGTAACACCTTATGGATTAAAGGTAAACTGGAAAGTAACACCAACTCTTGAATTTTGAGGAAAGGCTCTCTGAATCTTCCTGAAATAGCCACTGTGGATAACCTATTTTATTCAAGGTTTTTTTGCTGTTCTTTCCTAAAGATTAGAAGATGATGTGCCTTGTGGATGTATCGTATTTTCTGTCATTGTCTTTTGATATCTTTTTTTCTTTTTTTTTTGGTTTACACCTATTTTGGAATCAACCTTGACAAACTTGATTATTTGATTTTCTTTTTTGTTTTTTAATTTTTTATTAAGGTATACACTCTTATGAAGGTTTCACATGAAAAAACAATGTGGTTACTACATTTACCCATATTATCAAGTCCCCACCCATACCCCATTGCAGGCACTGTCCATCAGTGTAGTAAGATGCCACAGACTAACTGTTACCCTTCTCTGCTACACTGTTTTCCCAGTGACACCCCACACCATGTGTACTAAACAAAATACCCCTCAATCCCCATCTCCCTCCCTCCCCACCCACCCTCCCACATCCCTCCCCTTTGGTAACCACTAGTCCCTTCTTGGAGTCTGTGAGTCTGCTGCTATTTTGTTCCTTCAGTTTTGCTTTGTTGTTATACGCCACAAATGAGGGAAATCATTTGGTACTTGTCTTTATCCACCTGGCTTATTTCACTGAGCATAATATCCTCCAGTTCCATCCATGTTGTTGCAAATGGTAGGATTTCTTTCTTTCTTATGGCTGAATAGTATTCCATTGTGTATATGTACCACCTCTTCTTTATCCATTCATCTGCAATGTGCACTTAGCTTGCTTCCATATCTTGACTATTGTAAATAGTGCTGTAATAAACATAGGGGTGCATATGTCTTTTTGGTCTGAGAAGTTGTATTCTTTGGGTAAATTCCAAGGAGTGGAATTCCTGGGTCAAATGGTATTTCTATTTTTAGTTTTTTGAGGAGCTTCCATATTGCTTTCCACAATGGTTGAACTAGCTTACATTCCCACCAGCAGTGTAGGGTTCCCCATTCTCCGCATCCTCACCAGCATTTGTTGTTCTTAGTCTTTAGATGCTGGCCTTCCTTACTGGTGTGAGGTGATATCTCATTGTGGTTTTAATTTGCATTTCCCTGATGATTAGTGATGTGGAGCATCTTTTCATGTGTCTGCTGGCCATCTGAATTTCTTCTTTGGAGAATTATCTCTTCATATCCTCTGCCCATTTTTTAATCAGGTTATTTGCTTTTTGGGAGTTGAGGCATGTGAATTCTTTATATATTTTGGATGTTAATCCCCTGTTGGATATGTCATTTACAAATATATCTCCCATACTGTAGGATGCCTTTTTGTTCTGTTGATGTCCTTTGCCGTACAGAAACTTTTTAGTTTGATGTAGTCCCATGTGTCCATTTTTGCTTTTGTTTCCCTTTCTCGAGGAGATGCGTTCAGGAAGAAGTTGCTCATGCTTATTTCAAAAGATTTTTGCCTGTGTTGTCTTTTTAGAGTTTTATGATTTCATGACTTACATTCAGGTCTTTGATCCATTTCGAGTTTACTTTTTGTGTATGGGGTTAAACAATAATCCAGTTTCATTCTCTTGCATGTAGTTGTCCAGTTTTGCCAACACCAGTTGTTGAAGAGGCTGTCATTTCCCCATTGTATGTCCATGGCTCCTTTATCATATATTAATTGACCATATATGGTTGGTTTATATTAGGGCTCTGTAGTCTGTTCCATTGGTCTATGGGTCTGTTCTTGTGCCAGTACCAAATTGTTTTGATTACTGTGGCTTTGTAGTAGAGCTTGAAGTTGGGGAGCATAATTTCCCTAGCTTTATTCTTCCTTCTCAGGATTGCTTTGGCTATTCGAGGTCTTTTGTGGTTCCATATGAATTTTAGAAGGATTTTTCTAGTTCGTTGAAGAATGCTGTTGGTATTTTGATAGGAATTGCATTGAATCTGTAGATTGCTTTAGGCAGGATGGCCATTTTGACAATATTAATTCTTCCTATCCATGAGCACGGGATGTGTTTCCACTTATTGGTATCTTCTTTAATTTCTCTCATGTCTTGTAGTTTTCAGAGTATAGGTCTTTCACTTCTTTGGTTAGGTTTATTCCTAAGTATTTTAGGATGCAACTGTGAATGGAATTGTTTTCCTGATTTCTCTTTCCGCTAGTTCATTGTTAGTGTATAGGAAAGCAACAGATTTCTGTGTATTAATATTGTATCCCACAACTTTGCTGAATTCAGATATTAGATCTAGTAGTTTTGTAGTGGATTCTTTAGGGTTTTTTATGTACAATATCATGTCATCTGCAAACAGGGACAGTTTAACTTCTTTGGCAATCTGGATGCCTTTTATTTCTTTGGGATATCTGATTGCCATGGCTAGGACCTCTAGTACTATGTTGAATACAAGTGGGGAGAGTGGGCATCCTTGTCTTGTTCCCGATCTTAAAGGAAAAGCTTTCAGCTTCTTGCTGTTAAGTATAATGTTGGCTGTGGGTTTGTCATATATGGCCTTTATGATGTTGAGGTACTTGCCCTCAATACCCATTTTGTTGAGAGTTTTTATCATGAATGGATGTTGCATTTTGTCAAATGCTTTTTCAGCATCTGTGGAGATGATCATGTGGTTTTTGTCCTTCTTTTTGTTGATGTGGTGGATGATGTTGATGGATTTTCGAATGTTGTACCATCCTTTCATCCCTGGAATAAATCCTACTTGATCATGATGGATGATCTTTTTGATGTATTTTTGAATTCGGTTTGCTAATATTTTGTTGAGTATTTTTGCATCTATGTTCATCAGGCATATTGGTCTGTAATATTCTTTTTTTGTGGTGTCTTTACCTGGTTTTGGTATTTGAGTGATGCTGGCCTCATAGAATGAGTTTGGAAGTATTCCCTCTTCTACTCTTTGGAAAACTTTAATTAAGATGGGTATTAGGTCTTTATAAATGTTTGATAAAATTCAGCAGTGAAGCCGTCTGGTCCATGGGTTTTGTTCTTAGGTAGTTTTTTGATTACCAATTCAATTTCGTTCCTGGTAATTGGTCTGTTCATATTTTCTGTTTCTTTCTGGGTCAGCCTTGGAAGGTTGTATTTTTCTAGAAAGTTGTCCATTTCTTTTGGGTTATTCAGTTTGTTGGCATATACTTTTTCATAGTATTCTCTAATAATTCTTTGTATATCTGTGGTGTCCATTGTGATTTTTCCTTTCTCGTTTCTGATTCTGTTTATATGTGTAGACTCTCTTTTTTTCTTGGAAGTCTGGCTAGGGGTTTATCTATTTTGTTTATTTTCTCGAAGAACCAGCTTTTGCTTTCATTGATTCTTTCTATTCTTCTCAATTTTATTTATTTCTGCTCTAATCTTTATTATTTTCCCTCCTTCTACTGACTTTGGGCCTCATTTGTTCTTGTTTTTCTAGTTTCATTAATTGTGAGTTTAGAGTGTTCACATGCGATTGTTGTTCTTCCTGAGGTAGGCCTGTATTGCAATATACTTTCCTCTTAGCATGGCCTTCTCTGCATTCCACAGATTTTGCGGTGTTGAATTATTGTTGTCATTTGTCTCCATATATTGCTTGATCTCTGCTTTTATTTGGTCATTGATCCACTGGTTATTTAGGAGCATGTTGTGAAGTCTCCATGTGTTTGTGGGATTTTTCATTTTCTTTGCATAATTTATTTCATTTTCTTTGCGTAAACTTTAATTAAGATGGGTATTAGGTCTTCATAAAAGTTTCATACTTTTGTGGTTTGAGAAACTGGTTGGTACAATTTCAATCTTTTTAAATTTACTGAAGCTCTTTTTGTGGCAGGGTATATGATGTATTCTTGAAAATGATCCATGTGCACTTGAGAAGAATGTGTATTCTGCTGCTTTTGGGTGTAGAGTTCTATAGATGTCTGTTAGGTCCATCTGTTCTAATGTGTTGTTCAGTGCTTCTGTCTCCTTACTTATTTTCTGTCTGGTTGATCTGTCCTTTGGAGTGAGTGGTGTGTTGAAGTCTCCTAGAATGAATGCATTGCATTCTATTTCCCCTTTTAATTCTGTTAGTTGTTTTTTCATATATGTAGGTGCTCCTGTGTTGGGCACATAGATGTTTATAATGGTTATATCTTCTTGTTGGACTGACCCTTTAATCATTATGTAATGTCCTTTGTCTCTTGTGACTTTCTTTGTTTTGAAGTCTATTTTGTCTGATACAAGTATTGCAACTCCTGCTTTTTTCTCCCTATTAGTTGCATGAAATATATTTTTCCATCCCTTCACTTTTAGTCTGTGTATGTCTTTGGGTTTAAAGTGAGTTTCTTGTAGGCAGCATATAGATGGTTCTTGCTTTTTTATCCATTCAGTGACTCTGTGTCTTTTGATTGGTGCATTCAGTCCATTTACATTTAGGGTGATTATCAATGGGTATGTACTTATTGCCATTGCTGGCTTTAGATTCATGGTTACCAAAGATTCAAGGTTAAGTTCTATCCAAGAGTCTAACTTAACTCACTTAATATGCTATTACAAACACAATCTAAAGGTTCTTTTTTTCTCCTCCTTTTTCTGCCTCCTCCATTCTTTATATATTAGGTATCATGTTCTGTACTCCTTGTCTATCCCTTGATTGACTTTGGGGATGGTTGATTTAATTTCACATTTGCTTAGTAATTAACTGTTCTACTTTCTTTACTGTGATTTTATTACTTCTGGTGATAGCTATTAAACCTTAGAAACAATTCCATCTATAGCAGTGACTCCAAATATACTGTAGAGATGGTTTGTGGGAGGTAAATTCTCTCAGCTTTTCCTATGTGGAAATTGTTTAATCCCTCCTTCAAATTTAAATGATAATCTTGCCGGATAAAGTATCCTTGGTTCGAGGCCCTTCTGCTTCATTGCATTAAATACATCATGCCACTCCCTTCTGACCTGTGAGGTTTCTGTTGAGAAGTCTGATGATAGCCTAATGGGCTTTCCTTAGTATGTGATCTTATTTCTCTCTCTGGCTGCTTTTCATAGTCTGTCCTTATCCTTGATCTTTGCCATTTTAATTACTATATGTCTTGGTGTTGTCTTCCTTGGGTCCCTTGTGTTGGGAGATCTGTGCACCTCCATGGCCTGAGAGACTTATCTCATTCCCCAGATTGGGGAAGTTTTTGGCAATTACCTCTTCAAAGACACTTTCTATCCCTTTCTCTCTCTCTTCTTCTTCTGGTACCTCTATAATGGGAATAATTGTTCCATTTGGGTTTGTCACACAGTTCTCTCAATATTCTTTCATTCTTAGAGATTCTTTTTTCTCTCTGTGCCTCAGCTTCTTTGTATTCCTCTTCTCTAATTTCTGTTTCATTTATCGTCTCCTCCACCATATCTAATCTGCTTTTAATACCCTCCATTGTGGTCTTCAACAATTGGATCTTTGACCAGTATTCATTCCTGAGTTCTTGAATATTTTTCTGTATTTCCATGAGCATGTTAATGATTTTTCTTTTGAAATCCCTTTCAGGAAGATTCATGAGGTCGATATCATTTTAATCTTTCTCAGGGTTTGTACTCAAAATTTTACTTTGAACCAGGTTTCTTTGGCGTTTCATATTTGTATATGCCACCCTCTAGTGCCTGGAAGCCCCACTCTCCAGAGCTGCTCAGCCCCTGAAGCAATGTTGGGGGTCACAGAGGAGTGATACTGATTCCTAGGGGAGTAAAGAGCTGTTTACTGCTTCCCAGCTGCTATGCCTGCCTACACTGCCAGAACCAGTGGGCTGAGCACACAGGTATAAACCTCTATGCTTTGCATTTGTAGTTGCTGTAGATGGGGCTTCCCTCTGGCTGGCCTAACGCCAGGGTAGGGTTTGCTGGTTTGCGAGCCAGTTGGGGCTGGCCAGGAGAAAGGCACAGTAGGCTGCGTATCATGGAGGGGTCCTTCGAGCTGTGTAGCTAGCCAGTCTGCTGGAGCACCTGAAGATCGAGAAAGTTTCCAACCTGCTGGGCAGAGTGCACCTGGACAATTTTGTCTACCTGTCCTTTCTCCTGAAAGTAAGCTCTGTGAAATCCTTGCCCCTTTAGTAGCCCTCTTGCTGTTAGGAAGTCTCTCAGACTGCCCGCCTTTCTTTTGTCCCAGAGCTGCCGGATATGGATTCCTGCTTTCCACAAGTGGCTGGAATCTCCATCTCTCCAGGTATTCTGCTTTCCAACCCCCTAATCACGAGAGTACCATGAAAGCACCATGAAATGTAGGTTTGTGGTCCCAGAGCAGATCTCCGGAGTTAGGTATTCAGCAGTCCCAGGCCTCCCCTCCCTCCCCATTCTGTTTCTCTTCCTCCTGCTGGTGAGCTGGGGTGGGGTAAGGGCTTGGGTCCAGCCGGGCCACAGCTTTGGTACATTACCCTGTTTTGTGAGGTTTATTCTGTTCTCCAGGTATATGCAGTTTGGCGCAGCCCTCTTTCCTGTTGCTCTTTCAAGGTTAGTCATATTAATTATATTTTCATAGTATATGCGGTTTTAGGAGAAAGCCTCTGTCTCACCTCTTATGCCGCCATCTTTAATCCTCTTGTCTTTTGACATCTTTAAAAAACAATCCTTGATGACTTCTAGGTTCCTCCCCCCCCATAATCATTTACTAAGTGTAGTTTGCAATTCTCTTACTTCCATATTAGAAAATGTTCTAATATTACACTTTTACACCTCTAAGAAAACTTCTTAAAGTTGCTCCCTTTTGGCCTGGTAACTTGCCTCCTTGAATTGCTTATTGAAATCTGTAAGTTTGGAGGTTTTGTTGTACCCATACTTTTCCAGGTTATTTGTAAAAATGATAAAATTGACTTTGGATCATTCACAAGAGAAACTTCATTTTTGCCTTTTGTGTATTCTCTTAAGTCAATGTCCACTTTATGACTGCAAGATCCAGTTATATGTGTAAATGTCATATTGAGGAACTGGGATAGAAATCCAGAGATTGAATATGTTTGGGGACCTATTCGACAAGATTAGGTCAAAGAAGAAAATAGCATGTAAGGTAACCGCTATTCAGAAAAGGTGTCCCCTTTGTTGTGTGTTTGCAGAGAGAATGGAAAGCTATGGCCCCTGCTTATGCTCTAGTTGAAGAGAGAATTCTATATATAAATCAACAGTAAATGTTATAGTATAATTCATATTTAAATGCTAAATTTCATGAGACACCAGCTGAACGCCATCTGAGTATCAAAGCAATTGAGGAGCAAGAAAAATCATTGAGGCAAAAGTACCTGGAAAACTTAGCAAAGAAAATGGGACATCAGTGAGCCTTGAAAGATGAATTAAAGTTTGGATAGATGGGAAAGTGTTTGCATGTTGGGGGTTGTGAAGTGGGTGTGGAAAGGTGAGGGTAGGAATTGTAAACCAAGACAGGGATAGGAAGGGAGAGTGAGAATGGCATATTTGCTTTGAATGAGGTAGGAGAGGGTGATTGTGGGGGATATGAGAGCTATGTGGGGGTGTGATGGTGTGTGGATGTGTGAGAGGATAGGATGTGATGGTGTGTGGGAGTTGTGAAAGCGTGTAGGAGTAAGAGGAAGGTCTGTGGAGAGGAGTATTATGTGAAGGAGTGTGAGGGTATTGTGGGGTGTGAGAGGCGGGTGTACATGGAGAGTGTATGTTCTCTTTAAAGCAAAAAAAAATTTTTTTTAGTGGAGTGAAACTGATGTAAGGAAACCTTCAGTATTGAGACATGCCCATCAGTCATTGCGGTACTCTCTTGTAACATAGCATCAAATTAAGTGTTGGCTTAGTTCTTCTTCCTTTTAATGTTCTCTACTTGGTCATCTCTGTTCTTTAATCAGAAATGTACTTTTAATCTCAGAAAACCCTACCTATCCGTGCTTTTTTTTTGAACTAGTCTTCGAGTAAAGTATGCCTTGCTAGAATGCTGAATTTAACAAGCCCCTTCGGGTTATGCTTATCGAAGCACTTGCGATTTGAGAGCAGTGTCAATGTGTACAGTTTTTGGCCTGTTTATAGTACCCATGGGCTGCTTAGGATGGTTTTACCCTTTATGTGTTCAAGCCTGCTAACCTGTAAAGTTACTATGCAGTGACTCTGAATACCATATGTAATTATTATAAGTTTATCCTGATGTGTTTCATTTATTTCTCCTGTTTAGTTAATCCACTGACTGTATTGTGAAGACCCCACTTCTTCTTCCCTTTTAATGAGCTTCTTTTTCCCTTACTTCTCAGTACAGGCTGCTTTCCGCATATGTGCCATTCTTTTCCCTGAGCACCCGTTCCTTCTTTAGACATCAAATATCTTTACTTTCCAAATATAGATAGACTCTTTCTGATAAACTTCTTCTATGAGCCTTTTCTAATTAATCCTTTATATCCTTTTAAGCCTTCACATCCTTCATGTACTTGGTTTGCAAAGAAGCATACAAGTTATTTTAAATAACTCCTAACATTTTTGGTATGTTTGATATTCAGAATGGATTGTAGATTCCCCAAGGGTGAAAAAGATTCTCTTCGATTTCTCTCCGTGTATTTCCATTTTTGCATATTCAGAGCACTTAGATATGGTTATTGTCTGATGGTTGTTACTCCTCCCTTTGCCCAGAGCTCATTTGTGTAAAGTTCTAATTCTTATACTTGTAGATTTTTATAATAATAAAAACTTGTAAGGGAGACATTTTTTCCTTCCTTTTGGTCAATGTTGAGTAAATGCCAAAGAGTTAATACATTACTAATTAAATTAATTGTTAAGTAGGCTTTCTCCTACACTTCTGCTAATCACTTTCTTTGAATTTTAATACCTAAAATCTATTTAATTTGGTCTGCTTTGTAAATTAGGGTTTTATTTAAATAAAAAATTGTGTATCTTATTCCTCATAGGAAAATTTGCAGATTATCTAGCCAAGGTGCCTGTGCATTTATGCATAAGCGATGGATTATAAATAATGTTTACAGCTGATACTATATTAATATCAATACTGTGAAGGAAAAAAAATTAAAAAGCCATGCTATCTACTGCGCTTAAATCCTAGCAGGCAGGAGCATGGAACAGCTGCTCTGAAGCCTTGTACTGTCTTTTTAGCATCAGTGGAATTGAGCAGATATACATTGAAAAACTCATTTTACAAATATTCTGAGGACTAATCCCTTGCTTTAGCCATCTGTAAAGACTTCGTTTTAAAGACAAATTTGCCTCCTGATTTTTGGGATCGTCTTAAATTGCTTCTCACATTGCCATCTTCTTGTGCTTCTTCAAGTTGACATCTTGTTAATTTTTCTGCTCTTTCTCATGTTACTTTCTCCCATTTACATTCCTTGAGACTTGGTTTTGTTTGTTGGTTTTTGGGATGAGAAGGAGAGAAACAATTTGCTGAATGCCTACTGTATCAGGGACTATTAGTGGTGAAGATTGCTTGTTCTCTGATGCAAGATTTTTACCCCACATAGTGGCAAACTAGATCACATACTTTCCATTTTCTCTTGAATTAGCACTGAAACCATGGAGCTCATGGTTTGGTATATATATATTCTACAAAATTTTAATAACTGATAGCTAACTGCTTAAATGTGTCCTACCTACCATTTTTGTCATCTGTCAAAAAGGAGTCAATTTTTTTTTCCTATATTGAACATACATAAAGCCCAGTTAAAAGTAAAATATGTCTTGATGTAAAAAGCTTCTTATGAGATCTTAATGGAAAGGTGGATTCCATGGATATTCAGCATGCTGAATAGTTGATTTAAATCATTGCTAACTTACATTTTGTAGTGCTTTGTATTTTAGGAGTATTTCTCAACAGAAAACTCTTGCTCCTATTCCAGTCTGACATCAACAGACTGCCATGGTTTTTCATCTGATGTTTCAGTTTGTCACTGCCACTTCTGCAAATACAGGGAAGTTGTCATTGATGCATTTCTCGGCTCACACAATTAAAAGAAATACTGGTATGATTTCCTCCTTTGACAGAAATGCTACCAGATGACCATGGTAGAGTCTGATTCACCTACCACTGTCTCAACCAGGTCATCTCGTTGAGCAGGATTTGTGACAGATGCTGTTAAATGCATCCTTTCTGAAAATTATAATGATTTTCTCTTTTAATAAGGTATCTTCTATTTCCCAGAATCTTATATACATTTTTGTTCTACATATAGATACTTTTGCAGTAGAAGTTATACTTGTCTTTCTGTGGTTTCTAGGATTTCCCTTTTCCTTTGTTAGATGTAACCATTACCTTACCTTCTTGGGGGGCCCTTTTAAGTACACAAAAGAGAAGACAGTAAGAAAAATTGCAGCGAATAATTTCCAATTATCCGGAGAGGACTGTTGTTAGAATAGGCAAGGTTGGTTTACGTGCCTTTGAAGAGCTCATTTACTTGACACCTAACTTGTAGTTCCCACTTGAGAGACATTCATGTTAGCTTCATTTTTAGATGGTGTTGTGATGAAACATTGTTTTCAATTTTTATGGGATGAATTGAGTGATATACCTTTAGGAAATTGTTGAACAGATAGAGTGGGTATTACCTAAGAAGGTCTCATATGACATGTTTATAACTAAGGCATTG
Source organism: Smutsia gigantea (assembly GCA_032199065.1). NCBI lineage: Eukaryota > Metazoa > Chordata > Mammalia > Pholidota > Manidae > Smutsia > Smutsia gigantea. The sequence continues at coordinate 40,516 of JAVSCE010001374.1, read as the reverse complement.
GGCCAGTCACACTCAGGATTGTGGAGTGTCTAAAGCAGTTATGCAAAAGGAATATAAAGCAAATCATAAATGTGAGCCACAAAATGTAATTTTAGATTTTCTTGGTGGTCACAAAATGTAGGAAAAAAGTGAAATTAATTTTAATCATGTATTTTAACTCAGAATATTAAAAATATTATTTCAACATGTAATCAGTATGGAAATTACTGAGTTTTTTGGTACTAAGCCTTTGAAATCTAATGTATGTTTTACACTTATGCCACATCTCATTTGGGATTAGCCACATTTCTAGTGCTCGGTAACCACACATGAGTATGGCTATGATACTGGACAGCTCAAGTCTAGAGTGTTTGGGTAAATTATGATGATCCCAGGAAATTGGGGAAGGCCTGTTGGGAGCAAACATGAACCTCTAAGATAGACTTCATGCAGGGGGCTTTGTATGAAATGCTGTGTGATTTCAGGAGACAGTCAATTTGAGAAACCAGTGTGAAAGAGGACTTTGGTAGATGGTGGGGAAACCATCTGGAATATAAGAACAGCAGAGGTCCAAAAGAAGATGAAAATAAGCAATGTCAGGACTTGGCAATGGCCAGTATTCTTCAGGAAGAGCAAAGTAATTATCATTTTAAGGAAAACATCTTTCCCCAACCAAGATCTTTTTAGTCTAGGCTATATCTTTATAGGAGAACAATAATTACTCATAATGACACCCAAGAAAAACCACTGAGATCTGCAGATAAATTGATTTCAGAGAAATAATATGGATAGCAGGGAAGCAGGGGAGGATGACATACACTTACAGAGTAGAGAGGAAGGGTCTGAGGTGAATGACTTATTTTTATGAAATAAGAAGTGGACAGAGTTCTTGGTGATTTGAGGAAATGAAAGATTATGCAGAATACTGTATCAAAATTTGTTGTTTAGGCAGTAAGAGGACCTAGTGATAGGGATGTTGGTCTCAGTATATAAGTGAGGTTAAGCCTATGCTTTTAGTTTAGTCCAGTGCTGGCCTGACCACTTAACTTTTTATTCCTTGGTAAATTACAGCCATCCAATCCTCAGTGTCTTCATCTATCAAATGGGCAGAAATAGTATCTACTTCATAGGATTATATGCTTAAACAAGTGTTCATATGGTGACCTTGTGTTAATTCCTCTTAGTTTGGAATATCCAGAGGGAGGCAAAGAGTTGTTACTGTAGTGTTTTCTTGGAATACATGCTCACACCACATCTTTTAAGCTAATACCCCTTAGAGCAGTTTTCAGAGTTCAGCTTGGTGAAACCTTCTGATTAATTGTTAATGAAAATCTCTTTCCACATAATTCCTATTTAGTTAAGAAAGACTAAGTCTTGTTTTGTGAATGGTGTGAATAGTGAAAATGAGAACAGAAGTCTAGGATTGAGTCCAGCTCTACCACATAAAAGCCTAATCACTTCATCTCCCTGGGACGCAGCTGAGATTGAATTGATTAGTGATTCTCAAGCTGTGGTTTGAAGTCCTCCCAGCATTAAAATCACCTTGAATACTGGATGAGAATGCAGGTTCTTAAGCCCCACCTTAGACCCATGGAATAAATTTCTGAGGGTAGAGCCAAGGAAGTTTTATTTAGCACTCAGGTGTAGCTGGTTCACACAGCATCCAGTTTGAATACCACAGAAGGGATGATTCTAAGATTTGTTTTGGCTCGATTAAGAATCTACTCACCATATTATAAATCTAGAGTAGGAATTAGGTAGGAATAATGATATCTGTTCCTGCTTACCCTGAAGGATTATTGTGAGGATAAAGTAAGAGATCTTTAATTTTGTAAAAATAAGTGTAAGTGAAAAGATAGTTAAATTTTAGACTCCTATAGATTGTAATATATGTACATATTACATATGCAGGTATTTTAGATTCCTATAGATTATAATACATAATACATATTACATATGCATACATTGTGATATACAGTACATATACATATATGCATATAGGCAGTGACTTTTAGCTATAAGCCTATAATGGTTTCCTATATTGAATAAGTCTTGGTGGATCATAGTTCTTACTAAATATTTGATACCAGATTTCTTACGTACAAAATAGTGAGTTTATTTTTATCTCCTCCATTTCCATTTAATTTTTTGTTTTTGTTAGTTGCATAGAGGCTAAGCAGGATTATAGACATTCAAATTTATGAATATATGATGTCCTTTCTAATTTTTAAATTTAAAGGTTTAAAGTGTTTAATATTAAGAATAATTATAATTTCTAATAACATTATTAGGAATAATTTTTTTCATAACTTCTATGACTCTTAATTGTTTAAAGTAGAAATCCTGTTTAGAGATTACCTGTAGTCTGCCTTTAATGATCTTTTTCCATCAGTTAATCCCTTTGCTCTCAACAAACAAAAAAGTAAACCCAGAACAAAAAGCCACCCCCACCACTAGGGTACTTTCTGGGGATAAAATATAATCTCCCATTTTCTCCATTCCAGAGAGGGTAGACTATTATTGAACATCTCCTTTGTGTTAGGTAGTGTTTCATGCTTAAGAAACTCTTCTTTTCATATCTAAGCCCTACACATAATATCTAGAAATGCTCACTAAAAATGCAGCATCCCAGACACTTTTGGAGAATTTGATTTAGTGGGTCTGGATTGGGGCCCAGAAATTAGCATTTTGGTGAATTTGATGTAGATTGTGCAGGGCCCATACTTTGAGAAACATTGCTCTGAGTTTCTTGTTGCCAACAGAGGCATAAATTATAGGCACTGGCAACGTAGTATAAATTAGGAATAGTCTGCTTCCAGCTTGAAAATGAACATAAAATGCTGCACATCAGAACTCCATGTGTGTTTGTGTATGTGTTTTCCATGGGAACTCAAAATGATGTAGCACAGATCTCAGAAGAAGGGACAAACCTACTACCTGCACAGTGTCACCAAAAACGTTTTATGAAAAAGAAAATCATAGGACATGGCTGGCTCTCAAGTGAATCTATACTTCTCAGCCTTCCTTTTTTAAGCTAGTTTCAGGTATCGAAAAACATTATCATCCATTAATGAAAACTGGTAAGATTATGTGGGAAGCAGAAAATTGGATAGACAGGCAGTGTCTGGTACTCCTGTTGAGAAAAACTGTTGAGCTTTATTGTATGCCTAATACTGTGCTCCTGCAAGTATCTTTTACAACAGTAGCATTTACCTCTGGAAAGGATTAAATGCCTTCATTCCCATGAACAATTCTCAATTTTTGGTCTTTTTTCCTGATTCACATTTAAGCAGTCTGCTCACTCACAGTTATTTGTTTTTCTTATGCCTTACTTTTGTCTCTTTCCCTGACTTACTGGTTTCCCTTTTTAATTGCATGGCATAATTATATAAATGGGTGAAATGCCTTATTAAAAACATTAAAATTCCTAAGTACCAGTATAAACAAAAGATTGACTTTGGTTTGATAAAACCTATTTTGTTTATACCAATGTTGCTCCTTTTTCTCTTTAATTATTTACCCCCAGTCCCTGTACTGAAAGTGTTAGGTATATGTCATAGTGCTTATATACAGCATTTGGAAATGCTTTTATTAAAGATGGATCCTGGATGGTGTAGCACCTAGAACATTTCATCAGCCTATCACTGTCATACTTTTCATCAGATTTATGAGATATTTATACCTAGAGATAAGTAAGTTGCTGTAGGGCTCAATTTTTTTTTCAGTTGTTCCATGTTCTTTGTTTTTTAAAAACAAAATTGTTCTCTACTGAAAATTAGGCAGGTGGGGGTATAAGTGCTAAATGGGAGGAGGGTGTGTGAATTCCAGCAGGAATTGATCTTCAGACTTAGTGGAAGGCCAAGGATTAGAATTGTTGACCCCTGAGTCACCAGCCAGCCAGCTGCTTAACTGAGAACAACTCTGATGGATGCAGTTGTTTCCCATGTTCTCTCAGCTGCATTTTGTCTCCATCCTTTTCTTCTGTCTGATTGCTCCTGTCCCTTCTTTGTCTCCTCAGTGCACAAATATGTCACAGAAGATGCAAAGGGATAACAATAGTAGCATTATTACTAAAGTTTCTGTTTCTGAATTCCATTGCTTTCTGCTACAAGCATCTTGATAGTAGACTTCCATTCTGAGGGTAAACCTGAACCTAAACGTTGGCGCTGTTGCCTGGAAAAGTAGCTTTTAACTTGGAGGAAAGTGCCCTATATATTTGAAGTTCTTTAAATCTTATTTTGATATCTTTCAGGGGCTCATTAGTAAGAATTTTTTGCCTCATGTTTAAATGCTTCACAAATAAAGTAAGGGGAGCAGCCCTAATAATTGTTAGGATTCTTTGAATCTTTGTTCTTTAAGAGAACGAAAAAATATAAATATTTCTGGGGGGGAGGATGTTGAAGAAATGGTGGAATAGAATTCAGGGTGGGCTAACAATTCTCAAGATATTTAACTTACTAGAACATATGCAATGATGTATCAATGTAACTTTCTACCACTATTGGATTTAAAAGTAAATAGTTTAACTGTATTTACTATTCTTCTCTTCTACTTTTCCAAAGTTGTCACACTCCTACTAAACAGAAAAAGTTCCTTTCACTATTAGCTTAAGTAAACAGTAATATTCTGGTTTTATTAACGAAATACTAGTGGCGGCATATTAGAAAGTAGTTTAATCTGTTCACATAGACAGTAAAACTGTTCATTTATTGATGATTGTTGAAGTAAACATGACATTTCAAGTGAGTTATATTAGTAAGGTGATAAAATTATTGTACTGTGAGAATTATGCTTTAAAGCTTTCTGAAAGAGGCTAGTGTAGACTGTGTTCTGATTAAAACTGTTAGTGTTAACATTTGTCATGCTGCTTTTTTTAGTTTTTGAAAACTTAACTATTGACTGGTTATACAGAGAAATGTGAATACTTACAGTAAAATCGTTGTCTATAGTGTATGCATTTTTCCATTAAGTTGTAGAGGGAAAAAAAATCTATTGAGATAGTATTAAAATAACTCTTTTATCGTAATTAACAGAACAAAATTGTTAGATTTGAGGCAGTATTAATATAGCAGACAATTAAAGTGCTGGATAAAACATTTTTCTTTCAGTTTAGAAGGTAAAGATTAAAGCTAGATTTTGAGGGAATGTTTTAAAATTGTAAGTGAATGATTTAGATTAAATATATTTTGTAATATTAAATAAAAATGCTTGTGTTAATCTGATTCTGTTATTCCTGTTCTCCTCTTTTATATGCTCCAGACAAGTTATTATCTAAACTTTAGTAATTGTTGAAAGGTGTTGGTTATATTTCTTTTAATAGTGGGTAAACATGACTTTAACAAATAAGACTTTTTACTAATACTATGCAAGAGGCCAGTAACTGTAAACTATGTTCAGATATTCGTTTGATTTAGAATGTTTATCTGCAATTTTTGCTTAGGTCTCTCTGGGTTTTGGAGAAAGAGTGCATGTTTTATTATTGTGAATAGGGATTTTAGGCAAAGTTTATTAGGTTTATGGGTTTTCCTTTGTCTCTTATGAGTTCAAGAGCAAATGAGACTTTCTTTTTTGGGGGGTTAATGATTATAGAAATATCAGAAAATTAACTGATCATTTTAATTGTTAAAGATTTTAGAGATCAGTCATTTCTTGGGAGTGGAAATGATAAAAAAATATATATTTAAAAACTTAATATAATCAAACTGTGGTATCAGTGGCTTGAGAACTATTTTCCAAATTAGACTTCATATTTTGCCTTTTTTCATTTCTGATGATCTGGTAATCTTTCTTCAACTTTTTAAAGCATTTTCTGAATGTTATACTCAACTCTATTACCTCACCTATTAAAAGGGGTTAGGGATGGGGAAAGAGGAGGTAGTAGAAAGACTGTATCAAGGTCTGAAAAAGTTTGATGTCCAAAGAAAGAAGTTCACTTCTCTGATGTGAATTGGGGCTGAAGAGAAACAAACTATGGAAGGCTTTATAAGATTTGTTTAAGTTTTATTTTAAGGCCAAGGGCAGTGGGAAGTTACTGAATGGCTTTAAATTGGAGGAGGGACTTCATTTTGTCTGCTGTAATAAAGGATCTGACTTCTGGCTGAAGAACTGATTGGATGGGATAAAAATGGAAGCTGGGAAATGAGTTAATGAGGCTGTTTCTCTAGTCCAGGGATATTGGTGATTAGCAGTAATAAGCTTCTTATTTCACTGATATTCACCTCCTCCAAAAACTAGCTTAGATTTTTCTCTTAATTCTATTGCTTAGACTTAAACCTTTGACCTGATTTCTTTGGGGGGGGGGTTGTTTCAGTTATCTATAAATTTTTATTTGACAAGCTAAGTAACATTTTGTTGTTTTATTCATTAAGGGTGCTAGTGTGAATGAATGGTTTCTTTGTAGCTAGTATGAATGACTTTATAGAGGGTTTATTTACTTTCTAAGGTGTTCATACTACCTACCAATAAGGAGTTGATGTGGTTGCTCTGTAACAGCAAGCAGTGATGACTTCTGAGCACTTCTGTCAGAATATCTCACTTGATATTTATTTTTCTTTATTACATCTTTTTATCTTCTAAATTCAGTTCCAAGACAATATCTCTACTTTTTTAGAAATAATACCATAAATTTTCCCTGTAAATAAATTTTATTGATAGAGGAGCATACTTGAATTTTCCTAGTCTCTGATTTTTCATTCTTTCCTTCCCACTTACCTTATAGGAGACACTAGAACAAGCCTTAATTGAAGTTCAGAAGTATCTAAAGATTGTAAGTTTCTCTCTTTTCCACTTTCAGTGTCTTGTTTAGAAAATTAAGCCTCTTATTTTTCCTTTTTTCCCAGGTTTAGGTTAAAGATTTCTCAGATTCTGAAAGTACTTTCTTTGTCACTATTTCTGCTTAGTACTTAAATGTCAAAGTATCTGGCGCATAGTATGCCAACACTATACATTTCATTTGTTCAATGTAAAAGATACTGTGTGTGAAAGCTATAGTTATAGTGCCATCTAAAACTTCATATATAGCATGCCACTAAAGTAGGCTTTAAAGTCTCTTGCCAGGGGCAGAAGGGGTAGAAGGGTGGTATTTTCCTCATTGGTGAAAGGGAAACATTGGGCTCTTATAATTCTTGTTCTTGGCTTAATGGAAATCTCTCTCTCCCATAGTAGTATAAGCCTTTGTGTATATTGGTTAAAGTGAGAAGAAAGCAGGTCTTTTCTTATAAGAGTTGTTTCTCCCCCTTTCTTAATTATTAAAAAAGCACAGAGAGGTTAAGGTCTGGAATTTTGCCAGGGTTTCTTGGACTGTCCTAGAAAAGTAATCTCACTGTGGAGGCAGGTGCTAAGTCAGTTGAATCAGAAATTTTGAGTTTTGTGATTTGCTCTTTTCCTGGTGCCTGTTATTCTGTATGTACTTTATGTATTCAGGAAAGTAAAATTCTTTGGTGGTTGATGATAAAACCAATGCTTTATTCTGGGCAGCCAACCAAATATACCAATTTGATGTATATTTCTGCCCAAATAGATATCAAATCATTCCTTTTAAGAGTGTGAAAATGGTTACCATTGAAGATGAAAGCACCTTGATTCTTATTCTTTCATGTTGTATTTTCTCTACCTGTATGTCAGTGTGTATATCTTTGACTTTTGAAGAAATTTTTTTCTTTTGGGTCTTTTGGGAGAAAATATTTGTCTTTTGTTATTTAGTAGTTTTAGTAATTGAGTGTAGGATAGCATCTTTTATTGAACAAACACTGTGTAGAGTATCTTCCATATTTAGAGAAGAGCTTAAGAAATGAGATCCTTCAAAAGTTTTGCTAATGTAGAAATGTGCCTTTTTGTATCAAACTGGATCTATAATTAAATGAATTAAGAAATAAGCAAATGGTAAGGAATTTATTTATAGGAGGCTGCTTGCCTCTTTCATAAAAGGGAATTCTACCATTACAAATTTGGTACTCTTTGGGGCTCTAAAACTTTATAGTGAGGCTTTTTAAGATAGAGGTTTGAGAAATTAGAAATTTATATTTTCCCTTAAATATTGGTCTGTATTAAATAGATGTATACTCATTTCAGAACCATCTATATAGGGAAAATTAGTCACTTAGGAGTTAACAATGTTGAAATAAATTTTAGGTAGCTATTTTAATAGTTTGTCAGGAATTAACAGAGGCCTTTAAATTACCATTGGTTAAATGTTGACTTCCAAGTACTTTCTAAATACCTACATACACTGTGTCTAGTGTCACAACATAACAATGTTTATATTTTCAGTTTATTTTGTATTAGTTGTGTTTTTAGTTTCCATTACTTGAGCTAGATGGACAGAATCTTGCAATATTTTGTCAGCCTGATAGTGAGTACTAAGTACAGAATATAACAGGCAAAGCAAAAAAAATTCTGGGAAGAATGCCAGAACGTGTTTGTGTTTTCCTTTAGAAACGATTGTTTGGTGATAGGGAGGTGCTTACTTTAAAGAAGAAGAAGAAGAAAAAAAAGTTTGACTGGATTTAAAATGTTGCATTTCCATGCAGAAATTAAATAAAATTTAGTCTCCTTTCTCATACTTGTAACTTGTTTATCAGAAATCTTTTGGAACATTGTGGACTTTACTTTTCTTCCTAATGCTTAAAAACAGCTCTGGGCAGCCAGATAGGGAGGATGACTTGCCTTCTATGATGTGTATAAATACAGAAAAGAGAGGATACCAAAAGACCTATGATGTGTTTATGGTTATATAAAAAACAAATTATTAAAATGAGTCTTGAGGTGGAAAAGAAATTACATAACACCCAAAAGTAGTAAATAAGAATTTTAGAGTGTTCTTTCTAATATTAGCAATCTTCGTTTTAAATAAAAAGCCTGCTGGTGGTTTTTAAAATAAGGCTAGTTAAGTGATTCTGTATCTGTTGTTATTTAATGTCATAGTGAGTTTTCAGTTTGCATTTTCTTTTAATAGAAGTATATTTCTGTTCAAATCTACTCTAATAAATATTGCTCATTTTCTTCAAATGCTGGTTTTAAACTGCCAGCTATTACTTTGATGAAAACTTTTGTGATGAGTTTATTTTTTTAAGTTTCTCACTCTTGATATTACTGGTTCCTCAAGTGATATTTCACATTACTGTATTTTTGTAGCAGCTGAAGTGATCCATTTTTACTCTTTCTGTATCAGAGTTCAGTGATTTACTAAAAAGGCTTGCATTTTCCTATATAAATAAGCACTAAAAACCTTAATGTATGTAGTGTCTTTTCAGTGTAATTGAGACTTACAGATTGTTTTTAGTAGGAACTACTCTGTGTGTGTGTGTGTGTGTGTATTTCTGTAATCTGTTTTAGGAGCTCTAATTTTGAGAATTTACTTTTTATCTTGAACTCTTCTAAATTTATGCCAAATTTTGGCTTTTGTACAATTTAAACAATAGTCCACTAATTCCAGAGGGAGTATTGGCCTTTAGCTGCAGTCACCATGATAACCCCTGCCTCTCCAAAGATGAACATTTAATATTAGAAATCTATTTTACACTGTCTAGGTAATACTTGTATTTACATGTGCTTGTTTGATATAATTCATATATTGAAGGAGTGCCAGAGAACTGTGTGTAGAAGTATTTTAACCTTAAGACCAAGGCATTTTATATTTTGTGGCTGTAGGTAGAAATGCTTCATGTTGTGCCTATCTTACTTCAGACAATATGTATGTATATATGCATAAATATAGATGTATGTACATATATATTTCATGACAGTAAAAATATTAGGAAGAGAGTTCCAGTGAAGAGCAACAAATGGTAAGCATGCATGGAAGCAAGCTTTGCTTTGTCAATGTAAGATAAACATTTAGAAACAGCCAACCATCTAATAATCCAAACCACTTTTATAAACTAAATTACTTTTCTCTCTTACTTTCTTACACTTGGAAGACCAAATAAGGGAGGGACTGTGGAAAGTAAAAACTTGATCTCCATGTTCTTGTTAGCCATTCCTTTTGATAACCTGTGGCCATCTGGGTAGCATGGATATTATAGACCATTAGTTTTTACTGGGTAGTTAGTATGGTTTACTAAGTTTCTTTTCATTCTCATTTTACTCATTGCTTTCAAATTAATCTTAAAAGTGTAACTTCTCTCCTTTCCTTAACTTTTGATGTCTTGAAAACCTACTGTGATTTTACTCAGTATTAAAGAATGTGGAACACCACATAGTCTGAGAGCAGTCTTGTGAAACACTAATTATTCACAGTCCTCTTTATTTGGTCATGATCTTCCCTGCCTCTATTTACCTTAGTTCTGTTTCTCGTAACAAGCCTTGCTTTAGTCCGATTTCCTCCATAAAGCTTCCTTTTTTCTTTCCTGTGTAAATTGAGTGCGTATTTATTGAGTTCCTGTATTGTGCCAGTCACTGGCACTATTTTAGGAAGTCTTTCTGATTGTGAGAATAGAACACGGCTCTTAGTCTAATGGGGGGGGGTTCTAGGTTATCATCTCCAAATTTCTACAGCATTTGTCGATAGCCCTTATCTTGGTGTTTTAATTTATAGTATAAGCATATGATCAATTTTTTCATCTGTGTATTCTCATTATAAAGCAAAGTTTTCACTAAAAGGGTTTCCCTCAGAAAAAGTATCATTAAATAAAAGTCATTTTATAATTTGAGTCTTTATAGAGTTTTTCATATTTTGAGGCTTTGTCTCTCAATAATTTTATTTTGAATAGAAGTGTAATGTTTGGAGAAGACAGACAAGCTTGAAATGATGCCAAGCAGTGCTAGAAGTGGCTTCCTGAGGGAATAAGTAGAAGGGGATATATAATATAAACAAATAAATTATTCCTGAGGGGGATGGTTTACTATCATAATTTGTTGTAAACCATTTACAAAGGTGGTAAGATATGTAAAAAATTAATTTTTAAAAGGAATATTATAAGGAGTTTATGAAGATTATAAAATATACCTTTAGAATAATGGAAAAAATACTATCTTACTATTATGTGAATAGATCTCTGTGGCTTGGGAAAATATTGCCAGTGACAATATTCTATATGATTTCAAAAAGTATCATCTCTCAAACAACTTACATGTAAGATTATGTTTTGAACAGCAGCAGACTCACAGAACCCAAGAACGGACTAATAGTTACCAAAGGGAAAGGGACTGGGGAAGATGGGTGGGAAGGGAGGGATAAGAGGGAAAAAGGGGCATTACGATTAGTAGACGTAATGTTGGGGGGGCACGGGGAGGGCTGTACAACTCAGAGAAGACGAGTAGTGATTCTATAGCATCTCACAATGCTGATGGACAGTGACTGTAATGGAGTGGGTGGGGGGGAACTGATGAAGGGGTAGTTTAATAACCATAATATTGCACATGTAATTGTAGATTAATGATACCAAAATAAATTATATAAAAAATATGTTTTGATACTTTTAGATGATTCAAAAAGAAAGTAATGAGCTGAATCTTACTGAAGATGTATATGAGGTTTGAACAAAATTGTTCTGTAAAAATTTTGTGCTGTATGATTTTAAAGCAGCTCATGAAACTAATGAAATAAAGTAAGTATACTTGGATTATTTTATATAGATAATCAAAGGTTTGTATATTTCAAGTTCATCAGAAAATTTTAAATATCTTATTGGGGAAAATTCATATTGAGGGTTGCATGATATTCGTTCATTCATGGTTGAAAGTTTCTGGTAGTTCGATGATTACCTAGCATAGTGGGAGACTGTTAAATAACACCTGTATACATTTACTTTAGGGTTTATTGATGCCATGAAGGATTGTATTGTACCAGAATCTCCCTGTTGTATAATGTTTTTGTATGTTTTTAAAATTTGTACTATAAAATATTTTGGATTAAAAGCATCATTTGGTTTGTTCTGCATTCTGTAGCTGATTCTCCCCTAGAGTGGCAGGAAGCAATGACATATGAAAGGGAAATAAGAATTGCTTTTCAAGTTGGATTTATGAATTTTGAAACTCCATTAACCCTTCCTAGAGGACTTAGTTGCCTGTGGGAGGCAGAAGTTTGGGGAAGGCATTCAGTTGCATGCTTGTATTCTCCATGACTTGTTGATAGTTTCAGATAGCATTAGAATACGTTTCCAGAAGTAAGCCTCAGATTTGTAAGTTCTCAAAACAATTTTTTTCTTTCTGTTTAATATTGGTTACATACAGAGGAGAATTGTGTTATGGTGAGGCTGGTTACAGGGCTATGAAAAACCATGTCATCTTAATGAGGAAATATATTAATACAATTCATAATTGTAAAAGATACTTTAATTCCACTTTAACTCCTTCTACCTGTTTTGGGGCGGGAAGAACAATAATAGTTGGTGAGCTTTTTATTCAGTTGTTACATTATGTTTTTACATTTAATCATTCATTAAATACTGTTTGTGTTTGGAAGGCAAGATGAATAGGCTTAGACTTAATGGTATTCTAACATGTGAAAGGACACATATAGACAACTAATTAAAAACAATTAATAGATACAAAATAAAACATTTTATATTGGATTGCAAGTAGTGTGCATTTTGTTGGAAGGAGTCCTGATTAAAGGATTTGTGGGATTTTGTTATACCTGCTTAGGACTCCTAGAATTTTGTTATATTTACCTTGAGGAAATCATGAAAATTATCACAAGTGAAATTTAGCTTGGGAGGCTTTTTGTAAGAGCTGGATTTGCAGGCTGTCTAGAATGATGATAGTATAAGTGGGGTTGGAGGCATTCAAGAAATACTTGCTTGGACCATGTCCCATTGCTGCAGAACCATTTGTTGAAAAGGCTATCGCTTCTCTATTGAATTGCTTTTTCTCACTTGTCAAAAATTAATTGGGCATATTTGTGTGTATCTATTTTTGGGTCTCTGTTCCATTGATCTATATTGTCTGTCTCTGTCAGTTCCACTCCATCGTGCTTACTGAAGCTATATGGTGAGCCTTAATATCAGGAAAGATTTTTCCCACTTGAGTCTTCTTTCTCAGAAATTTTTAGGATAAGCTCATTTATGTCTACAAAGAAATTTGCTGAGATTTTAATGATTTGCATTAAGCCTAGTCACATTAATTTAGGGAGAATTGACATCTTTATTACGATGTCTCTCCAAGTGTTTTCTTTCTTTCATCAACATTTTATAATTTTCATCATAGAGATCCTGTACATTTTTGTTAGATTGTATTTAAGTGTTTTATTAGGAGCAATTGTAACTAGTATTGCATTTTTAATTTCAGTTCAAATTGTTCATTGTCAGTATATAGGAATGTAGTTGATTTCTATATGTTCATTTTGTAGCATGTAACCTCACTGAACTCACTTATTAACTGTAGCATTTTTCCTTTGAAGATGCCTTGGTATTTTCTACGTATAGAGTCATGTCATCTACAAATAGAAACAGTTTTATACATTGTTTTCCAATCTATATTAATTTCCTTTTCCCTTAATTTCCTTTTCTTGTCTTACTGGAATAGCAGAACTTTCAGTACTATGTTAAATGAGAGTGATGGGACAATCATTGCCTTGCTTCTGATCCTAGAGGGAAAGCATTCAGTCTTTTACCATTAAGTATAATGGTAGCTGTTGGGCGTTTTGTAGGTGCTGTTGGTGAGTTTGAAGAAGTTTCCCTCTATTCCTAGTGTCCCGATGGACTATATGATTTTTCTCTTTTACCCTGTTGATTTGGCAGATTGTGTTGATTGATTTTTGAATATTGAACCAACATTGAATACCTGGACTAAATCCCACTTGATTATGGTGTGTTACTTAAAAAAAAAAGTACATTGTTGGGTTGTGTTTGCTAAAATTTTGTTGAGGACTTTGACATCTAAAGTTAATGAAAAATATAGGCATGTATTTTTCTTTTTTTGTGCTGTCTTTGGTATCAGGGTAATACTGGTCTCATAAAATTAGTTGTGAAGTGGTTTTTGTTCTTCTGTTTCTGGAAAAGATAATGTAAAAATTGTGTTGTTTATTATTTTATTACTTAATGCTTTAAACAAACAAAACCCTGATTGTCTTCAGATGTAGTCATTTAAAATGAAGTTTCCTTTCTCCTCATAGGGGGATATTTTAGAAGATAACTTTTGCAGGGCTATTTTACAGCCAATGTTCTACCAAATTTCAGACCCTGTATGTTTTTTGTTGTTGTTGTTGGTAGGAAGAATGAAATGGTAAGTACTAGTCATTTAATGCATCATCAGTACTTTGGAAATAGAACTACTATCTCATTTAACTCTGATACTACATTTTGTGACTAAACTTACTGATTTACTGTAACTAGGTTGAGTATGAATAATGAAATGAATTATCTATAAGAATTATGGAATTTTTATGCAAATTGAGTCAGATGTGAAAACGAGGTAGTGAAAAATTGGTACTTACTTGTTCAGGGTCACTGTTTGTGAACCAAATTCCAAGTTCAGGTCATAGTCTACCAAGTTAGTGGTGCTTCACTAGGGAGGAACATTAGCTTACCAGTGGGTCTTTACCAAAAAGAACACACACACACACACACACACACACACACACACTCACACTCACACTCACACTCACTCATACTGTCTCTGTATACTCCCTTCCCCCCCTCAGAGTACTTTTCAGCTATCCATTCTCAAGGCCTACAGATGGCACTCAAGCATATATAATTGGGAAAATATATAGAGGAGACTCTGATGCACATTAATTGGTTAAGAACCATTGTACTAAATCCTGCAAACCTTTTATGTCCATTTATTTCTTTTGAAAATAGTATTAACTATTTGGAATTTCTTTGATATAATAAACCAATGGCTAGAAATGTGAAGTTTCAGAAAATTTTAAATTGAGGCTTGCTGTTAAAAATTAGTATGTATAAATAACTTTTGCCATCCTTTTTGGAACTTTTAGAGTCACATGTGACAAAATATGAGTCTAAATGTGAGTTTAGAACATAAAAATATATAATTTTATTTTTATAATTATATTTAATATTCAGTTAGAGATATGATGGGATAGAGACTGATTACAAGATCAACTTGAGGAGGGGAAGGTGAGATTGGCAGTTTTCCCCATGAGCAGTCTTCTTTTTCTGTATGGAAAATATCAAATGATAGTCTAGATCTAGAGAACATTCTGAAATCTTATTTGTCTTTAAAAACTAAGTGATAGAAGTATTTTTTAAATAAAGAAAATGATCACTTGTTTATCTTCTTTAGACCAGAGGTGACAAATAAAAGACACTGGTGTTGCTACCCCTCCTTCCATGCTAATTTGAAGACCCTTTAAGTCTCAAAGTCCTTCTCAATTCACTGTTCCTAATGTTTTGGAATTGACACCAGAGATTGAAACCTATTTGGCATTTCTGCATTAGGCAACATTTACATGTCAGTTCTGTTTAGTTCAAGTGATGCTTCTATTCCTCATTAGAGTGTTCTTTTAGACATTAAAAATAGTAGTGGTTTTTAGTTTGACTTAACTTGAGTTTTGATACATAGAGGACCCCTCCCCAACAAAACAAAACAAACAAAAAACAGATTAGCTGGACTGTTGGAATTAGGGCATTATTTTTAGAGGTAGCTGACCACAAGCCCATGGGCCAGGTCTAGCCTTTGACTTAAGAGTGATTTTTACATTTTTAAATGGCTGAAAAAATTGAAAAAAGAGTAATATTTTGTGACGTGTAAAAATTACATAAAATTTAGTTTTCAGTGTCCATAAATAAAGTTTTATTAGAACATAACCATTCATTTACTGGCCTATGGATGCTTTTGTTGTACAGTGTCAGAAATGAGTAGTTGTGACAGAGACCATATGGCCTGCAAAGCCTGAAATATATACTGCCTGGTCCTTTACAGAAAAAGCTTGCCATCCCATTTTCAGATAATAATGTGGGCAGTGAATGATTGCTTTTGGATTATTTAGTAAAGGGGAAACTTATTTTGCTGATATTTTCAACATGTTTCTAAAAAGGAATAATTTAGGAAAGAGCTACTGCTTGTCTACAGATAAATAGTAGAAGCAGCCCTTCTTTTATAGGGTGCTGTGGCCACAAAGTTCACAGCCACAGTTTAGACTATGCCTGCTGACGCTCTTATTTCTTCATAATTGAGAGGAGCCTACAGCACCATTACTGCCACACATTCTAGCAACTTACAATTACATCTCTATGTTAGTATTGCAGAGCAGCAGTTCTCAAACATTTTGGTCTCAACTTCCTTAGACTTTAAGAAATTTAGAACCCCCAAATGCTGTTTTTTCATGTGGGTTATAGCACTATTTATCATATTAGGAATTAATATAGAAAATGACAATAAATCCACTAGATGTTAACAAAAGAACAGATTTTCATGAAAAATATTTTCCCAAACAAAAAAAAATAGTAATGAAAAATTTGCAAATCTCTAATGATTGTTTTAGTAGAAGACAACTGGATTCTCATATGTTTCTCCATTCAGTCTGTTGTGATACATTGTTTTGATATGAAGGAAATCTGGCCATACGCAGAAATATTGTTAGAAAGACAAGGAGTATTTTAACAGTTTTTTAAGATAATTGTGGATGTTTTTCTTTGATACTATACCAAAACTCAACAAGTGGTAGTTTCTTTTCTTTCTCTTTAAAGTCAGGTTTATTGAAGTATCATTTACTTAGAATAAAGTATATACTTTTAGATAATACAGTTCTATGGATTTTGATTAACCCGTAAGTCATATAACCACTACCACAATCAACATGTAGAATATTTTCATCACCCCCAAAAGTTTTCTCATGCTCTTTTGTAATCAGCTCTCTCCCCTCACATCCAGCTTCTGGCAACATCTAGCCTGATTTTTGCCTTTTCCAGAATATTGTGTAAGTGGAATCATGCAATATATAGCCTATTCAGTCTGTCTTCATTACATAGCATAGTGTGTTTGAGATTCCATGTTGTTACAGGTATCAATACTTCATTTATTTTTATTGTATGGATGTTTATCCATTTACCAGTGCTGGGTTCTTTCTGATTTTTTTGGTGATTATAAATAAAGCAACCCTGAGCATTCACATACAGATTTTTGCATGGACATAATGTTTCCATTTCTTAGGTAAATACCTGGGCATGTGATTATAGTAGTATGTAGGTCTATGATTAACCATAAGAAGCTGTCAAACTGGCTTTCCAAAGTGGCTGGACCATTTTGCATTCCTATAAATGCTTTTATAACATCACACATAATTCACCAATGTGTGAAAGTCCCAGTTGCACTACATATTTATCAACACTTGAGATTGTCTGTTTTTGTTTTTAGTCATTCTAATTAATATTAGAATTGGTTTTAGTTTGCATTTCCCTAATGATTAATGATATCGCCTATCTTTTCATGTAGCATTTTCCATTCATATCTCTTTGGCAAAGCATATTTTTGAATCTTTTGCCCATTAATAAGAAATTAGGTAGTGTTTTCTTCCTGAGTTGTGAGACATCTTTCTATTATATTTTGACTATCGGTTCCGTTCTAAATTTTTATAATTTGCAAGTATTTTCTCCTTGTCTGTGACCTTTTTCCTTAACTGTAGAAGTTTAATTTTCATGAAGTTCATCTTATCAGTTTTTTTTTTTTGTAGCTCATGTGTTTTGTGTTCTAAGAAATTTTTCATAATTTAGGATGACACAGATTTTTCATTCATTCTGTCCTAGAAGTTTTATAGTTTTAGGCTCTATTTTAGGTCTGTGATATGTTTAGAGTTAATTTTTGTATATGGCATGGGATATAATTGAAGTTCTTTTTTTCCCCCCCACATATGGATCTAGTTGTTACAGCATCATTTGTTGAAAAGGCTGTTTTCTCTGTTGAATGCATTGTCACCTTTGCTGTATGTCAGTTGACCATATATGTCTGTGTATATTTGTGGATTCTCTATTCTGTCCCATTTATGCATGTGTCTGTCTGTCTTTTCTGCTCATACTATCTTGATTGCTGAAGCTTTATTGTAAGTCTTAAAATATAAGTACTGTGAATTCTCTTTTGTACATCTTTTTCAGAATTATTTTGAATATTCCACTTCCCTTGCTTTTCCATATAAGACAAGAGATAGTTTCTTAAAAGTTACAGTGCGGAATCTGAAACCATTAATGAACTTCTTGTCCTCTGTAACTTTGAAACCTATTAGTCTGGCTTGAACATTGAATGGATTTTTTTACCCATAAACACTTTTATAACATCACATGTAATTCATCTGTAAAGAATTGGTTCTCTGAATTATATAGACTTTCTAATTATTGGCACATTTCATTATTCAATATTTAAAAGTCACATTTGTTAATATCACCACTGACCTCATCAGAAAATTCTTTAAATATTGGGAGGGTGTGATACATATTTTCTAAAATTCTTATTTTTGCTTGAAAACTCAAATTTTATCATTGGCAGTACATATCGTCAGCTGCTTTTCTTGAAGCAAAAGGTTTACTTTGTTCATGTTTGAGAACATGTCTTCCAGGTAACCAAATCTGAATAATGGTGGCTGGTTTAGTTCACAACTCAGTCATGCAAGGGCTTTTACACTTCAGTATGCAGCAGAAGTGCTTTTGCTTAGTTCCCATTTTGTCACACAGAGTATTGAAGAGAAGTATACTCAAGTGCCAAAATTTTTAAAAATTAACAACTTTACTGCTATTCATTAAGTGCGTTCTTAAGTGAAATGAAACTGGCCTTTTCCATAGACATTTGTGGTATATGTAGTCACTTTCCATTATTAGGTTTATTATACTTAGAGTACAGAGATTGACCTGGAAACCTAAACCCAATATTGTAACACTAGGAAGACAGTAAGTTATTGACATTTTTGGAACATCAGAGGTTGATATACTGTGAAACAATCTGTTATATTAAGAGCTAATACAGTTATGTTAAGTTGTATCTTAAGAGCTAATACAGTTGTATTAAGTTGTTTTATTACTTTACAGGTGCTATACTTGGTAGATCAGAAACTCAGGAGTGTATTTTCTATAATGCTAATTGGGAAAGAGATAGAACTAATCGAACTGGTGTTGAACCCTGTTATGGTGATAAAGATAAACGGCGACATTGCTTTGCTACCTGGAAGAATATTTCTGGTTCCATTGAAATAGTGAAACAAGGTTGTTGGCTGGATGATATCAACTGCTATGACAGGTAATGAAACATTTTATTTTTTGTGAAAGTGTTAAATAATTTCACACCCCCTCCCCTTTTTAAAAGAGGAAAGATTAATGCATGGATTTTCACTTTAATGTTTCTTTTTAAAGATGGGATTATTAAGATCATTGTAACATGCTCTGATAACAACATATGTATTTTAAGGTAATAAAATGTAATGTTTATGTTTTATCTGTGGTATACTTTGAACCATTTTTTTCCATATCTTGTTAGGATCATAAACTTTTTTTAAATACCAATTTTAAGGAAAAAGGATTTTAAAAACTGCTTTAAGAAAGTGTCTATTGGTTGAAAATCTATCCTTGAGGAGAATAGAGCTTAATCATAGTATTTAATTTCATTTTAGTTTCCCTCTGTAGGTATCTGGAAGAAATTGATCTTACTACATTTTTATCTTTTTTTTTTCTTGCAAAGTAGGCCTTTGTTCTTCACCCCTAGAGACATTTTAACTTGATATTCAGAATTACATCAGAACTAACACAGTTCTCATATAAAGCCACATTTTATTTAAGAGATCTTGCTTAAATTGTTTTATTCTGTACTAGAAATAAAATGTTATTGACTGACTGATCTTTCTGTAGGGAGTCTCATAGATGGTGGGCTGATCACTTAAACTGCCTGGGCCACGGGATTTCCACTGTGAGTGGGTGTTGATGACTGGCAGAGGCTGCAAAGTCCTAGATTACTAGACTTTGTGGAGCCAAAAAATAGTGATATGCTCACAGAGCACTAGATATTTCCCAGTCCATTTTCAGGAGCCTCAATTGATTTACCATGAGTCTGCGGTTGGCTTGCCATATGTGATTAATGGCAAAATGCATTGAATAAACCCATGAAAATTGAATTAGTTCTACATTCATGAGAAATTAAAACAGTCATTAGGTATATTTTAGTATTTAGGGTGTACTTCTAAATCTGTGAATTTTCCAGTGAATATTTCTCTATAATTATACATTTTAGCTGCATTTCTGATTATTAGCCTTTCTATTAACTGAGATAGGTGATCATCAAGTGATAATTTGGTATTATGAAATGTAAATAGGGCCAATAAGAAGACAGTATGGAGATTCCTCAAAAAATTAGAAATAGAGCTACCATACTATCTAGCAGTTCTGGATGTTTATCCGAAGGAAATGAAAATTCTAACATGGGAAGATACATGTACCCCTATGGACATTGCAGCATTATTTACATAAGCAAAGATATGGAAGTGTGTCCATCGATAAATGAATGGATAAACAAAATGTACATATACACAATGGAATATTAGCCATAAAAAAGGAAAGAAATCTTGCCATTTGCCACAGCATGGATGGACCTTGAGGACATTATGCTAAGTGAAATAAGTCAGACAGAGGAAGACAAATACTGTATGAACTCACATGTGGAATCTTAAAAAAAAAAAAAAACCAACAGAAAAATGAACTCATACATACAGAGAAGCGACCATACGTAGTTGCCAGAGCCAGGATGGGAGTGGGAGTAATGGGTGAAGGTGGTCAAAAGGTACAAATTTACAGTTATAAAACAAGTAAGTCCTGGGGTGTAGTGTATAGCATGGTGACTATTGGTTAATAATGCTTTATTGTACATTTGAAAGTTGTTAGGAGAATAGATCTTGAAAGTTGTCACCACAAGGGAAAAAAAATTCATTACTGTGTGGTGACGGATGTTTACTAGACATTGTGGTGTCATTTCACTATGTACACAAACATCCAATCATCATGTGTACACCTGAAACTAATATAGTGTTATATGTCAATTATATCTCAAAAAACAAAAAGGTAAGTAGGAAGAAATTGGGGGGGGAAATGAGGTTTGGGGGTCATCTTTATCCAAAACTGTCTTTTATTTATTAGGCGACATTAGGGACTCATGTTCTTTTTGTAGTAAAAAGCTACTGGCTTCTCACCTGAAATCAGTATCATTGTAGTTTAAATATGGAGTGGGTCATTCAGTGCAAACACTGGCTCTTATGGTGGCAGTTACTACACCAGATTTGTTTCCAAAGGTTAGATGCTAATTAAAATGTGTGAATTTTTGTTTTTATGCTCTGAATTTGGTTAAAAAACAAGTATTAAGGATAGTAAGAGAAGAAAGAGACAGGAAAACGAGATACAAGAAATATCAAAGTATTTGATATCAAATATCAAAATACACAAAGTATATGTATTTATATATAATGTATATGTGTATGTATTTGTATGTACACAGATACCATTTATATACAGTGTTTAGCTTTTGTATTCATGAAATGGGAAAGCTGTATTTCCTGTGAGGAGGAGCACTCCTATACCAAAGTTCTTTTTGGCTTTATGTTCCTCTTCCAGCTTTTCTAGTAATTAAAAATACAAACAAAAAAAAAGGTGGTTGCCTTAGATCATTAAAAACCAAATTAAAGCAGTAGTCTTAAGGAGCTAATGTGATTGCTGTAAAATCAGCTGTTATTTTTTTCCTGATGAGATATTCAGTAACAGGTTTCCAGGAAGATTTTTGGCTTTTAGGAATTGGTTATTGGGTATTAATAAAAAATCCTGAAATTGACTATAAATTACTTATTCATTGTTTAATCTCTGAGAGAAACTTTAGAAAGACACCTATTGTAGATGCAGTAATGTTGATTTTAATTATTTCTCCTTTGTTTGTTTGTAGGACTGATTGTATAGAAAAAAAAGACAGCCCTGAAGTATATTTTTGTTGCTGTGAGGGCAATATGTGTAACGAAAGGTTTTCTTATTTTCCAGAGATGGAAGTCACACAGCGTAAGTTCACAGGAAAACACATAGGTCTGTTCATCTAGTAGAATGAAAACAAAGCATGTTTGTGTTGATGGAATAATTTACTACTACTTTTGCTCCTAAAATTTGACACCATAATAATTTATTATGGAACTTAGTAGACCAAATCTGAATTGTTTTTTCCTTTCCTTTCAACAGCTACTTCGAATCCAGTTACACCTAAACCACCCTATTACAACATCTTGCTCTATTCCTTGGTGCCACTTATGTTAATTGCGGGCATTGTCATTTGTGCATTTTGGGTATACAGGCATCATAAAATGGCCTACCCTCCTGTACTTGTTCCAACTCAAGTAAGTTATTGTCTTGTACTTTGTGCTGTCCTAAATTGTATATCTTAAAGACATATTAGTGTGGTGAAACCCTCTTGTTACTACAAATCATTTTTCTTTGGAGTTAGGTTTTGAATGTTTATTGCTATGGGAACTGTAGCTAGTTTTGCAAACTTACTAATTTACTATGTCCTCAGCTTTTCTCACTTTAGGGTTGAGGGAAACTAGAATGAAGGGTATTGCCATTCCTCTTCTTTGGAGGGTTTTACTGTCATTGTAGTAGTGTGAGATAGACCCTGCTTTATTTCTTGAGAAGTACTTGATGACGGAGAAATGGTATCATAACCTTTTCTTTCCCTTCCATTCTCTCCTCCATTTCTAAATTTTTGGGCCTATTTTAAGATGACTTGCCAAAACATACTTTTAACCATGGGGAGGCATCCAGTAAGGTAACCAAAAAAGTGTGCAAAAGAGAGATTTCACAAAGATGCATCCATAAAAATGTTGTTTTGGGGAAGAGGAGCAAAAGACCAACCTTTCTCATCATGAGTTGTTGGTAGTTCCAAGTGTATTCTTTTTCTTTAAAGTGTATGAAGACTGAAAACTTTTTTAATGCCCTTGATTCACACTCCCCTAACCCTGAATATATCTGAATGTACAGGTGTGATGGTAATAAGTTTAAATTCCTGAAATTTTCCTCCTTCTCTGTCATGTTTACAGTTGGCACTGGTGCAGTGCTTTATAAGGACTTTTAACATAAGTAGTTCATAGTCTACATTCTGAGGGAAGGTGATCACTTTTGGTTGTATAGCTTGAGACATCTTTAATTTTTAGTTTTCACTGTGTTTCTTTTAACTCTTAAGATCAGATTACCTTGGCCTTTCTAAATTTCTTTGTTTAACATGGTTTCTCTAATACCAGTAGGATTAATGGTTAAATCTTGATAGAAGGAAATGGTAAAGTCCTATAATTTAATGACCAAAACAACTTCTGCCCTTTAAGCTTTATT
This sequence comes from Smutsia gigantea, assembly GCA_032199065.1. Classification (NCBI taxonomy): domain Eukaryota; kingdom Metazoa; phylum Chordata; class Mammalia; order Pholidota; family Manidae; genus Smutsia; species Smutsia gigantea. The sequence continues at coordinate 17,309 of JAVSCE010001374.1, read as the reverse complement.
TATGTAACATACTTCTTTCTCAGTACTTGTAGCAGTCTGTTAGCATTAGATCATCTACCCTCATAATCTTTGTTAAGATGTATAGATGGAAAAGTAAACCCAAATGTAAAATACCTTATTCAGTAAATTAGGTAAGCATGCTATTCTGCACAGCTGAAATACTTTAACTTTTAAACATTAGTAACTCAGTTATGGATTTATTAAAAATCATCTATAAAAAGTATTTTAAATAAAAAATTTAGTGCCTAATAAATATATGTAGTTTATTCAAAAAGGCCATAGGACACACTTTTCCTTATTTGGTGGTAACTCTTTTTTATTTAATATCTATGTTCAGAAAAGAGCATTTAGTATTATAGTAGTATCTGAATTTACCCTATGTTTGTGATATGACAGAAACAAACTAGAAACTACATTTAAAAACAAATTTGGTAGATTTCTTAATAGAACTTTAAGAAATTAATCTTATAGATAACATTGATTTGTATACAGTATTGACACAAAAGTTTGGTTGGATTTTTTTTTTTAAAGAGCTGGATATCTTATATATGAGGCCACTTTATTTAGAAATGCTAATTCATTCAAGGTTTTAGACTTTTTTAAAAGGAAAGATGTAATTATTCATAAATAACTAAGAACAGGGATTTTCAATGACTTTCCATCTCTGGATTTTAGATAGTTGCTGCCATATTAATATTATTTTACGCATTTATTTAGTACTTGAATTGCTCTATGGTAAATTCACTTACTAAAGAATTAGGAATAAATTTAAAGGTTTTGTGACGGAATGACTTGGAATTGTCAAGCTTTGTTATGAAAAAAATACAGGATTGACTTTATGCTTTCTTTCTGTTATAAATTATGTTATGTACAAGGGGCACTGTCATCAGTGTGGAACTTCATTTGTGTCATCTCTCACTGTGTCTCAAAACAGTTCCTAGTGCCATGCTTTAAATTTCATTTTTAGTGAGAGGTTTATGCAAACAAGTTCTGCAAGGCTACTTAGTGGCCACCTTGTTACAAATGCTTGGTTTATCTCCTATTTTGAAATAATTATTGATAATAACATCAAGTGTTTATTGATTTACAGTGTGCTAGGGTACTGGTAAGTTAAATATATATATAAATACATACATTATGTAAGAATATATAAAAACATATAAAATGTATAAATTTTATTTGTCATGATTTCCAAATTGTTATAGGTGTATAAGAGTCATCTTTGGAATTTGTTTAAAAAATACAAATTTCTGGACCACCCTCTTGAAAGTATGGAATGGGGCTTGGGATATTATGTTTCTAATGAGTTTCCCAGGTGATTTTGGTGACCATCCCTGTGAAAAGTACTGATGTGATTTTACCTCACAGGGTTGTTCATGTAGTATAACCCCCATTTTATAGATAAAGAAATTGAGACATAGCAAAGCTCATAAGTCTGAACTGGACTCTCTGACACTAAATCTTTGCTATTACTACTTAAGCTGTTCTGCCTCTCTTTTTCCAGAAAGCAGCTGGCCTCAGTTGTCTCAGATAATTCAGTAAACATCCTGCCATCCCAAAGTCATTCTATGGGCTAATTTACTTTGCTCCCTTGGATGTTGAATAGTTTGATTGCTAAAATGAGCAATAACATCATATCATCTCACACAGGACAAATAAATGGTAGATATGTTGAAGAACCTAGTCATGTGTTTTCCATTCATTGCATTTTTTGGCACATTTTAGCATAGGTTTATTAATATTGGGCTGTAGGTGAAGATTACTGTGCTTCTTAGTTGATAGTGCTGACATCTACTATTTATTCAAGACTTTTTCGTGGGATAGGAGAAGTAGATAGGGGTAACACACTAAACCTTTGAAATCTTAAGGTGACTTCTGTATTTCATGCTATATTCATGTCCCCATATTCAAAGTTTAGTTTCAAGACCAGTTAGGAAAAGATCTTACATTCTTGTTGTGTATTTCTGGAACATTCATCTCCAAATTCTCCAAACACTTTTAGACATTGACATAAAAGTTATCATTCCTTTCCTTAGGGAAACATTTCCTTAAAGCTTTGGCTAAAGGCTGACTTGAGAATTAACATACAAAGACATACACAGACTGAAAGTGAAGGGATGGAAAAAGATATTTCATGCAACTAATAGGGAGAAAAAAGCAGGAGTTGCAGTTCTTGTATCAGACAAAATAGACTTCAAAACAAAGAAAGTCACAAGAGACAAAAAGGACATTACATAATGATAAAGGGGTCAGTCCAACAAGAGGATTTAACCATTATAAATATCTATGCACCCAACACAGTAGCACCTCATATGTGAAACAAACACTAACAGAATTAAAAGGGGAAATAGAAGGCAATGTATTAATTCTAGGAGACTTCAACATTCCACTCACTCCAAAGGACAGATCAACCAGACAGAAAATAAGTAAAGAGACAGAGTCACTGCACAACATATTAGAACAGATGGACCTAACGGACATCCACAGAGCAATCCATCCAAAAGGAACAGGATACACATTCTTCTCAAGTGCACATGGAACATTTTCAAGAATATGTCATATACTAGGCCACAAAAAGAGCCTCGGTAAATTCAAAAAGATTGAAATTGTACCAACCAGCTTCTCAAACCACAAAGGTACGAAACTAGAAATAAATTACGCAAAGATGGAAAATCGCACAAACACATGGAGGCTTCACAACATGCTCCTAAATAAACAATGGATCAATGACCAAATAAAAACAGAGATCAAACAATATATGGAGACAAATGACAACAATAATTCAACACTACAAAATATGTGGGACGCAGTGAAGGCCGTGCTAAGAGGGAAGTATATTGCAATATAGGTCTACCTCAGGAAAGAAGAACAATCCAATATGAACAGTCTAAACTCACAATTAATGAAACTAGAGAAAAAGAAGAACAAATGAGGCCCAAAGCCAGTAGAAGGAGGAACATAATAAAGATTAGAGCAGAAATAAATAAAATTGAGAAGAATAAAATAATAGAAAGAATCAATGAAAGCAAGAGCTGGTTCTTTGAGAAAATAAACAAAACAGATAAACCCCTGGCCAGACTTAACAAGAAAAAAAGTCTACACACAGAAACAGAATCAGAAATGATAAAGGAAAAATCACTAAGGACACCACAGAAATACAAAGAATTATTAGGGAATACTATGAAAAATGATATGCTAACAAAGTGGATAACCTAGAAGAAATGGACTTTTTTGAAAAAATACAACCTTCCAAGGCTGATCCAGAAGGTTTCACTGCTGAATTTTATCAAACATTTAGTGAAGACCTAATATCCATCCTCCTTAAAGTTTTCCAGAGTGTAGAAGAGGAGGGAATACTTCTAAACTCATTCTGCGATGCCAGCATCACTCTAATACCCAAACCAGGCAAAGACACCACAAAAAAAAAGAAAATTACAGACCAATATCCCTGATGAACATACATGCAAAAATCCTCAACAGAATATTAGCAAAATGAATTAAAAAATACATCAAAAAGATCATCCGTCATGATCCAGTAGGATTTATTCCAGGGATGCAAGGATGGTACAATATTCGAAAATCCATCAGCGTCATCCACCACATCAACAAAAAGAAAGACAAAAACTGCATGATCCTTTCCATTGATGATGAAAAAGCATTAGACAAAAATCAACATCCATTCATGATAAAAAAAAACTCATGGGAATAGAGGGCAAGTACCTCAACATCATAAAGGCCATATATGACAAACCCACAGCCAACATTATACCTAACAGCGAGAAGCTGACAGCCTTTCCTTTAAGATCAAGAACAAGACAAGGATGCCCACTCTCTCCACTTCTATTCAACATAGTCTGGAGGTCCTCGCCACGGCAATCAGACCACACAAAGAAAGAAAAGGCATCCAGATATCCAGATTGGTAAAGAAGAAATTAAACTGCCCCTGTTTGCAGATGATATGATATTGTACATAAAAAACCTTAAAGAACCCACTTCAAAACTACTAGATCTAATATCTGAATTCAGAAAAGTTGCAGGATACGAAATTAATACACAGAAATCTGTTGCATTCCTATACACTAATGATGAACTAGCAGAAAGAGAAATCAGGAAAACAATTCCATTCACGATTGCATCAAAAAGAATAAAATACCTAGGAATAAACCTAACAAAGGAAGTGAAAGACTGATACTCTGAAAACTATAGACCTTCATGAGAGAAATTAATGAAGATACCAATAAATGGAAACACATCCCATGCTCATGGATAGGAAGAATTAGTATTGTCAAAATGGCCATCCTGCCTAAAGCCATCTATAGATTCAATGCAATCCCTATCAAAATACCAACTGCATTCTTTAATGAACTAGTGCAGATAGTTCTAAAATTCATAATGAACCACAAAAGACCCCGAATAGCCAAAGCAATCCTGAGAAGGAAGACTAAAGCTGGGGGGATTATCCTCCCTGACTTCAAGCTCTACTACAAAGCCACAGTAATCAAGACAATTTGGTACTGGCACAAGAACAGAACCTTAGACCAATGGAACAGACTAGAGAGCCCAGATATAAACCCAAGCATATATGGTTAATTAATGTATGATAAAGGAGCCATGGACATGCAATGGGGAAATGACAGCCTCTTCAGCACCTGGTGTTGGCAAAACTGGACAGCTATATGCAAGAGAATGAAACTGGATTATTGTTTAACCCCATACCCAAAAGTAAACTCAAATTGGATCAAAAACCTGAATGTAAGTCACAAAACCATAAAACTCTTTTAGGAAAACATAGGCAGAAATCTCCTGAATATAAACATGAGCCACTTTCTCCTGAATGCATCTCTTCGGGCAAGGGAAACAAAACAAAAACGAACAAATGGGACTACATCAAACTAAAAAGCTTCTGTACAGCAAAGGACATCAATAGCAGAACAAAAAGGCATACAGTATTGGAGAATATCTTTGTAAATGACATATCTGACAAGGGTTTAATATCCAAGATATATAAAGAACTCACACACCTCAACAGCCAAAAAGCAAATAACCTGATTAAAAATCGGCAGACGATGAACAGATACTTCTCCAAAGAAGAAATTCAGATGGCCAACAGGCACATGAAAAGATGCTCCATGTTCCTAATTATCAGGAAAATGCAAATTAAAACCACAGTGAGATATCACCTCACACTAGTTAGGATGGCTAGCATCAAAAAGACTAAGAACAACAAATACTGGTGAGGATGTGGAGAAAGGGGAACCTTCTACACTGCTGGTGGGAATGTAAGCTAGTTCAGCCATTGTGGAAAGCAATATGGAAGTTCCTCAAAAAACTAAAAATAGAAATACCATTTGATCTGGGAATTCCACTCCTAGGAATTTACCCGAAGAATACAAGTTCTCAGATTAAAAAAGACATATGCACCCCTATGTTTATTGCAGTACTATTTACAATAGCCAAGATACGGAGGCAACCTAAGTGACCATCAGTAGATGGATGAATAGAGAAGATATAGTACACATACAGAATGGAATATTATTCAGACATAAAAAGAAAACACATTCTATCATTTGCAACCACATGGATGGAGCTGTAGGATATTATGCTTAGTGATATAAGCCAGGCGGAGAAGGACAAGTACGAAATGATTTCCCTCATTTATGTAGTGTAACAGCGAACCAAAACTGGAGGAACAAAGCAGCCGCAGACTCACAGACTCCAGAAGGGACTAGCACTTACCAAAGGGGAGGGGTGGGGGAGGGAGAAGGGGATTGAGGGTATTATGATTGCCACACGTGGTGTGGGGGGATCATGGGGAAGACTGTAGCACAGAGAAGGCAAACAGTGACACTGTGGTGTCTTACTACACTGATGGATAGTGACTGCAATGGAATATGAGGCAGGGACTCGATAATATGGGTGAATGTAGTAACCACATTGTATTTCATGTGAAACCTTCGTAAGAGTGTATATCAGTAATACCTTAATAAAAAAAAAGAATATTTGTTAAATCTAGCTTAAAGGCATTGAAAAAAACAATTTTGTTGTATTTTTTTTAAAGTAGAGCCATTCTTCTTTCTTTAGGACCTGTAAACTACTATCTTCCTAACATTGTTTCATTGTATCACTGTCTTCCCAGCCATCATGGAGGAAAGCCTTCAAGACAGCTACTTCTGTTCTTGGCCCTGTCGTTTACCAGGTCCTCCTAGTCATTCAACTTTTCATTCTTTCTAATCTTACTGTAGTTCAGGACAGTATTACCCCTAAGGCTGAGGTTATTTCTATAATCTCTTAGCTGGTCTTCTTCCAGTTCTTTCTCTTCATTTCTATTATTTCTGTAGGATAGCATTTTATGTGTATGATTATGTTACTTCTGTGCTTAAAAATATTTTAGGCTCTTAGCAGAGAATACAAGGTTTGTAGCATGACATATGTCTGCCTTTTGATTCTTTTCTCCCATTATGCATCTAGAATGGTATTAGTTATGTACCATCCGTGAAAGAATTGAGAAAATAGTGCTCAAGTGAGTTTCTACCTTCTGTGATTCAGGTGAATAACCCAAATTGAGGAAGACTGTATTCTGTGTACCTGTTTAATCCTCCCTTGACTGTAAGCTCCTTGAAGACAGTATATGTATTGTAATCACTACTCTACACAGTGTTTTCTGTAATAACCATTCTGTAAAGTTATGAATTGCTCAACTTAGTTGCATTTTGAGTTATACTGAGATGATAGTGCAGTATGCCCAGGGATTCATTTAATAAACATTCAGGTGCTTTAGGGCTTTGCTTAAAGAGAAATCTGAGGCTGTATTTCTTGGGGGTGAAATAAGTTGAAGTATTTCAGACTTTTTAAAGAAAATGCCATTATTCAATTCTTTCTATAATTACATGCTTGAAGCATCCTTTTAATTTGCATCACCTAAGTCACTTTTCTTTTACCTGTGCTGGAACTACCTTTCCACATGTAAGAAAATGCTCTTCTAGTCTGCAGTGAATAAACTGAATGCAAACTGGTTTTTGTAGTGCCAGTGAGTCATGAATATGAGTCGACTCTATTTTTAAGAAGTCTTATTGTGGTTAGAGTTAATGTGGCTTCAATACAACTATTTGTATCACTTTCATAACCATATCTGAACTTAAGTTCCTGCTCTTTATGAGCTACGTTTGTGCTGATAAAAAATACTGCTTGATAAGAAAATAGATTTTAGGGGCTAGAAATTACCTACTTTTAACAAGCTGTGAAGGTTAGCTTCTTGTGCATTTATAAAGAATAAAACAGCACTGCAGTTTGTGACAATAATTTTTTTAAATGACATCAGTCTCTTCAGTGCTTGCATCATGAAATTTTGTCTCGGTTTTGGTCTGATGGGGACGAAAGGCTTTCTGGTGTTTGGGACACTGAGTTGGGCATACAGAATAATCCTGTTGACCTTAATATTAAAGTAATAATAGCTTTTCATTTCATGCTTTGTCAAACTGCTATCGACAGATACCAAGCCATCTGTGAAAATGCTTGCAACAATTTTCCTGAGTTTATGAGTCCATGTATGTACCCATTTAAAATGATACTGGAATGGGGGAGCATCACATCATTCAGCCAACTCAGTTTGGGAAGGTGTGTTGCTTCATTATTTGGGGAAGATGCAGGGGAAGTTTACCAAGTATTACTGAGTATTCACTATGCTAATATTAAGTTATACTTGCAAAATAACTATTACATCCATAGAAGCACATCTTGAAATAGGCTGACTGCTAAGTGGTTGGAGATTATGAACACATTTCTCTCTCGCTTTTGCTTTTCTCTCTCCTTTTAAATTCTCTTCCATTTAAAAATAAATTATAAATACTTAACAAGAGAAAATATATAGAAAGGAGTGTGTCCACAAAAGAGAAACATTTTGTTTTTCCTCTTTTTCCTTTATTACTTTATTGAAATAGCCAATTTTAACAGATTGATGTGTATCTTTAACACCTTTCTCTAATCTCATTTGAGTATATGCTGTTTTTCTTTTATAAAGTATAAAATGTTGTCCCACCACTAGTTTCTTTCAATTTTACAGTATACTGAGGACAGCTTTTCAGCTCAATACTTTTAATATATTTCATTCTGATTAAATGTTTTTAAGTGAAATTTAGTGGAGCTTTAGTGATGTTTAATAAAACATCAAAATTTGATGTTTTATAAGCTTAAAGTTTGTGTTAGGTTTCTGCTAAGAGCCAGAACCTACATTTCACAAATATTTTTAACTGCATTATTTCAGCATATTTAAAATACAGTGATATAATTCTGTTGTCTTATGCTTGAACAGCTCTCTCTTTTTTGGGGGGTGTGTGGTATATGCCTCAGAAATACAGGGCTACTACAGATATCTCTTTTGTATGATTTGTGTCTGATTATTTTTGTATTGGTTACCTGAATTACAATTTATTGTATTTATACTTCTAAACTGATTGTAGGGAGAAGTGTCATAAATTATCCACAGTCAAGTACCTTGAACAAAAGTTACTCTTATTAGGTGGATATAAGTTGTTTCACAACAAATGCACAGATAGGCCCACTTGGAGATTGGCTGAAATTCTGTGTCCAAAGGCACAAAAGAAGGGAAGGAGGGAAGGAAAAATTAAAAGATTTATCAAAAGTTTAAAACAAAGCTGCACATTAAAATTAAAGTGCCTTTCTTCTAAAAATAAGTCCCACTTAAACTTAAAAATGTCGAGTTCAGTTTCCCTCTGGCTCATGGTGCACCCATTCGCCAGTTCCCAGGTGGGGCCAGCGCCTATAGACCGGAGGGCGCCGCTCCTGCCTTGTCTCAGGTGGCAAGGAGATGGCCGATCAGAGGAGGCGCGTTTGCTTTTCTCGCTATTCTTTGGTTCCTGGACCTTGTCCTAGATGTTCCTTTATTCCTGGCTACTTCATTACTGTCAAATATTTTTCTATTAATTTGAGATAATAAAAATGAAAGTCCATTTGTTAGTGAAAACTTGGGTGGGAGGGGTTTTTGTTTGGTTTGATTTTGCTTGCCCACTCCCCCAAAGCTTGTGTGCCTTCTGTGTGCCGGGCACCACGCTGGATGAATAGTGGGAAAGTGGTGCAGGGACAGTCCTTGGTGGCCCTCTTGGAGCCCACAGTTAATATGTAGAACTAAAAATGGTTGGTTGGTTGATTGACTCTGTAGCTTCAAATGAGGGGTAAATTGAGTAAAAGGGGTTGCTTCAGCAATTTGGGGCAAAAATGGAGGAAAGGAGGAGAAATGTCTGATTCTAGTTCTGTAATGATTCAGAGAAGAGCCACATGCTGATGTTAAGTGCTCAATAAGTTAGCTGTTACTGCTAACAGAGCAACAACTTCAAAACTTTAGTGAAAAAGAATCATTTTTATTGAAACTATTGTAGATAGGTGCATACACACATACACATAAATGAGTCAATAATTTGAAATTAATTTAGCATAATAAAATAGTTTGAGTACTTTATCAAGCACTATACAGAGCACTTTACACATACTAACTCATTTAATCTTTTAATACCCCATGGTATAGGTTCTGTTTTATTAAGTCTGTTTTATAGATAAGAAACTCGAGGCGCTGATAGGTGTTGTGACTTGGCCTAGTGTCGGTCTGCTGAGTGGCAAAGCCTAGGCATTTATATTCAAAGACAATGATCCATTGATGTAATTTTAATAGAATGGCTTATTTCAGTAAATAATTAGGTGGGGTCCGTAAAAATACCAAAGCAGGATGAAAGGAGGGATCAGAGCACATAAATTACATTTTAAATAGTTTTTACAGTGAGTATGTTTAGCCTTGTTAAGTAAACATAACCATTTTATCACATCACAGTTTATTAATGTATGGCATGGTCCTTTTCCATGTTTTCAGCTTTGCTTGGAGAATGCAAGTGCTCAACTAAATAAAAATAAAATTTCTTTTTATACGCCATGATAAATGTGGTGCTGCTGAGCCAGCAGCTAAAGGAGAGCGGGCACACCTGCGCCTCTCAGGCTCTTCACCCAGTGCTCTTCCCCGAGGGGCCGGCTGCTGCTTAGGGACTTACCAGAGCTCTCATTTCACCCGCATTCACCTTCCTTTGCTTAGTTTCAGGAGAAATTTGATGAAAGGAGCTATAGGAGGTAGGAGTTGATAAATCCCAAAGGAACTTTGAAGGCCCAAGTGGGTAGAACCATGGCTGTGCCCTTGATGTTATCAATATTATTGAGTCTGTTCATGGATAATGTATTGCTTTACCTCACTCAGAAACATTTGTCTTGATGCCCACACTGTATTATTTCTTTAGAGTCTTTATCTGTCTGCTTGGCAATACTCTTTTTTTAAATTAGCAATTGTAAAATTTCTTTGAATGTAAGATAATTAGATGACTAAGATGAGACATTCAGAATTTGTCAGTTTTCATATTTGCATAAGTGGTTCTTGATTATTTAGTAGTTGTAAGAACTTGTTGACTAAGTTAATCAAATATATATATATATAAATCTTGGAGTGGTTTAAGTAGTAAATAAGAAAAATTTTATAGTGCATATCATATATGTTCATTTGTACTATATAAATGAATGAAGTCTGTATTTCTATAAAGATTTCTTTGTATTCCATTTCTGTATGTCTAATTGCCTAGTAAATATCTCCACTTAGAAGTCTCTAAGCATTTAACATTCATGGGTAATGATCTTCTTTCTCAAACCTGGTTCTTAGTAAGTGGAATTGGTAACCACGTGGTTGCAAAGGTCAGAAATCCAGGATGTGTTCCTGTACTGCTTTCCCGCCTAATCTGCTTCCCTCTAGTACTTAATCCATTTCTCAAGGATCCTTTCCTCAGGAAAACCTTCTCTTATTGAACATGTCAGTGGAAGTCAGGTTTATCCTTACAGGTGCTCAAGGTACTGAATTCCTTTCTCTTGCTCTGATTTTATAACTATGCGCTCATTAGAGTGGTGTCTTTGGTTAGTCTGTCAGTAAGCGCCATGAGAGCCCAGGTACGCGTGCTTGGCACAAACTAGGCACTCAGGAAAGATCTGTTGAATGATTTGGGTAATCACTCTTTTTTTTTTTCAGATGTTTGGCAATAGTTAATTTCTTTAACCTTTAATGAATAATCAGCAAGTCTCTCTCTCATCCAGCAAGCTAATTATTTGACATTAATGTGCTGTTTGGTTTTTACTGTTATTTCCAGTTACAGTACATGGTAATCAAGTTACATTTTCCGTGTTATTAATCCAAACTGTTTTGTTTGGTTACTTTTCATATATGCCTGTATTTCAGTGAATTTTATGTTTTTGGATTCTGTTTTTTTATCTTTTATTTTGTTACATAGTTTATACATTGAGGCCTGTTCTTGGTGTCTGTTTGTTTAGCTTGGGTCATTGTATAGCTTATGCTAATGTTCATTTATTGAGAAGTAAATATATTGAGCGAATACATACTTTTTGATAAAATGGCATAGATAGCACCTATTTGCACAGTGTTATTACAGTGGCATCTTTATAAAAGCACCTGTTTGAAAACAAAACTTGAGAGATGTTTAAGCCTCGGGGAGCTATCTTCTAGTTATTCATCTGGCATGTATTTCTTCCAAGGGATGAGTTTTACTCTGGAGTACTGATAAGATATTTGATAGTAGGATTAGCTAAGCCTTTTAGATGAATTATAAATAGTCATTAATCGTCACAGGAAAAAATCAAGAAGGATGAAAAACTCGTTAAGCAGTTGGTGCAGATAAGTAAATTTTCAAATCTTCTTCATCAGTGCTGTTGTTTTCTGTAGAAATATTGGAAACTGAAAAATATAATCAGTGATTGGAGGGATTCATAGCCTTCTTTTACACCAGTGACAATACTTCCCTTATTTTTAATTTTGGGCCCTTCCCAATTTTGGGATGACTGGGAAAATGAAAATCTTGTTCTCTATGAGTGAGAACCCTCAGACTGAAAAGTAAGTATGCATACTTGTTCCCAGGGTCACCACTGCTCAACTTCTTCACTCTTACTGTGACTAGACAAGTAAGTTAACAAGACATCTGGTCTGTCATTAATGTTCTACTTCTGATCCTATTTTTCCCATCTGTCATCTTGTCCTAGTATATTATTTATGTTGCACACATTCACAAAGGTGCCAGGAACACTGTTCTATTACAGTTCTGCTTTCTTCCATGAAAGAAGAGGGAAGCAGTTCAGGAAGCAGGAGATTCTAGAGTCTTAAGACAACTGTCAGAGAGTTGACCTGAGAAAACCATGTAACAGTTTCTTCAGTGCTGGTCCTAGCAGTTTTTGTTAAAGGCAATACTGCCCTCTGGTGTCCAGAAGCCAATTCCAGCACACAATCTTCTCAATTAAAATTCCTTCTTTTATCTGTAAGTTTAGACTCTAGACCTTCTTAGAAAAATAAGTAACAATTATTTAAGACTTGGTTTAGTTTATTTGCTTAGTAAATAAGTAACAATTATTTAAGACTTGGTTTAGTTTATTTGCTGGCTTAAAGTCCGTTGGATAACATAATTTGGGGTTATAGTAGAGTCATCTATATAATAGCTCTTGTCTGACTGGTAATATCCAAGATACATATTTTTTTATATTACTTTCCTCTGTTTATAAGGAAAGTGTTCCTAATCCTTATTTTAAAACTATGATACATTGGATCATTGCCAAATTTTAAAAAGCTAAATCATTGTTCTTCTCCATTCACTTTTGTAACTGATGTGTCATTTTTCATTTCATTCTGGATATAAATCGTAATTTCTTTTGCCTGTGTTTTTTCTTCACAAGCACGCCTTTCATATAATGATAGAGGTAAGATGCATTGATGTTTGTTTTATGGTTGTGGAACTTTTTGTGGATGCATACTAAACATTCTGTTCTTAGATTTTTTGTTGTTTTGTTGCTTTATTGTGCATCAATTCTAGTTTATACATTTTTGTTATTAAGCTTTTTTTTTTTTACCACTTTCAGTATTTTTTTTTTAAGTGATTGATTTGCCCTAGTAATAGTTTTTGGCTTTAAAGGATTGTTAATAGTTTTTGTACTTATCTAAAGTGGAATGTAGAAACAACTGTTTTAGCTGATAGATGTTAACACCTAATGGCTAGATTTTTAGCCTTAAAAACCTTGTATTGTGTAATTTTCATAATACTTCATTAGCTTAAATGTCCAGCATGTGCTGCTCATTTTTACAGGGACTGACTTTGTGGTTGAACTCATTATCTTTTAATGTGAAATACATGTTTTCAGATAGTTTCACTCATCTTGGGCACCTTTCACAAGTGGATTAGCTAGAGAAGTATAACTTGATTTCTTGCTGTCTGGAGGTTTAAAACTTTATTTAGAATTCACCTTTCACATGGAGAACTCAGAACAAGTAAAATGATCACAGACTGCTTTGTAGGCTCTTCACTTTTAATGATTTATTCCAATATTGGTTATAATAATGGTATTGGAGAGTGGTGTTGGGGTAAGGGGCACTTCTTCCAGTTATTGTTGTTTGTTGCTTTTCAGCTTGTCTTCTGATGCCATAACTTTCACATATAAATGTATAAAGAAGAGATGTAATCAGAGCCAGTCTAAGCATATCTTTTTTTTTAACTGTGCAAAACAGCACAGATACTGCAAGAGAACTGGAGACTTAGGGAAAGTTTTCAGAAATTCTTCAGTCCTTATAGTTGTCCCCCAAAAGTGTTTTTTTCAGTGTAGCAGGGTAGAGCCATGTTTTAAGGATAGCATCAGAATGTTGTTTTCATTTTGAAGTTTAAGTCTGAATTTGTCTTCCCGGGTGCTCATTTATTTAAAGTTATAAATCTTTATTCCTAGAATCAAGTATTGAGTTTTTGTGGATAAATTAGTATAATAACGCTAGTAAACTGAAAGTCATTTATAATATTCTTAGGTTGTAAGATAACTAAAAGCTAGGTATTAGAGATGCAGTTATAGTTTCCTGTAAATCTAATGAAGAGCTATAAAGTGTGAAATAGGATATTCTAGTCATTTTTCATTAAAAAAGCAAAAATGTATTGATTGGTGTTATAGATTTTATGCAGTTATAACCTGTTACAGAGTTACTCATTTTTAAACCCAGCCTTTTAAGCATTATTGAATATTATTTGAAAACATACAATTTCTAAAAGGTTTGCTACTCGGTAGGAACATCCCTTTGCAAGACCTTTTCTCACCCTTTGAAAACTGGCCAGTGTTTTCCTTAATTTTAAGTTTTTTACTTTTAAGTAATTCTGACAACAGTATGTTTTCAGGCTGTTAGGACATAATGTTGAATATAATGATAATATCATTAACGGAGTGATATAAGGTTTCTTACTGAAAAAATGGTTACTTAGAAACTTGCTGAACAGAGCCTTGGGAATTTATGGGAACCTTGAAGTTTATCTGTGCATTTGGAAAACATTCAGTGATTCTTTTCTGTAAACACAGACATTGTAAATTGTCATATGTTTCCTAAAATTAGGGTTAATACTATTCCCAAATCATATTTTGAACTGACATTGTCTTAATTTGAGATGTGGATAAAATCATTAAATCCTATTTTATAAACTGAATCATATCCATGTGGTTGGTACTCTTTAGAACAGAATGGGTTAATGTGTATGTTGCCTAGAGGGATACTATCAGTCAGTTTATATAAAAATTAGAGTGTTTATATTTAGAACCATAGTATTCTTTACCTGGTTATTTTCCCTCTTCAGCTTTCAGCCCATCTACAAACTTTAGCTTTTGGCATCCTGCTTTGAAAACTCGACTTCTCTAACTTAATCTAACATCTCTAAAGGAGGGGAATCTATTTTTATACTTACATTTTACAAACTGAACATTTTCTGTTTAGTTAGCATAATTATTCTTTTATGCAGTTATCCAGTAGTTCTTGGACTTTGTGCATGAGTGGTTTCCTTTGCATCTAGAAGTGTACTTTTCAACCTTTTTCCCTCCTGTCTCTACATTCACATAAGCAACATACTGCTATCAGTAGAATCTCTTATTACAGTTATAAACGGTCAGTCAAGGAATGAGGTACGGAGGGTTTAGTTTTGATAAAACTTCTCCAGAGATTCTTGTGTCTCCTTTCACTGAGAATCATAACTTTGGGGGCCATATTTTCGTAAGGTTTATCTGACTTCCTTGACCAGTGACTTTTAAACTAAGATACTCTTTAGCTCTACTGACCTTCTATATTTTGAACTATGCAGAAAAAGCATCTTCTATAGACTTTTTAAAAATAAGATCTGAGATAGAAATGAGTCACAGGAAGTCTTACTGTTTTAAAATAGGAATTCTCAAACCATTTTATAATGATTGTCTGGTTTAGAAGATACTGCATATTTTTCCTCTTTAATACCTTGCAGTGTTTCTATTACTGAAGGTCTTTCTAATGTAAATGTCAACTTTTAAAAATCTCTGAGTGGTTGCAGTGGACTGAGTAATGCTAAAGGAAGCACTAACAGTCTTGAGTCTTTAGATGACTTTTCTAAAAAAGGGTGGAGAGGAAAAGCAGAGAGCTATATTGAGATACGAGTGACAAACTGTTTCCAAGAGTCCTAAGTGCCACCCAGTGTCATAACGTCTGTTGCTTATTGCCACAGAAATTTTAGTTTTTCCTTACAATCCTCATTATGCAGCCTTTGAACATTTCCATTTTTTCTGGAAGCTTCCCAAGAGGCTCCCTACAGCTCGCTTTAGTTGCAGACACTGAACTGATGCAGTGCTTTCTGCGAAGGGTTGTCATTCCACTGTGTGTGCAGGATTCCTTTGGGATTTGTAAATGTCGCACTCCTGTATTAGCTCCGTTTTTCTTTAAACTATGGCAGTACACATCTCCTTCATTTACTGTGCGTTATTATCTACTGGGATGACCACTCATTTTCTGGATTATTATTTGTACTTTTCTTTGCCAGTCAGTTCCAGAATGCTAAAAATTTTTATCTCAGATAAGTTTGGGGAAGTAATTATTGGAGTGAATTGGTAACATGTTGAAAAATTATAGAATGAATGGAACAGTTTGGCTATAGCAACATTAACTTACGTATTTCTTTTATGTGCTTTGTATTTCATATAACTATGTGCAATGTGTTCGAATGACTGGGTATTTTTGAGATTAATGAAGGAAAGATTTGAAGTTAAACAGTCATTGAGGAAAGCAGTGGATTTTTGAGGAGAGGTTTTCTTTGAGACATAGCCAAATTTACTATTTCTGGCACTTCTCAAATCCTCATTCTGTAAGGAAGGATCAACTGGGTGAAACCATTGAAATACAGTTAGTAGTATCCAAAAGGTCAACATCTTGGAGAAATTAGACTGGATCAAAAAGATTTTAGATCTTTTTTCCTGCTATACATAGATAGCAATGGTGCTTGCTGAATGTTATTATGAAACTTAATTCAAGTTGCTTGCCTTGTAATCACTATGGATAATTTAGTAGTGTTGAGAACTCAGTTTTTGCAAGATTGAAGTTGATGTCATTTGTATGTGTTTACCATTTCTGTCAATTGATTCCTCAGTATACTCACATTTTTCTCATATTTAGAATTGATATGTATCATGTGCTACTTTTTGATAATGTTGTTGTTGTTGTTTATCTGTAGGACCCTGGACCACCCCCACCTTCTCCATTACTAGGTTTGAAACCACTGCAGTTACTAGAAGTGAAAGCACGGGGGAGATTTGGTTGTGTCTGGAAAGCCCAGTTGCTCAATGAGTATGTAGCTGTGAAAATATTTCCAATACAGGTATGTTTATTGCATATATTTTTGTAAAGATGAAATTGTTTAGGTCTTTATAACTCAGAACAGTCTAAAGACAGAGCCATGTGTTTCAAGGTGGTTCTTTGTGGTCCTCGGGAAAGTGGTCAGCCCTTTTGTGTGCCTCCTCATCTGAGAAATGGAATTAATGGTACTGTAGTCACTATGTTTGTGGTGGTGGAATTACAGTAAGTGAACATATAGATATTTTGCCAATAAAAATTGTGTAGAAATGCAAAGTGAAGATGAGAATTCCAGTGAAAAAATATAAGTCATTGTCTGAGCGGTTAACTTTTTATATCCCATTGATATTATCAGAAAAAAAGCAAACAGAATGAAAGTGTGCTGTGTTTTAGAATTGTTGCTTGGAGGTATTACCAAACTGATTTCATTTTTGTTCTACTTTGAGTGTTTATATAATCATTTCAGATCTTATTTGGTGAATTTTAGAGGCCATGAATCAAGACTCCAAATAATTGGCTTACTGATGACTTATTTTTCTTTTAAAGGGAGCTGACCTCGTAAAACCCTGGTCTAATGCACCTCTGACCTGTTCTTTTTTTTTTT